>MU227111.1:1078714-1123380 GCA_018584345.1 Thuja plicata
ATATATGAGTTCGTTCCAATATATATTTATCAGAGAAATATATATATTAACAATTATTATTAATATTATATATATACATATATATATATAATAAATGCATAGTTAAACACGAACGAAAAATATGTTAACAGTCCATGTTTTGTTCTTCTAAATCTGTTCAATCTCTTCATTCATTGCACTAACCCATTCTTGATTCTCAAGTGCAGCGGTAACAGATTTAGGCTCAAAATCACAAATCAAACATCTATTGTTAAAAGACTTACCTATTTTTCTCATTCCTGCTCTTTTGTCCCCAATGATCTAGTCCTGTGGATGGTGTCTTCTGACATATTTAGCAAGTACAAGTTCAGATCTTTGTTCTTCATTTTGATATTCATTGCTCGGTTCATCATTGTGAGCATTTTCCTAATTCTTGGTGTGTGCAGCCTGTTGCTCGATTGCATTGTTCTATCGCTCGAGCAAGGTGTCAGTTTCTTCAATGTAGACAAATCTATTGTAATCTTCAAGTTCCTTTCTTCTTTCCTCGTCATTTTTCTCAGCAAATTCATCTACTTTAACATTTGAACTTTCAATGATTTTGTTAGAAGATTTGTTGAGACATTTATAAGCTTTGATTTTAGTAGAATATCGTAGAAATATTCCTTCATCACTTTTAGAGTCAAGTTTCCCATTTCTATCATCCTTTAGTATATAACATTGACTTCCAAAAATTATAAAGTAACTCACATTCGGTGTGTATTCATACCATATCTCATAAGGTGTCTTATTTGTGTCTTTCTTCAATTGAACTTGGTTCTGTGTATAGACAACAGTGCTTACAACTTCTCTCCAGAATGTTTGTGTGATTCTTTTTTCAATCCATAGTGTTCTGGCACAATCAACAATTGATCTATTCATCCTTTCAGCAATCACATTTTGTTGTGGTGTTCTCGGTGCAGAAACGTGTCTTGTAATCCCATGCTCATTACAAAAGTTAGTGAATTCTTCAGAAATAAATTCTCTTCCTCTATCTAATTTTAAACATTTCAGTTCTTTTCCACTTTGTTTTTCAACTTTAGCTTTATATCATTTGAACATCTGAAATGCTTCAGATTTCTCTTTTAAGAAAATGCCAGTCATCATCCCAGAATAGTCATCAATAAATAGTATAAAGTATCTATCACCATAATAGCTCTTTGTTCTCATTGGTCCACATAAGTCGGTATGGACTAACTCCATAATAGCATTAGATGTGTAGGTTTTTCTCTTGAAACTATACCGTCATTTTTCCTATTTGACAATTCTTGCACATAACATGGTCCGGCTTTGAAATACTCGATAAGCCTCTCACTTTTCTTTTCCTACTTATCTTAACCATGTTGTCAAAATTCACATGACATAACCTTTTATGCCACAACCAAATGTCTTCATTTTTAGCCAATAAACAAGTGGTCTAAATATCATCAAGATAGAATAGAATACATTTTGTTTGTTCACCAGTACCGATCAACTTTCCTGTTCCATTATAGATCGTTGCCTTTTTTTTCTCAAATGCAACTCAGTGTCATGTGTTGTTCAGTTGTGAAACACACAATAAATTATAATTAAATCATTTCACCCAATATGCATTTTCACATCTGATCAATTTATTCAACATGATGGTACCTTTTCCTTCAACTGGGCAAGGTGAGTCATTACCCATCCTAACTGGATCCACCATTATAGTATTCAAAAGTTTCAAACCTCTTTTATCTCCAGTCATGTGATGAGTACAACCACTATCAATAATCCAGACATCATTTTTGCTAACTTTAGAGATGAGTATTGTTTCAACATACATTTCTTCTTCGTATGAATCATCCTTCATAACAACAAATACTACCTCAACATCTTCATCAAAATCAGTATCAGAATTTTCAACTTTGTTCTCAACCAGGTGACAAGCATTCTTGCCTTTGTCCTTGTAATCTCGGTTATCTCTTCTGTCAGAGTGTCGGTTGCTTCTGTAGTCTCGGTTATCACTTATGTCATACTTGTTTTCATGAGGTCTATCATTGTCTCTTTCATCCTTTCTCTCTAGTGACTATTCTCTACCATGCAGGACCACAACCAACAACCATAAAACTCAAAAGGACTTAAATGGTTTGGATGTTTTTGATAGCCCAAAATATAGCCAAATCTATTCATACATGTATCAAAGTACAAAATACTAATTACTGATCAGTGCTTCATCCATTGTGCAATATTTTTAGTTCAAATACAGGACAGAGAAACTAACTATTGTCAATGACTCAAACCCATAAATACAAATAAATCATACCAAACACTTCTTATAAGATCCTTCTGTAGACAAACCCAAAGAATTTGTCATATCCAAAGCATTGTTTGATTTGATCCTAGATCAAAACTAAAGACTAATGACATACACAGATAAATTCCATGCAATGAATCAGAAGATTCACAACTCAACAAGTAAGCACCAAGGAGAGACGCAAATCAGAGATATTGTATTAAGTACCAAGAATCTAGTTTCAATTTCAAAATGCTTCAAAACACGTGCCACTTCAATAAATGCAAAAGATCTGCAACTTTCTTCTTCTATGATAATACTCTCTAGATATACATATGTTATACTCACTGGAAAACAGTAAACAGTTATATGCTCTACATTACTTGCCCAAGTTTTTTCCCAGCCTCTATTTAATGGTCTTGGAAGTCCTTTTATAGATCAAGGACTGCAACAAGCTTCAAACCATTTAGGGTTAGGGCTTAACTCATTAAAATATTATAAGACGAGAAATTAATTCATCTCAACAACTAAGCAGCTCTGTCATTAGTCAAGTTGAAAGATTCCATGCTCCAGTCTGCTTGAGAAATCTGATCTAGCTGCCATCCACCTAGGAAATTGCAGAGTACAGTCTTGTCAAAGGAAGAATAGATGGAATGTCTTGTCTGCATTAAAAACCCTAGTAAAGTCTTGGCTCTTCAGATCTACAAAATATCAACAAGCCCAGGGATAAAGCTGGATTAATAAATTGTCCAGGGCCCTAAAATAACATTCTCTATTCAAATGCATTCAAAGTCGCCCAACTTTCATTCTCTCATCATCCAGCAGGTGTACAAGAAAAACCACAAAGATCAAATTATGTCAATTAATGCTCTGTAATAAGACATGATCCACCACTTAAAAACCCTAAGATAAAGATTTAAATATTTGAAAAGCGGTTAAAACGGTGACAGGCTGCGCAGGCTTTGGAATCAACGATCGAAAAGATGTTTCTCTCTTTTTAAACTTAGTCATAGCTCTCTTTTAGGTTACCTGAGCTCTCCAACGATCTCCTTGGACAGGTGGCAGCTTGGCGCAATGCCTCAAAGATTAGATATTGTGCATCTTTCCTTTGAGCCTTTATGCCACTCGTTCGATCAAGCTCTCATTTGATCGGTGTCCTTAACCTGCACCTTAACTTACCAGTCATAATCCTTCTTACCTCTAAATCGTTGAATGGAACCTAACCAGACTTGTCTTAACCCAGGGTATATCTAGAGTTTCAACGACAACACTACCTCCAAGTCGCTAAACAGATCCTTTAACTCTGGTCACATTCCGAGATTAAGCGCACGCCACAAGATCTTGATTCAATCGACGGCCAACGCTGAATCTCTGAATACTTTGGTTGACTTTGACTTCATCTAGCAATTCAGCGCTATCCCTATGATCATGTATGAATCTATGGTCCATATTTGATCCTTGGCAACTTCACTTTAACTTTGTCTTGACTCAAGTTCATCTGGAGATCATGCCACTGAAAGAAACTCATTATCTCAAATAGTTATCTTTAACCCTGGGTCAAATCTAGAGATTACGCGCAAGCCCTAGATCTTGATCTCAATCAATGACTACGATGCAGTCCTGGCAAACCAGACTTTAACTCTGACCAACTTTGCTCGACCACGATTAAATCTAGATATTCAAAGATAACTGCGTCTCTAAGTCACTGAACATTTTTCTTAACTAGAGTTATATTCGGAGATTAAGCGCCAGCCCTCGATCCTTCTTTTGATCCACGACTCTGATCCTTCCTCAGCAAACCCAACTTGTCTTTGTTCTAACCATGCTCGACTTTGAGTCTATTTGGAGATTAAGAGATAACATAGTCGCCAGGTCACTGAATCAAAATACTAACTCTAGGTTTTTCATGAGATCTTGCGCAGGCCATACGATTAGATCAAGGGCAAAAAAAGATCAACAGTGTGCGCCAGATTGCTGAATAGAAACATTGACATTGACTTTATCTGGAGATCTAGCGCCAACCAGTCGATTAGAACAAGGACATGACAAGATCAACAGTGCGTGTGTAATCTCATAAAGAAATGGAATATTCGATCTAGATTGGGAGATTGCGCAACAAAGGCAAGGTAAAAGCGCACGACTTAAAAAGATTCTTAGTAGCTCGGAAAAGGTAACGTCAAAATAGAACAAGTTTTAAAGGTTTAGGGCTTTAACACAAAAATGACTCAACAAGACTTAGGTCTTAGGCTAGAGGGCAAAAATAAAAATGCAGAAACAAGAGCAAAGGCTTGGATTTATGAAAATCTTGACAAGTACTAACAAAGTGTAATTGTGAAGTTTTTATGCTCATTAAATTATAAAGAATATGGCTTGGGATTTTTAAAATCTTCCACAAAGGTAGGTGGATTAACCCATGGTTGCAAATAGGTGAATTAACCCATTGGCTGCAAATAGGTTGATCAAACCCATTGGTTGCAAATAGGTGTACAAAGTTTAGTACCAATGGCTAAAGGATCCTCCCAACTAAAAGTTGTTAATTATGAGGACACTTGTGTTCCTACAATAAATATGAGCACCATCTGATTGGTGCTTGTCAAGATAGCTCACTTTTGCTAGATTGTCCATCAAATGGACATAAAAAGTGTCCTCCTAAATGATGACTTAGAGGAAGAAATGTACATAACTCAACCTAAAGGGTTTTAGGTTGCAAGAAAGGAGCATCAATTATGTAGATTGAAAAGGGCTCTTTATGGCCTAAAACAAGTATCCAAGGCATGGCACGTCAAGAATGGCAAGTTCTTGGATGAACATAGGTTTCCAAAAAGTCCTTTAGATCCTAACCTTTACATCAAAACATGGACAGTGACATCATCCTTGACATCATCCTTCTAGTCATTTTTGTAGATAACAATTTAATTAAGGCCTTTGACATGATAGGCTTAGGCATCCTATGTTATTGCCTAGGTGTAGAGGCTTCAAATATAAGTGGTGGTTTTTTTCAATTCTTAATATAAATATGTCGAGAGTTTGCTAGACAAATTCAAAATTACAAATTGCAAGATCTCACCTACACCTATGGAAAAAAGGCTAAAACTATCAACCAAAACAATCTCAAAGGTGATTAATGAATCAACGTTCAAGCAACTAGTAGTCAGTCTTAGCTATCTTACAAGCACAAGATCTGATTAGAGACATATTGTGATATGCATTTTCAAATTCATGATAGCGTGGAAGACGAAACATTGAATTGTAGCGAAAAGGATAATGAGATATGTAAAAGGGGCACTCAACTTTGGTATCTTGTATAGTAGATGCAAAGATCATAAGCTGGTTGGGTACATAGATTTAGTTAATGACAAGAAACCCACTTCTAGTTATGTTTTCATTCTTAGTATGAGGGCAATCACATGGACCACTAGAAAGCAATAAGCAATAGAACTTTCCTCGATAGGCACAGAGAATCAAGGAACAATCAAAGCAACACGTGCTACAAAAGATACTTTCAAATATGTAAATACCTTTGTTTTGTGATAATCAAGAGATCATATAAAAAAATGTGAGAATCAAGGATTCTAAAGATGGTCACGAATCCAATATTTTCCAAGCATACAAACTATGTCAATCGTTTAAAATTGCATATAAGTTGTAAAAGATGGGTCGATTATGTTGCAGTATGTTTCAACAAAAGACCAAACTACAAGCATTCTTGCCAAATCTTTGAGTCCTAACAAATTTGTCAAATTTTGGGATAAGCTTAGTGGAGTTGACTAAATTGACCATTAAAGGAATGTATTAAAATATCACTAATATTTAGTTTTAATGATCAATTAACTTGTCAATAGATTTTTTCATATTCTTTATTTTAGTTGTCGGACTCGTCTTTATATAATTAATCGTCTATTAATCTCAATTAAGGAGACTTTTGTTCCTATATTAATATTGAATATCTTGATAATCATTATCTTTATCTTTACTTTTGTTATAGTTTCTTTTTTTCTTTTGCAAGGATGACTCGTTCCTCAAACGCGACAGAATATATAGTCCATGGTATGCAGTTGTCCTATGCTGAAGGTTGTCAGCCAAGAGAGATTCTCCATAGTAGCTTTCCCCCCATTGCATGAAATTATTCCAATTTAATTTCTGATTCTGGAAAAAGGAAAGGAAAGGTCCTTTTATAGTCCACTATACCAGCCATATGTTTTTGGGTCTACATATGAACTGCAAGACGATCGTCAGCTTGTCGCTCTCTCCAACTTCATGAGGAGTTCAATGGCAATTTTTTTTTGTACCAAAGAAACCAGAAAGATCTCAAAAGAACTTTGTTGACCTTTTTCTCCTGTAATTGCTGTTCTATAATGATATGGCTGGTTCGTCAGTTACATAGGCTATTGTCGGCGGAGAATGGTTGTTTTGAAAATTCAAAAACTGAGGTCTTCATAACATCTAATGAGGCGATTTGGACAGTACCCACTTTTAGCTCCCATTTAGCTAGCCAAACACATAGTTAACAGGTTAAAAGAATTCGGTGCTTTCTGGTGTCAGAAATACACAATCTTCAAAATGATTTTGGATAAATCGGAATTGGAATTTCTATATGTAGAAAATAAAATAAAACGAAATTTCATAGCAATTTATGACCAGAATTCTCAAACTACTAAAATATAGACATGCAGAAATGATAAGAGACTTGCATATTAAATAAAACATATATAGTAATATACAACATATCTTTCTTATTTCGTCTCCTCCTAGTCACAGCGGCAGCCAAGCATGAAAAAAGTAAAATTTCCTGCCTCTGGGAATCACTTTTAGTGTTTCTTACTTCAATAACAAACAAATATATGGTAATATCCAGCATCTCTTTCTTATTTTATCTATTGATTATGACGTTGACAACCAAGCGTGAAAGAGCCAGAGTTTTTTTGTCATTTCTATTAGCCAGTTTTAGTGTTTCTATTCCTGAAGTAACATTAAGATTAAAATATTTGTATTCCAATGAAAATGTGAATCAAACTTAACCACACAGACCAAACCACAAAAAAAAAAAAATTCCATTAACCTAATAAAAAATTACAGATTATAATTTCTATCGTAGAAATGACTATTCAACTGTTGCCTTAATAATAGAGAGCGCTTTGGGCTTGCTAATGGGCCTTACTGAGCTAATCCAATTGGTCAGATTGGCGATGAAGTGGAGTGGTTGGCTCCAGAGAATGGATGGATCAAAATTAATTTTGACAGAGCATCCAAAGGTAATCCAGGGCTGGGGCGGGATACGTGGCCTGGGACTCCAAAGGAAATATCATTGCAATTGAAGCTCTGGGCCTGGGTTTAGGAACGAACAATGAAGTTGGGCATCGGTCGGCGCTTTTGGCTATGCAGATGGCTGAAAAAACTGTGTCCAAACTTCATTTAGAAGGTGACCCACAAATCATCATCAACAGTATCATTAAAGGAGCGAAACCTGCTTGGAAGATTAATAAACTTATTTCTACTATCAAGAATTCTTTTAATGAATTTGAGGAATTCAAAATGTCCCACATAAAGCGAGAAGGAAATAGTATGGCACACACCGTGTCGAATGTTGGAGTGAAATTAAATTCAAATATGATGAAAGATATTTGGGATGAATTTAGTAACATCCTAAGCGAAAAACTGAGTGGCCCGTACATTGGCGCCAGAGGAGTCATGCAGGGTGGCGCATGTAATAATATTTTCGGCACTTTGATCAAAGCATCTTCTTTCAATAATTCCCATGACTTGTTATATAGTGGTGTTCATAACAAATTTGGCAGCATTTTTTGGGCTGCTTGCTGGCAAGGTTTAAGGTCTACAAGGTGTGGTGGCGGTTGATAATTGTTACATAGACCAGATGATAGAATAATGGGATGATGTTATACTAAACAAAGAAACAAGCGTTGACAGAAGACAGAAGACAGAAGACAGAATAGGAAACTTTCCTATACAGACTAAAGACAACTAGATGACCAAAGCAAACATTATATCTTGGAAGATATCCTAATACCCTCCCTTAATGGTCATTGTACGGATGTTGCAACATTCTGGGTGGTTGAGAACCTCCCTGGATCTGCAAAATGTTGGAGACCACGAACTTTTGCAGAAGAGTACTATGACTCAGAACAGATTGCAAGAAGCAATGGTTTTTGTGGTCAAAATCGAAAAAACCTAGAAACCTAAGTTTTACAAACCATCATTTTTTTTCAGAAAAAAACAGTAAAAGCCCTTGAATCCCATGCAGCTTTGTGTATTACAGAATCCAAAGAACGATTTTCAAGGATAAAATCGACAAACCCAAAAAACAAAATCTCATGCAAACATCATGTATTACAGAAGACTGGATATGATTTTGGAGGAGAAAAAACGATCAAAACCGAACACGCACAGATTTCGAAACAAAATTGTCAAAAGACGCAAAAAAAATCTGTTTAGTAACCAAAAGAGCTCAAAAAACCCAGAAAGAATCACTGAATCTGAATCTGAATCTGCTGGCACAAAAATCTAGGCACGAAAAAACAAAATACCCAAAAAAATCTGACAACCCAGTTGAGATCTCGAAAAACCCACCAAGAATCTTAAGTTGTAATTTGAAACGGACAAAACAAACAAAAGTTTCGAAAGAAACCCTAGGCGGGCTGACTAGGTCGGATATTCTGATAGAACAGCAAAAAAACTGCAAAAAAAGAAGCCTCAAAGGCGGAAATTCTTCCCACAGACAACACCAAACCCTAAGCGAGCCAAGAACGACCTTTATGATGGTCGGAAGTTGAAGAAAAACGTCGTTCGTCTGCATTAAAAAAAGCTCAAAAATGACTGTTTGCAGAATCGTTTTTAGCAAAAAAATGACCATAAAACAGGTCGAAAAAAACTCCATGTGGAGAAAAAACGACCCGAAAATGGGATGAACAGAAGAGTCTTGGCATCTGCAAAATCGAACACGGGTGTCCAGAATGGAAAAAAAAATGACCCGTGTAAGCAAAAAGCCACCCACAGATTGTGTTGCAAACTGATTTTTGAACAGAAACCCTAGACGGTCTACGAATAAATGGATTTGTTTCGAAAAAAACTATTAAAACATCAGATTTCATAATGAAATTCTTAATTTTTTTGAAAACAATTTCCCAAGCTCTGATACCATGTTACACAGACCAGATGATAGAATAATGGGATGATGTTATATTAAACAGAGGAACAAACGTTCCTTACATAGATTTACAAAGATGTTTCTAAAAGGAAACACATTGACAAACGACAGAATAGGAAACTTTCCTATACAGACTAAAGACAACTAGATGACCATTAAAGAAACATTCTATCTTGGAAGATATTATCCTAATAATAATAGTTTTAAGGTGGCCACACAGGGCAGCCATTGGTGGCGTTTATTGGTTGTTCGAGGCGGCAACAGCATGGAAGCAAATTTTACTCGTCACCTGTAAACAACAGTTGGCCTACCTCAGCAAAATTTCTGAGAAAAGAATGAAAGACATTTTCAAGATTGACGACCCGGTCTTCTTTCATATTGTGGACATTATGCTGGGAGAAGAATATATCAATTCCCAGTGACAATTTCACACCAACATTGACTGACTGATACTTATGGCCTTGGGACTTGATTTGGGGTCAAAGGCGGAGGTCAAGTAGGTTCTGCCTGACTGTGTGGAGTTTCTGTACAGGATGAAATCCCTGCTTGCTAATGCTCGGCCAGGTGAAGAGTTTGTGGCGGAGGCTGAAGAATGGTTCCACGTCAGTGAATTTTATCCTCCTATGCGCCCCTTTTGTGGAATGCCATGTCAGAAAAGGAGGAAAGGAGAGTCAAGGCTCTAATTGGGTGGGAGTCCATCTAGGACTTCCTCGGAAACAGAAGAAGCTGAAGAAGGCCACGGCAGAGGCTCGAGTGAAGAGAGCAGAGGAGAAGAGACCAAACAAAATTAGAATGGATCTGGGCTGCAGAGCCTCTGGTTTTTGGTCATTGTTGTAGGGCTAGGGTTTTAAGTTGCTGTCTGTACTTGATTTTTGTAGATTTTCAGGGCGGTGACTACTGATGTTCTCTTGTATCCCCTAATTTTGTAATGGGCGGCTGTGGGAGTCAGCATTTTGGTCTGTTAATGGCCTGAGTAGTGTCTGTTAGTTCTTGGTTTGGAGGATGTTGGCAGGATGATTTATGGGTTGGTAAGGGGACTGTTCAAGTTTAAACTCTTTTTTGATGCTGATTATACTTATGTAATGTTCTTTTTAAATTAATACAATCAAACTATTACCAATCCAAAAAAAATAAAAAATAGAGCACACTTCTAGAGTTCTTATTTAGAATTGAGTCGCTCACTGGTTGCCAAAATAATAGACTACAATTTTAAGATTTTGCTGCAACTATTTTAAGGCATAGCATATATTCACAAAATGGATGGGTTTGTACTAAATTGTCTCTTACATTAACTCCATGATAACTGAATCAGATTTTAAAGACCTCTACTAGTCTACTTGCCATTCACGTGAGTTCCCTGATCTGCTGGATCTTTATAGCTCAAATAAGTATGCATCCAAAAATATTAGCTAATGGGATGTTCCAACTTTTCTCTTTGTTCCCTCTAACAGGGATCTGACTTCCTTGAAAACAACATATTCTGATTAAAACCGAAAATAGAGAATTAAGAAATAATTATTTTACGATGCATATCTCTGTCATTGCAATACAGCAATCCATTAAATACCATCTCAAAGCCAGGAGCTATTAACTATTAGAAACAAGAATTAAGAAGCACATTTTTCTTTCCACTTCAGCTTTACAAATAACATCCTGTGAACCAAATTAGTCCCCAGCATAAGACAAGAGACTAATTAGAACTGTGGACACTGTTAGGCTTGCGCACACATGAAAAACAGAAGGTGACATCCAAAATATTCTCCTGTTATATGTTGGATTTGATTATATAGGAGACAAACTGAAAATTGAACAATTGCGCATTAGAAAACACTAATACAAATCTGTAAAATGAAGCCCTTAAAAATTTGCTTTTCAATTGTGCTAAAAGGAAATATGGAGTTACTACTCAAGATACAAAAATAAATAAATGTCAGAAAATTCATGAGATTGGCACACCATTAACATTATGGGTATATTTGTGATGGACTTTCAGAAGAAATGAGTAAAGCAATTGGAGCTGCAGTTTTCTTTGGCAATACAATAGATATTTGTCAGACAGAAAACCTAGTCCCGCTCACTGATTGCTGTCAGATGCTCATCAATCTCTTCTGTTGACAAAACTCGAAACTCTGAACTTTGTTTTGTAACAACACCCACCTATATCACATTAGAATGATTTCATAGTTAAAGAAAGTAGGCAACAATCAGCATATCTAAAACTACATTCAGGTACTGAGCTTTGTATTAAATGATGACAAACGAAAAGCATAGAATAGATCCATATCCTCCTGCTAGTACATTAAAAGGTCAATGTCTGCACATAAACTAGCTGTCCAAAGTCTACTCAGAATATACAGAAATTCTGCACTTCAACAAAAGCCTAGAACCATGATATGACTTCAAACAAAAATGGGTAAGAAAAAAATTGATGAAACTAATGGATTAGCCAGTAACAATTTGTAGAAAACTTCCGACCAAAATCCTATGCCAACATTCCAAGGATCAAATTTTGGAAGGTATAGTCAATGAAACAAAACAATCAACATTTAATCATTAGATCTTTTACATGAGCCAGAGATCATTCCATTCAGCATGGCAAGATGTGTAGAAAATACTCTACATATCAAGCAATAATTCCACTTCCTGAATGCTTCTAGCAAATTGAATTTAAATTCTTTAGCAAATAGATTTTTCAATGTTTGACAATGTACTCTAATCATACTTATTGATGCAATGGATATTGCATCTGTGGTAACATTTAATGTAAATAATCTCAACTTCAAGGTTATCAAAACTAAATCTGGGACATTTAATTTACAAGCATAATATACCAGTACCTAAGCATATTTTCACTTTGTGAGAGGCTTCTATACCTAAGCGTATTTTCACTTTGTGAGAGGCTTCTATATCCATAGAAAATTTATCTTTAGGTCTTATTAATAGCAGATGGGGCTTTCAATGTCACCATCTAACTTAAAGAGAACCTTACATCAAATGTACACTCACCTATTATTTGTTTATTGTGAATCAAAACTGCTTAAGAGAAAAGCACATTTGGCATGCTTTTGCAACCATCTTGTAGGCTTTCCTATGTTATGTGACATTTTTCTACTCAAGCATTACAATGATTTAAAAAGAATTTTATTTTGATAGCTCAGGTATTAAAATAGGGATAACATGGACCTTAAACATTTATATCTTCCAGTAGAATGGCCTCCCTATGGTATGTGCAGATAGTTTGGTTATCACAAACATTGGCACGTTTTAAAAAGATAGTTTATTTTGATAACTCGGTTATTAAAATAGATATGATGGGCACATTAAACACCCATATCATCCAGTATGTTGAAACATAAACTGAGACAATTGATATATCAAATAGCTTTTTCCCAATCCATAAAAAATTTGAATGACGCTTGATGTTTAATTTGGTCTTGCAAGTTTATATCTTCAAATAAAATGGTTTTCTCATACCAACAGATAATGTCTTTAGCGGGAGTCTTTAGGTCAATACCTCAATTTCTGTAGCTTTAAAATCCTCCTGAAGAACAGACTGGAGTGCAGAAATTGCTGTCTGTGGCAAACAAGAGCACACAAAAGAAAGCCAGAACAACAATTAAATTCAAGAAAGCAAGTTGAGATAGACTATATAACATAATGGCATTCGATCTAACTGAGTTCTTTGCGGGACTTTTGCATGCACTACAATTGATAAAAACAAGTGAAGACAACAAAGC
Source organism: Thuja plicata (assembly GCA_018584345.1). Lineage (NCBI taxonomy): Eukaryota > Viridiplantae > Streptophyta > Pinopsida > Cupressales > Cupressaceae > Thuja > Thuja plicata. The sequence continues at coordinate 1,091,883 of MU227111.1, forward strand.
ATATCTAAGCCAGTGTTAAGGGTTGTTTCCAGAGTCTATTAGACCTTAGGATAAACTTAAATATGTTAGTTAAAGCAGATCTCAGCATCAAGTGAAAGATGGTACATCGCAGCAGCATTTCATAAGCATAATAAATTGACAAGTCAGACTTGCCATAGGTATAGATTCATAGAATTGAGATGGGTAACTTGCAAAGAAGCTACAATAAATACGAAGAATTGTGCCATGGATACAAGATCATTTCGTTAAATATTAAAAAGATATTTGGCAAACCTCATACAATAGACTTAATAGGTTGATAAAAAAGGTTCTCGTTTAACCCAAAAGTAAGACTATTTTCAATAGAGAAAAGTGAGACTACTTCCAATTTAGAAAAGTGACAAGTAATACATGGAAATAACACCAAGGCAACAGCTTATTGACATCATGTACATAACTGAATAATAAAATCCCAAATGCAAAATATCACCTGCACAGTATCTTCATAAGATAATCCAGAAGCATTCTTCAGTTTCTTTTCTAGAAAATTCATTGCCTCTGTTTCCTTCATACCCGCAGCTGTTGCCTGAAAATATTGAAATTTATAAGATACAAAATGAGCAGAGCATTGACAAAACAACAATTTAGTTAAAATATTATATACAGTGGCCTCATTAGAGGCAACTATATTTTACACTACTAAAGTCTCTTAATCAGAATACTTAAACGAAATCATGAGCAGGATGAAGAGAAAAATGATTGTATCTTTCAGGCTCATTTCCAAGGTCATTTGCCTCAATGGGCACAGATCCCTACTCCAACAAATCCAAGGAGCCTCTAAAAGTATTGCCCCATTAATAAAATTATTATTAATTTGTATTGTTGTATAAGGCAGGGATGTATGTATAGCATACCTCTGTATGGTTGGAAGGTAATTGACTGGCAGTATTTTGAAGTAACTTTGTATTTTGATGAGATCCAGAGATCGCAGATTACATATATGAACTGATATATATTTATTGCTATGACTGTTTATCCTCTCTTCCTCTCCGTTAGACTCGATCATCAATCAAGATATGATTGTGTTCTTGTTCAATGTATCTCTCTGTTGATGATTGAATGATTATTATGCCGATTGAATTGATTGAAGGATTGATCGCAGGTGTGTTTGCTTGATTCCCAATTGATGTTTTTGATGAATGATATAATGATTTCCTTTGATTTGATGATTTGATATGTTAATGATGATGATTGATATAATGATTCCTTTGATTTGATGATGATTGACCAACAATACAAATTAATAATAATTTCAATTCTTACATACGTATATACTTGTACTTGGTGGAGATATTCCACGTTAGTAATAGGAGACCAACAATTCAAATTAATAATTTTAATTCTCACATACGCATATACTTGTAAATTCCGAGTGAATGGGAAGCCACTATGTCATATTAACAGATTCAATCATTTCTGAACTTAGGAATTCCAATTGGTCTAATTCTCTATTTAGCTCCATTCTAAATACTACTATTATCTACAACAGAAAATTACTTAAAATAAAAATTCGTGTACACGACTAATAACTCAGTACAGTAAATTGAAAATCTAGGAACTCAAGTTCCTTCTTGCTCATGTGACAAACATTTGATTAATATTAATATCGATTGGTTCAAATCTGGTTTTTGCTCAAAAAAAAGATGAAAAAAGGTCACATTAAATATGTCATGCTCTATGTTAGTCCACATGACCACAAAGGCCTTAATTAAGGCTTGCTGACAGACACAACATGGGAAGAACCTGCTTCTGGTTTTAAAAATAAGCAAAAATCAAGTTTGTTTTGTGCTCTGTTGGAGTTTTTCACAATTAAATTCTAAGTAATTGAGCTCCATTTACACTTTTATTTTGCCAAGTCAATCCCAATTCCATGTAATGTTACTATGATCATCAATTATCATTTATCTATTATAATTTGACAATTGGAGTTGAATTATCACTTATCATCTCAGTTTCATTTTTCACATTTTGTGCAAATTGTGGTTCTATCTAAACACATTTATTAACTGTCTGTCCGCCATCCAAAATCTAATAATCATTTTGCCTTCTTCACATCCCCAACTCAGAAACTTGGAGAAACACGGGTGCAGATGGAGTGCTATCTGGGCTTATGTTTGGAAGAGAACCATTTGAGATGAGTATCCCCTGGTTCTATCTGTCTTTGTGATAGTAGCAGATGCACTTGACTACTTTCTAGAAGCATGGTTGCTTTTAACATAATGATAACCAATTGGGCCTGAATTGACGAAGCAAATTGTTGAGAAAACTATGGTACCTTTTGCAAAAGCTGTGGCAACAAGAATTAGTGAAGAAAACACCATTCAGATTTCTAGAGTTACAATAGTAAGTGGAAAAAGGATAGAATTTTACATACAGACATGAAACATTCTTCATCTTCTGCTTGATGGGAGGTTACAATTGTTGATAGAATTCTTTCAGCATGGGACATCTATTATTCTTCCACCATCTTTCCTTCTCAAGCAGCCTAACAAATGCTGGAGAAGGTTGCTAAGAAGTATTATTTTGGGCGCGCAAGATGAAGTAGATGATATTTCTTCTGCTGGCTTGGGTTATTTGCACTTTAAAAAAAGTATTGAGTGGAATAAAGATCCATGACATAAGAGAGCAAGGATCTATTCTGGCTTGGAAACAAGTTGTCAGATCAATAAAGGGTAATGCTCTGTGCCAAATTTTAGTCCACTAAATTCATGCTGCTCAATACTTTCAGGGTATCAAAGGCCATTACAATTCTCTGACATCATTGGTAATGCTGAGATATTTAAGCTTTCAAGCTCAGTTCAACTTAAGAGTGGGCTGCTTAGTAGATTAGGTCTTCATTCCTTTGTTTGGCAGTTCAAGGCGCCACAGAACATTTAGGATCCATATATTCTTCCTTCCTTATTTTGATTGTTCCATTTAACCTGATATTTTCCCAGGTATACTGATAAAAGGTTGACCAAGAAAGTACACCTTTCTGTTGAAGGTGTTGATGGATTCAACACTGGCATTCTTAGCAGGATTTAAATCATACGTGGAACTTAATTAGGACAAGCAAACCTGCTTATCCAGAGTTGTGCAAAATGAACTCTAAAAATCTCTCTATTAAAAAAGTGACATGGGACCGTTTCAATTTGGAGAAACTGGAAATGGAGTGGTGGGAAGGCCTTCTTAAATTATGTGAAATAAGATGTTTGTACCCCAGCATGACATAATAGTGAGCTATATGGTTTTTAAAAATGGTGTAACCGGCCCTAAAGTGCACTAGTAAAGGAACTTCCAATCTATTTGGAAATCACAATAGCACCCTTCAACCATAAAGTGTGGGGGCCATTTTTCATCACCGAGAGTTGGCTGGCTCTGCACATAGAACATATAGTGAAAGCGAAACTGCTGAGCATGTTTGCTAGAGGTACTTATCACAAAGACAGTTTGTACATTACTCCAAGCTGATTATACTTTTGTTCGCCATTTTCTTTTCATGCAAAGAATCCTTCTTTGAGACACAGATTGTCAAGGTTGGCAGAAAATTGTTATCACACACAATTCACTATTCTGCTATTGTAGTCTAGTGGAGAGCAATGTATACAACAACCTTTCATTAGATCATGGCACTTCTCAATTTGGGGAATTCGGGATTTTTAAGCGAGAAATGGATCTTCTTTCAAAGCTAAATTCTTTAATGAGGATGTTGAATCTTATCCTCTTGGAGCACATGCTCATAAGTTAACATTTATAGCTTTTCTAACTCTTTGTAACCTTATTGTAATATTGTTAACTCTTTTTTCCTTAAATAGAATAAGCATTCCAAAAACAAGATATAAAATAAAAGATAAATAAGATGTTTCACACATACTATATATAAATCAAGGTGATCTTTCACTGGATTACTAGCCCAAACTCACCACCTACACATGGGAAATTCCTGTGGCCATCTTGTTTGTGATGGAGCCCTGATTTTTTCAGAGAAAACTTTGATGGATGTGGAAAAGGATACACCACACATTCTACTCTTTATGTCTGTACGACCAACCCAATCCTTGGCTAATGTAAACGTTTTGTAACACTTTCCTGTCTTGTCTGCCTTGGCAAAGATAGTCTATCAAAGTTGTCCAATATCAGGTCAATGGATATCTTGACTGTTAAACAAGAAAGTTAATATCTATACAAGCATAGAAGATTATATCATTTAAGTTCTCGCAACATCCATTTGAATGGTGTAGTTATCATGTTGAAATAACATCTGCAGTTTCCTTGATTCGTTTCAGTTTCCGTTTAAATTGTCTGATCTCAGGGAAGCTCGGGCACTTCACAAGAAATATGTATTGCTATTTGGAAAACATAGGAAATCAATGTCCACAAGGAATCATGTACTACACAATTGGAAGCTCTTGGTATATAAATTATTCATGAATAAATAATTTTCTCAGTTTGTAACATGTTTCTATTGGGAAAAGGCATTATCTGCTTGGATATCAAATTCCTGTGGTCATGGTAAACTCCCTCATAGTATCTTTGGTGGATTCGTAGCCAATTATATATTTTTATGTTGGTGTAATTAAGGTGTTGTACCTAGTGATAACCTCGCCTAGGTATTATACTTATCACTGAAGTTTAGTTAGTGATCACATTACACTCTAGGAGCATCTACACTTTTGGTGGTTATATCATGTTATCACTTATCCACCTCAAGTGGATCTTCCACCTTTAGTGGTCTTATCACACTATAACTTTTCCACCTTATGTGGGTGATAAGTTGTGCAATGCATAGGATTAAGACACTTGTCAGCATCTTGTCTAATCCTCCATATTCATCTTGCCTTTACAAACAATGCTCACTATGTACATTTTCATATCCATGAGCAATATCATCATTCTTGCATTGTAATGCAATCTTCTTGCCATTCTCTTGTGGAAGCAATCTTTGTATTTCTTTGATCCTGGATGTGTCATAAAGTCGCCTAAAACTCTAACATGGTATCAGAGCACTCAAGGTGTGAGAACTTCTTCTCAAGAGTTGTGATTTTGGCTTGAAGCCGTTGCTGGGTGCAGATTGAGGCTATGTGGTCATCACCATTATGTCCGGGAGATCATTCTGATAGATTTTGACTACAAATACACCTATATTCGGGTAAAATTGTTTCTGTAGCAAAAAAAAATTAGTCAAAGGAGGGACATTTTATTAGAATATTTAGTATGTTTCTTTTAATGCTCAAGTTTATCCTTTAAGATCATATCCGATCTGAACAGCAGTTTCATATTGGAAACTTGCTATTTTGTAAATATCATTTGTATTATTTATGAGCGTGTTGCTCATTGTGAATATCAATCAATTCATTAAAATCTATCTGCTCTTGCATCTACTATTTTATGGTATCAGAGCCACATTGTCGAAAAACTAAAATTTCATTTTTTAAATTCTTCTCATTAATTTTTCGAAATTGTTTCTGTAAAAATTTTTGGCTCTTGGATTATACAACCCGACTAGGGTTTTTGTGGAGATTTTTTTCTTTGAAAATCGCGAGCTTTTGTTTCAAGTTTGAAGCTCCAAAAACCACGGTTTTTTCTATTTGGTGGGTCGTGGCTAGTTTTACTAGACGACGCTATTTTTTTCCTCACGCACAGGTTGAATCCCTACAACTCGCGGCTTGGTTGTGGTGTGTCTATGACTGCCACGTTCTTTTCTTGGTTGCCTGTGCATAAAACCGACGGCCTTTGTGATCTGTGGGGCCCATCTTCGACCTTGTATGGTCGTTTTTTCCTACAACTTGCGACCATCATACTGCATTTTTTTGGCTTCAGTTTTTTACATTTGGCAGCCATTCCGGTTCCTTTTGACCTCTCTCAAGGGCATTTTGAAAACACACGACGGCTCTTTTTTCAGCAGAACTCTGCCAATTCGCCATTTCTAGAGTTTGAAGCAGTCGGCTAGGGTTTCTTTCAAAACTCGTTTTTCGTGCCGGATTCCAAATTTTCCTGCAGATTCTTTCTAGGTTTTTCGAGAGCTCAACTGGGTTGCTTTCCAAATTTTTTGGGTGCATTGTTTTCCGTGCCTCGAAATTTGTTCCAACAGATTTCAAATCTGATTTCAGATTCCTTCTGGGTTTTTCCAAATTTCTTCTAGGTCTTTGTCGGATTTGTCTGGGTCAGCCGGAAATTGTTTCTTGAAATCTATGCCAGTCATACTTCATCTTTTTTTGAAGCATGTACCTGATTCAGCCTCTATTTTTTGCATTGGGATTCGTGTTTTGAATTCTGTGTTTGCACCTCTATTTCTCGCTTTTTCTACATTGGGAAGCGTGCAAGATGGCGTCCCTCACCAATTTGATGTTAGAAGGCAATCAGCGATTCAACGGCAGCAATTATAATACCTGGAAGCAACATATGTTGACAATATTTGAGTATCGCCGCCTCGATACACTGGTTCTGGTCACAGAAACTCGTCCTACCACAGTTGGAGCTGATCAGGACAAGTTTGATAATTGTAGCAGACAAGTTGTCATGCTTCTTAAGCTGTCTGTTACAGATGACCAGTTGCCTCAGATTCCCTCAGGGAAGACAGTCTCTAACATTTGGAAGCACCTGAAGGAGCTACATGAGACTTCTGATAAAAGTTGAGCATTCTTCTTGAAGAATCAGTTGTTCTCCATCATGATGGATGAAAGTATGTCTTTACAGTAGCATCTCGTGAAGATTAAGGACATTCTAGATCAGCTTGAGGCTATTGGTCGAAAAACGGAGGAAGAAGATATGGTAGTCATCACTCTAAAGAGTCTACCACAATCCTACGAGCACTTTGTTAAAACTCAACATATCGTCTACGAACGTTGATTTGAAGTTTCCTGACTTATGCAACAAACTCCTACAGCAAGATTGCTGGAAACAGCAGTTTGGTAATCGTGCTCTCTCGTCCTCTTCAGAACAAGCCTTTGCAGCTAAATTTCAGCCATCTCAATCATCCCAACAAGGAGGTTGACATCAATCTTCGGGCAGTCCTCAGCAAAAGAATGTGCAGTGTCACTACTATCGCAAGTATGGCCATATGAAGAAAGATTGTCGTCAAAGAATTGCATCTGAACGAAAAAGCAAGGAGGGTCACATCAGCAGGCGAATGTTGTTGAACATTCTGAATAGGAGTCTGCCTTTTACGCCTTTATGGCTCAAAGGTCTTCAAATCTAGCTAGGTCTTCTACTTGGTACATCAACTCTGGTGCTTCACGTCACTTTTCTCATCGGCGTGACTGGTTTACAGATTTTTCTCCTTTTAGTGATTCAGTTGTGTTTGGCGAAGGTGAGGAGTACAAAATTGTTGGTAGAGGAAATGTTCAGATACAGTCTGGTGGGAGGAATCTCCTCTTCCTCAATGTGTGCTACGTTCCTGGTATGGCACTCAATCTGCTTTTTGTGAGTCATCATGAGGAATTCTCCTCAGTTGGATGTGGTGTTCAGTGCTCACAAATGTTCCATTATTGATCAAGAGACTCGCCTTATTGTTGTTGTTGGTCTAGAGGATCATGGCCTATATCGGCTCACTAACACTGTGATTCTCCTGAGGTAGCTATGGCAGCTCGTGTTTCATCTCTCAACACTTTGTGGCATCAACGATATGAACATCTCAACATCCAGTATCTCTCTCAGCTCTCTCGGGAGGGACTTGTTTCTGGCCTACCTGGTATTCAGACTCAGCATCTTGGAGTATGTGGAGCCTGTCAAGCTGGCAAACAACATCGGACTCCCTTCATTGATGGAGATTCTTGGCGTGCGTCTAAGGTACTTCAATTACTTCATGCTGATATTTGTGGTCCTATGAATACATCTTCAGTTACTGGTTGCAAATATTTTATGCTTATTGTTGATGATTTTAGTAGAAAGATGTGGGTTTACTTTCTTAGACAAAAATCAGATGTATTTAGTATCATTTGGTTGAAAAAGAGTCTGGTTGTAGTATCATTTCTCTTAGGAGTCAGGACAGATAACGGTGGGGAATTTTGTTCTACTACATTCTCCGACTTCTGTGCTACTCATGGAATCAAACGCCAGTTCACTACACCCCACACTCTTTAGCAAAACAGTATTGTTGAACATCGCAATTGTACAATTGTTGAGATGGCTCGCTCTATGTTACAACAAAGGAGTGTTCCTAATAAGTATTGGGCAGAAGCAGTGTTTACTGTTGTCTCCCTCCTTAATCGTTCCCCTACTCAGGTTGTTAAGGGAAAGACTCCAGAAGAGGTTTGGTCTGGTTGTAAGCCCCAGATCAGCCACCTGAAGATTTTTGGCTCTCTTGCATATGTCTGGATTCCCAATGCTAAGCGCTCAAAGTTGGATTCCAAGAGTCAGAAGCTCATGATGACAGGGTACAGTGACAACCATAAGGCCTACAGATTGATATATGTAGACACTAATCGTCTTATCTTCAGTCGTGATGTTTTTGATGAAAATAGAGGACCTTTTATGTCTTCTTCTGAGCAGTGTTCTGAGGATCAGCCTCACAGTGTTCCTCTTCCTTTAGCTCCCCCTGATGGGAGGGATGATGCCCACCATGAGGCTCTTGTTGCTGATGGGAGGGATGATGCCTGCCATGAGGCTCCTATTGCTGATCCTACTGAGGCTCCAAAACATAATCCTCTTCCTGCTCCTGCTGCTCCTGTTGCTGATCCTGTTGAGGCTCCCGAACATAATCCTCTTCCTGCTCCTGCTGCTCCTGTTGCTACTCCTGAACCTCTTCCAGCTCCTCCAAATGTTGGCTCCTCTATTCTCCGGCCTAAATGGTGGGCTAAAACTATTGGTGATCTCAAGGATAATGAGCTCATTGAGGGTAGAGCTTCCAAAAATAAGAGCAAACAGCAGCCTACAGTTAATTTTGCTCTTCTGGCTAATATTCATAATGTCTATGAGCCCCAGACTTATTCTGAGGCTAGAGGTATCCCTGAGTGGGAACAGGCTATGGAAGCTGACTTCCAAAGTCTTCAGAAGAATCACACTTGGGCCCTTTCTAATCTTCCTTCAGGGAAGAAGCCCATTAGCTGCGAATGGGTGTACAAGGTGAAATACAAAGCTGATGGAACCTTAGACAAGTATAAGGCTCGTCTTGTTGCACGTGGGTTTTCACAGGGGGAAGGCATTGACTATGAGGAGACCTTTGCTCCTACCGCAAAAATGAGTACCATACGACTTGTCCTTGCCTTAGCAGCCCAGTTTGGTTGGAAAGTCCATCAGATGGACATTAAGAGTGCTTTTTTTGAATGGTGACTTACAGGAAGAGGTCTACATGACGCAATCTCCAAGATTCAAGGTTGTTGGTCAGGAACACAAGGTCTGTAGAGTAGTCAAAGCTCTCTATGGTCTGAAACAAGCCCCTCGGGCTTGGTAAATGAAAATTGATAAGTACTTGACTGATCATGGTTTTCAGCGGAGTCCATCGGATTCAAATATGTATATCAAACATACTAGTGATGATATATTGTTTATAGTTGTCTATGTGGATGATTTGATCATTACTGGCAATTCAGCACATTTGATCATTGCGATCAAACAAGATTTGTGTTGCACCTTTGATATGACCGATTTGGGACTCTTGCACTATTGCCTCGGAGTTGAGGTTTGGCAGATTGAGCACGGTATCTTTCTTTCTCAGTCCAAGTATGCCAGAAGTCTTCTAAACAAGTTCAAGATGCAAGATTGCAAATCTGCCACTACTCCTATGGAACCCAGGCTCAAAGTGTCAGCTCAGTCCGATTCACCTGTTGTGGATGAATCTTTGTTTAGACAACTAGTGGGCAGCCTCATTTATCTTACTGCCACTAGACCTGACACTAGTTTTGCAGTGAGCTACATATCCCACTTTACGACAGCTCCCAAGTCCGATCATTGGACAGCAGCGAAGCGTGTTCTGCGTTATGTGAGTGGTACTCCTAATTATGGACTTTTGTACACTCGGAGTTTTGATTCTATACTTTGTGGCTTCACAGATTTAGACTGGGCTGGCTCTATTGATGATCGTAAGTCTACCGCTGGATATGTGTTTAGTTTGGGATCTGGTGCTGTCACATGGACTACTAAGAAGCAACAGGCGGTGGCTCTTTCTTCGACAGAAGCAGAGTATCGAGGAGCAGTTAAGGCAGCTTGTGAGGCAGTTTGGCTTCGACGGATGCTTGCAGATATGCATGTTCCTCAGACAGGTTCGACTCCCCTATTCTGTGATAATCAGGGCATGCTCAAACTGGCAAAGAATCTGGTCTTCCATGAAAGAACCAAGCATGTGGAAACTCATTGTCATCACATTCGTCAGCTGGTTGAAGACAGATCCATTCAGTTGATATATGGTCCTACCTTGGAGCAGCTAGCAGATATCTTCACCAAGTCCCTCAGTTCTGATAAATTTATAAAATTCAGGGACTCTATTGGTGTTATTGATAGATTGAGCATTAAGGGAGGGTATTAGAATATTTAGTATTTTTCTTTTAATGCTCAAGTTTATCCTTTAAGATCGTATCCGATCTTAACAGCAGTTTCATATTGGAAACTTGCTATTTTGTAAATATCCTTTGTATTATTTATGAGCGTGTTGCTCATTGTGAATATCAATCAATTCATTAAAATCTATCTGCTCTTGCATAGATACTATTTTACATTTGGCCCCTCCCGACTCTGCAAAATCAGAAATTTTGGTTATTGTCAACATTTATCTCTGCAAATTATTAGATCTTAGATAAATCTGGCCTTTAAGGGATGAAGAAGATTTTTCTTATAGATTTGTTGCTACCTTAGTATTTTATTGTGGGCAAGTTATATTGTATTGGGGCGCCATATATTTTGTGATGACAATTATTATTAACAATCCCTGAATTGGATCTAACCTTTGTCTAGTCAGCATCCATTTGTAACTGTCTGCAGAGATACTTCTAATCTGTCTTATCCTCGTTGTTTTGGAGCTTATGAGATCAGCCACTTCTTTGATCGCAAGTTGAGGGTTTATCTTGATTGCAGGTGCTATTTGGCAATTTTTTCTTTGGGCTCAGTCTACTCGCAGATCGATAGTCTCAAAGCTTTAAACAACCCACTCTACAAAGTGGCCTTGTTGAACTTTGCAATCCACGTGGTACCCAGATTGGGCTGGAGGCGGCATCTTTTGATTCCAAAAGATTGTTTCGATTGTTTTTTGGTAGAACTTCCACAGAGACCTAGTTGGTTGGTGACTTTCTATTTGCCGCTTTCCACTTTTATTTACCTTGCCTCTAGCAACAGCCGGCGATTTCCTTTTCTATCAGCTTTTTTAGACCCTGTCTCTTGCTCTATCGGCGATGAAGCTTTTGTGCATTCGTTTCATGGTGATTGGTTTAGATAGCGCATTGTGCATGGCTTAACCTCCATTTCATTGACCATAGCAGTATTGAGGTGTCCCGCACTGTTAACATCTTTGGTTTATTGGTCCAAGATGTGTTTGGCCATGTAATTTGCACAGTTGCATTATTGGCTGGAAAACATAGCAATTTTCAGTTTTGTTTGGACCTGAACTTATACAAGATTGACATTATTTTCTGATTTTCTTGGTCGCATTTTGGGTCTGTTTCAACAACCTGCACTCCCAATGGCTGATGTACCAATCCGATCTACATTTCTGGCATGTTTCATCAACCATTTCTCCTACCGTGACTAGACTGTGCAATGCATGAAGTTAGATTTTGGAGTTTTTTGCCACAGCCTTAACAAATTATCCCACATTCACAATACCAAAATAAACATTGCTCTTTTTATACACAATGCCTCTTTGCTCTAGATAAAGGTTTTGACGGTTCATGCTGGACAAGCAAATATTTGGTGAGGTGATTTTTGTGCCTTGTGCATAAATTTTAAACCAATATCCGTTGCATGGTGGGTTTCTTTGCTGGTTATATACAACAGCTCTCATAATACACGTTGTGTGTGCCATAGTGCCACACAATCTATTGGTTGATAACAACTATGATGATGTTCCCTGTGGTAACTTGCTTGTTGATGCCAATGGTGAGTTAGTTGTTGTGATACGTATGGTGAGTTGATCTGGTGCTTGGTCATGGTTACTTGGTGGCACGTGTAACTACCACCTTTTATCACTCCTACTCATCTTGACACCATTATTTTGCCGCAAATCAAGTTTATGTTTTAGGAAGTTTTTTTTATGATTCTTTTTTATTTTTGAAGAATTATCATCATAATGGATTTTTCAATTACTTTGGAGAAAGGGAACTATAGGAAATGGAGTGATTTGATAATTACTCATCTTAGAGAATGTAATCTATTACCCTATATGCATAATGAAGTTCCTTGTCTTGACACACTCAGTATCTTATTTGGAAAGGTTTTAGGGCTAGTGTTTTTACAGTCATTTTTGAACATGTTGATGATGACTTTTTGTAGTCACTTATTCACTTTGAGTGTCCTCATGCTCTTTGGACTCACATTCTGGAGGTATATGAAGACCATGATTCTTCAACATCTCTCGACACTCCTCTTTCCAACTCCAATGTGACAATTCATTCTTAAGAGCAGATAATCCATAGTTGTGATCCTTTGGAAGAAGTTGCAAATGCTTCAGAGGTTCTTGAGTCTTTGTTAGAGATAGTTGATCGGCCTTCACTAGAGACTTCCATCATTCCCGATTCAGATGATTGTCATTGTCTCCCTGATTGGGATTCTTTAATGCCAAACATTGGTTCATTGTTTGTGGAGGCTCACATTGCAAATTTGGGAGAGACATTTGAGGGGATTTCTCTTCTCTTTGATCACAGTTGGAGATTCTTCTACATTGTCTTTGGAGATTGGCATTGATAATCTTCACAACCTCTATCATGGAGAACCAATGCATAGGGATGCTCAACCAAGAAGGTAAGGTAGAAGAGATAAGGATGAAGATAATGGTGATAGGACGCCACACTAGGTATGTCACCTCATTTATGAGGCCAAGAGGGATGGTATATCTGCTCTTGGGCACAAGGTAGGGGTTTCTTGGGCACAAGTTAGGGGTTTCTTGGGCACCTCATCAAATCAACCTACCTTATTACTTCTATAGTTGAGACATTTTAAGATCTGATTTAAGCAATCTGTTAATGTGATATATATTTACTTTTACTTTTAAGTATGTCTAAGTATGGATTATGATTATAATATTTCCTAACTTGCTTGCAGGATCTCAATCAAAGCGAAAAGGTACCCTAAAAGCCCTACTTGTTTTTATAAAGAAGCTATAATCTAGGGTGAAATTTAGGTTCTAATTTGGAACATTACAGCCAACTAATTGACCACTAATTCCCTACATCATAGGCAGCTAACTGAACAATTCCATCAAATTGCTGCCAACTAACTCCCTCAATCATAGGGGTTAGTGACTAGAATTGACGTCACCTCTCCCTAACCAAAGGCACAGCAAATTATTCCACTAACAGAATCAATTACCTTGATCCAACTCAAAAACACAAAAACTAGTCACCATATCCTATTAGGCAACACTTCCTTACTATCCGGTCTTCTACTTTTGTCGATAGGAGACACAAGCAATTATGTGGATTAAAGGGGGGGCATTAAAAGTCTGCCCTTCCCAAAATTGCTTTCCCACAAGCAATGTAGTGCTAAAAGTTTGAAACTCTCCAATGCTTCATTTAGATGAGTTTGAATTAGTTAGAATTATCTCAATGGCACTTTGATTCCACTTCTATAGAAAACATGTACACAATTGGTTATTATTTAGAGCTCCATGTGATTGCACCTATAACAAAATTCAACTCGTTACGAATAGCAGATTTTCTTTCAATAAAATCTCAATCACAATATATATGGCACTAGATAATCAATCCAACGTAACTAATTAAAGAGAATTTTATTAGTTAGCAACATATTTTTTGAGATAGCACTATGTATTCTGGCACCAAAAATGGGTCATGTAAAACTTTCTCTATAAAACTTCGATGTGACAAAAGAGAATGGGACACATTACTTAAATCCATATCCATATCCAGGTGGGTGAAATGACACATTAATCTTAGGATATCAAAAGGTGCCAAATACCTAATTTTTCCCTCAAAAAATATAACTATGAAAATGGCATGCACCATGAAGGCATTTGTGGTTTCAAAGGCTTTAACGTGGTCTTGGTCATGGGACTCTACCCCTCAACCCCATTCGGGCCATTGCTCACAACCCCCACAATGGGTCTTGCCCCTCAACCCCATTGAGATCTTCACTCAGTCACCCCCACTATTTATTGGGATCTCGTCATATAAGAAACTCGACTACAACGAAGGGCAGGAGGAATTGGAATCTAACTTTTGACTATGTTGAAACATGACTACATAGTACAATCAAACATAGCTAATAAAGGAATTTTTGTATTGAGAACTTTTTCCTCAAATGGAGTGTGCATGAACTTCAATGTGCTTGGTTATTGAATTTTGAATGTGATGCTTAACAAGAGTCACACAGTTGTGACTAGCATACATATATTGAAATAGCATTTTCAATAACACCCATAGAATTTTGCCAACAATCACAATGGTGAGGGTGGGGCAAAATTACGAACATTTTTCTATTTAAATTTGATTTGTAGGCTTGCACAGTTTTATCTTTGTATCAAGGAAGGCACACAAAATTTACCAATAAAAGTAGTGTATCAATAACTTTGAACATTTCAAAGGATTTGGCCCAAATTTATTCAGGCAAAAACATAATATAGTCAAGTGATTCAAGATTTATCCTCAATCTCAATGGAAATTATAAGGATTGGTGAGCAGTTCACTAGGTGGTTTTGGCGCCCACCTTCCTACTGTGCACAATTCCTAAGTGTGTAGAGTTAATTAAAACTACTCACCTTAAGAAACTATCCCCATGTAATATATATTTCAACCTTAGCAAGAGATTCTCTTGAATCAAAAGCCATGACAATATACTCAAAGAGTTGATATCACTATTTTTGTAGCATTAGAGGAAAAAGATGAATCATTGCCAATTCGCAAGTGAAAATCGCCCATTTTGAAGCTACCAATGAGTCTCCTTGTATGCAACAGCTTAATGATGTAATTTCCTAAATCCAGAATAAACAATCAAAGATCACCACCAACATAGCATCTTAAAAAGGAAATGGAGGCCAAACAAAACTTTGTCCAAAAATAGGTCAAAGTATATAATTCAAGGCGCAAGTAATCTAAGGATATAAGGCACCCCCTTACAAGTTTGTCATGCATTCCTACAAGAATCCTTAGATTTGAAGGATACCTCTCTCCACAAGGCTTGGGAACTGCTGGAGAGACATTCAGCAAGCTAAAAAAACAAATTATACATGTTTGCAGCTTGGGTAAAGTAAGAAAATAATCTGGTTAGCTCAAGAAATTGGACAACTAAACAGTGTCCCTAGTATCAATACTTAGTTTAAATATGAAATTCAATTCAATTCAACTCAACTTACCAAACATATTTACTATTTCAAATATCATGATCCATGTGTAGCATGCGGTAACGTGATGTTGATGTGAGTTTTATGCTCAATTCAACTTACCAAACAAATTTACTATTTCAAATATCATGATCCATGTGTAGCATGCAGTAATGTGACGTTGATGTGAGTTTTATGCTCAATCCAACTTACCAAACATATTTACTATTTCAAATATCATGATCCATGTGTAGCATGCAGTAACGCGATGTTGATGTGAGTTTTATGCCACTACAACATGTAGAATCGAACAACTACTATTCTGAATGGAATATCAAATTTCCAATTCTCTCTTGAACAATGACACCACATATGTTAAAGATTGCAAGGAAAGATCATAAAGGTGACTCCAAGGTTCTTTCTAATGGACTTAACTCAATTGTAATGATGTGATATGTTGGTATCACGAGGGGACTTACACTAGTTCACCTAGACTTTGTCAACTTGATTCATGATTGGTATGGCTTCACAATGTGAAATGAAAATATAATGACTTCCCTCTTGCTATGAACTCAAACTTAAGAATCTAAACTACTTCTACTTCTCTGCTAGGATGCAAGGACTTGTGAATATCTTTGGAACTCTACTAGATGTGGTCTTGTCATCAACTCCACCCACCTAGTGCAATCTTCTAAGGTATACTCGAGAGGTGTTCAAATCATTACCATTTCATCAACTCCATCTGTAGATGCAAATCAATGAGCAAGTACTAATTGAAGTTAAGCTTATGATTATACAAATGAAGAGTGCAAGCCTTCATATAGGGAGCTCAAATACAATGAATGGCCAAGCTTAAATCAGAATCAATGGCCCAGATAAATCCACTAGAGCCTTGATTAGGGTTTCCATATCCCTTGCTAACAAATATTAAAAACCCAACCAATTACAAAAGGGCACCACCATGTGGGCCAATATAAAAATTACATTGCTCTTCACGGGCCAATAAGACAATAGGTTAGGTATAACCACTAGTAAAGTGCACCAACAAATGGGCCAATCAGAAAATTACAATATTTTATGGGCCAATGAGAAGAGAGGTTAGGTACAGGCTTGTAGAAGAAGCCACCAATTAATGGACCAATTGGAAAATTATGTTGCCTTGAAGAGCCAATGAGAAATAGGGTTAGGTAGAAACCCTTTACAACTTGGCACCAAATGGGTCAATCAGAATAAAGCGCCTACTCATTATCCAATAAGAAAATTCAAAGCCACATGCACTATATCAAGTCTTCATTTAGAAATTTGCTCCCTTCATCCTTATCATTCTTTGCATATTCAATGAATTTGTACATTATCTCATTAAACTCCTCCATGGGGACACTTGGTATCAATCTGAGCCTATACTCATGATATTCCACATTGCTTGTACAAGTGTAACTTGTCTTCTTCCAGTCGGTTGCATTACAAATAGCCATGAAGTTTGAAATTTTTGAAATTGTTTTCAAATGCTCAAACATAAGTGGGGAGGCCTCCATGAAGTATCCTTCACCTTTTCTTGTAATTGTTCAACACTTAACTTTAGATCACCCTACACCTGCAAGTGAAATATAGTTCTCATGTAATCAAGTATATCATTTTTGACCTACAAAACAACATCCTTTGTAGCTAAACAGTCACAATCCACTTGTTTGAGTACACCACCCCTATGAGCTAATGCTCGATATCATGCTGGGAAATTAAAATCTTGCCCCTTCTTCAACACATAACTCTTTACTAATGTATGTTCTCGTATCTCCATGATCACCTGTAACCTGGAAAAAGTATTCTCGTGACCCGGTAGAAAATCTTCACATTCCTTCAATATAGCATGTACCCATTCTTGAAGAGAGAGCATGGTATCATGAGTCTTAACAAACTTTACAATGAACCTGTTTGCTTCCTCGAATATTATTGTCACCCATCTCTTTGTGTCTTGCCCTATTAGCCCTATTCCTTCTAGCCCATCCATCGATCCACTAGAGCAAGGGACTGGAGGAACGAATGTGGGGCCTGCCTATCAAATTAGATTCATTATTTGCCTTACATATTCCTTCAAGCGGATGGCCTCTACCTTGTATTTTCTTTTCTTTGCAACTACCTTGTTTATCCTTTCCTCTAAGGCTTGAATGGATTCGTGTGCCTCTTCTATCTCATGTTTCTTGGTGGTTTGTCCCAATTCATATTCTTCAACATCATAGTCTTGTGATAGCATGTCTCCACTAACCTTATCTACCTTCACAATGGCACCTTGTGCAATGTACACCCGAATTATCTTTTGTAATTTGGTAGAACGTCTTGACAGGCATTTTGCCCTTCTCATTATCAGTTCTCTTCATAATTTCTTCCACACTCAACTGGTTGCGCAATTGTCACTTGCATGTTCTTCATTCGATTTAACAACCATGCCAGTGCAATGAGTTCTAATTCATCTTCCTATTTTTCTTCCTCTTGATTTTGTTCTTGAATTTCCTAATTGATATCCTCATTTGCATCCACCTCTTGTGGTTGAACTTCGCCATCCTCAAAATGGGTCTCTACGTCAATAATCTCATTTTGCTCATTCTAATGCTCTTTGTTCCCTTAAGGGGTGAATCTACCTCTTGTTCATTTTGATCCAAAGGAGCATAACTAGAACTTTTACTTGCTTCTGACTCATTTGCAACCTAAACTAACATTTATTTCTCTCGTATGAATGTCTCTTTCACTTGCTTTGAAGATGTACCCATTGAATGGGACTTTTGCTTCTATTGTTGTGCCTCTTGACTTGTAGCTTATTTTCTCTTATGTTCTTTAATTTGAGAAGTCTTGTCACCACCCCTCTTGCTATTTTGGCTTTCTAATCCAATGTCCATTCCTTGTCGCTATTCAGATGATTCTTCCTCTTATTCAGCCACATTCTTTATTAACTTGTGAGTTAATGGAAGCCTTCTTGCTTGCAAGTACATTATCTATTTTTCCAACCAAACTCGAGTGAATGTCCTAACTGTCACCATCACTGCCTCCAGACTTCATTCTTATCCATCCAAACAATATGAGGAATACCATCCTTTTTGGCTATCTCATAGTCAAGTTGGATATTGTCCATTGTCTTCAACTTGATCAAGAATTTGCATCCACTTGCTTGCTCTGATTAACTCGATTGACATCCTAGAAAGTGATCTCTTTATTTCGAAATCATCACTCACATTTGCCCAATGATCTTTTGCAAGCGATATGTGCCTATACGGAACTCCATAGGCTCTCTTAATTTGATGGTGGGGATCAAAGTGTGCTCCTCCATGATACAATCCCAATGAGTAATATTCAAATTCTCCTTCCACCGCCTCTGCTTCTTGAAGGGATGGGCAAACTTCACTCCCAAGGCTGAATGGGAACATAATTCCTACTCTATGCTTGTGTTTTTGAATCCTATCATATGTGATTAATTGCTTTGCTACCTTCATTATCACCAACTTGTATGGTGGGAAGCTTGGAATTTTCTTTTGACATATTGTACTTCCTAAAATCTTGATATAGGTGAATTTGGGAAACTGAATATACCACAAAACATACTTCTTCACCAGATCTTCGGCTTTCTTTGACAATCTCCTTAGTGGATTTCCTTGTAGTATCCTCACATTATGCATGCCAAACACGTTGTTTGCAATCTTAAAATCGTTATTGTTGTGAAGATGTAATTGAGGATAACAATCATAAACCAAGAAGTCTCCTTTCTTCTTCCTCATCGTCCCTAGACATTCCAATCCGGGGTATTTACACATCCAAGCCATCATATACACCAAGTAGGAAGTCATGTAAATTGCTTTCATATGTTCTATAGTCCTCCATTGTTCATTGATATTATCATTGATCATGGTTGCCCAATTGAACATCCCTTTTCCTCTAAGTATCAACTCTATGAAGTAACATATCCACAATTCAAAAGGTGTCACATGTTGACTACCCATTACTCTATTCAACATCAAGATGAGATCTCCAACATCTTCTCTAAAACGTGTCTTCGTTAACTTGGGCAACTGAGAACGATTCCTTTTTGGTCCGATTAGTCATTCCTTGACAAGGCCGATATAATGATTTGAGTTGTTATCAAATTCTTTCAAGGCTTTCATCTTTGTCTTGCAAAAATATCAACCTTATGTTCAGTGATGTTCAAGGCATCTCTTATATCATTCGCAGAGAGTGAAACTGCATCACTCCCTTTACGTGTAATAACATATCTTGTTAATGGACAGTAATGTTTAGCCATCTCTAGCACCAACTCTGTCTATTGAAGGCAGAAAAACAATTGCATGTGCTATACCATTTTGTTTGCTTCCTTAGATGCATTGACTCCAAACACCCGCTCTCTTATCAGGTTCATATCGAACAGCCCAAGGTTTGTATTAGCCAATCTTTTCCAAGTTGATGTCAAGCTCGTCTCTAATGTCATTTCCTGTGTATCATGCTTTATTTGCGCAAATCTTCATGCTTTGGTGTTGGCTTCATCCTTAGTTCCTGTCGCCTTAGCCTTAGCATTTTCACCATCATTAGCTCCTTTAGCCTTCATCTTTGGATCTTCGTTATCTCTAGCTCCAGCCATGTTCAACCTGCAACAAAACATTATACGTTAGATTCATATTTAACATTCATGACAATGTTAGAAATCATAATTTGAGCAAGTTTCACAACATAAATAACATCGCTGACTTCCAATGTATGAAAGTTGACTAAAATCAAAGCTCAAATTCCTGAATTTTCACCGTCAAAGCCTCTATATCATTGAACGCAATATGAAGACATTCCTCCAATTGAAAATACCTTGGTGCTGATGCAAAAATTCAAATATGCACCTACAGGTCTGCAAACAAATTAATCCTCTTTACAGTTTGTTTGTTCTTCCTATGTTCTGATTTTTATCGCCAAACTTGATGAATTTTGGTGCTCTCTGCAAATGAAGCTGAATCTGATGTGAATCGCCTCCTATTTCCTTCAGAATTCTGCTTTTCTTTAAAAAGTTAGTGGCTGTCAATTTGATGTTTTCATAATATCCCCATTTCGTTTTGACATACCATGTAGAAAGGATCAATATTCCTATTCCAGACCTGTGAATAGAAGGCTCGATTTCCTTACTGGGTCTGCACCTACACTCCTGATTATCTCCAGCCACTTAGAAGCTTTCAAATAATTTACAAAATTCAAATTGCCTGGAAGTTACTTCTGCATTTTGAAGTTCGATCTGCTATCTTCAAAGCCAATTCAATCTGCTATGGTTGGAAATGCAGACAGAGTTCTTTTTATATGACATTGTAGGCTCAAAAGGCATGTCCTTTTCCTCAAGGCCGATTTGGTCTTGAAAAATTTTTAAAAAAAAACATTTTATTTCAAAGTTGTCCTCCTTCATTATGAATCGCAGCTCTTCAATCAATAGATCACAACCCTTCGCATATCCTTGTCATTTATAAATCGTAGCTCTTCTATTTGAGAAAAGCGATACCTCTTTGCATTTATTAATTGTGGCTCTTGGCATTTAAGAAAATCGCACCTCTATGTATCCTGTTTTCAATAAAAAACGATCCTTATGGGGGTCTTAAGAAAATCGCAGCTCCCTTATTTAATAAAAGGGCCCCTCCTTGCCATTCATTAATGTTGGATGATACTTGGATCCATTGTTATTCATGCCAAATTGCATTAAATGTGTGGCTTTTATATGCATTTGAGCCTCCTAATTTGCATTGGCTAAAGCCATGGCCCATTCAAACTAAATTAGAGGTATACTTATTAATTATTGAGCGATTTACATGGATTTCACATTCAGATTCAATCAACATTGATAAATGCTGTTAGGCATTTAATGAATTTTGATTTCATAGGGGTTTTGACAGAATTCATTTGTTCATCCGATGCTTACCTTTAATAAATGCCCATGTCATGCATTTTATGTGTTTGTGATTAAACACTTATTTACAATCCAGCTTGATTGCCCAAAATCGATGTTTCTTTTCCAAGCTTGATGCCTTCGTTGCAAACCCCAACATTTTACTTCAACTTGCATTGATTTTACATCCCCTTTAAGATCAAACCTTATGCCATGGTGACTTGCTTGAAATTTCTATAGGACGGATTTGAAGACTTGGGATGGCAATTGCCACTTGACAGAGTGGAATCCACTCTTTGATCCATCAAGTTGCCACATGAAGAAGTGGATTCCACTCTTTGATGTGGCAGCCTGAATTCAAAAAAAAATTCCAACTTTCGTATAGCATTTGAAATCATATTCAAAGAGTTAAATAACATCTCGATCTTCATTTCTTCCTTACGGCAATTCAACTTGACAATTTGTAAGACTAAGTTATACATCGGATTTGAGGAGCTGATGCTTCATTTGCCGCATGAGGAAGTGGATTCCCCCATTTGATGTGTTGAAATGTCACTTGAGGAAGTGGATTCCACCAGCTCATATGGCAAGGCATTATCAAAATTATCACATCAGACCTTATGAAGCAAGGATAACTTCCCAAATCAGATCCTTATGACAAAACAAAAATCAGAAATTTATACCCAAGTACAACTTGATTTGGCAATCTTCAGTATAGGGATAAAATCAAACTTTCTTTTTTCACATTGACATGACAAACTTAGACTTGACAATTTGGCATAACTATTAGAGACTTGCTCTATAAAAGTTGATGGCCATCTGCATTTAAAGCATTCGTAGGGTAGGCCGAATTTCAGAGCTTGATGTGGAATTGGTGGCATTGAAGGCTTAATACGTCAAAGGCTGCCAGTTGAGGAAGTGGTTTCCACCCTTTGATGTCGCAGGGTGACACATGAGGAGGTGGATTCCACAACTTGATCTGGCAGGGTGAACTAACCTTGTCAATCAAACTAAGTTATCCTTAACCAGGCCTTGATACTTCCAGTGCCATTGATTAGCTTATACCCAAACACTTGACCATTGCCATCCTACTTCCATACTTGGTCAAATTTGTCATTTCTCAGTTTCTCTCAATGCCTTCAATAACCAGGCTTTGATACTTCCAGTGCCATTGATTAGCTTATACCCAAACACTTGACCATTGCCATCCTACTTCCATACTTAGTCAAATTTGACATTTCTCAGTTTCTCTCAATGCCTTCAATTGCAAGAGACTTACAAAACTTTAAACTATTGCAAATCTACTCTACCACCTAAACCTATCAACAGGAAGCGAAAAGAACGGTCCCCATTTGCAATGGGGCGATGGTGTGCAAACCTCTTAAACCAACAGCTTAATGATGTAATTTCCTAAATCCAGAATAAACAATCAAAGATCACCATCCAACATAGCATCTTAAAAAGGAAACGGAGGCCAAACAAAAATCTGTCCAAAAATAGGTCAAAGTATATAACTCATAGGCGCAAGTAGTCTAAGTAAATAAGGCACCCCCTTACAATCCCATCATGCATTCCTACACGAATCCTTAGATTTGAAGGATATCTCTCCACAAGGCTTGGGCACTACTGGAGAGCAATTCAGCAAGCTTAAAAAAACTATATATGTTTGCAGCTTGGGTAAAGTCAGCAGGCAATCTGGTTGGCTCAAGAAATTGGACAGCTAACCAGTGTCCCTGGTATCAATAGTTAGTTTAAATATAAAATTTAATTTAATTAAATTCAACTAACCAAACATATTTACTATTTCAAATATCATGATCCCTATCTAGCATGCAGTAACATGCAACTCCCCTTTCTACCTTTGGGCTTTTCTTATTGATCTTATAATCATGCAGTAGCTTACGATCATGCAGTGGCTCCACCCAGTGACTTACAAAGATAAATCAAATTGTCCTGAAAATTTTTATTTTTTTTAAATTTATTGAAGAGCCCTTATAAAACATTGGGAAGCAAAGTATTAGATATGGAAGTCTCACTACTCCTGGCCTGCAACATATATTAACAGCTGTCTTGTAAAATATACATGTACAGAATCTTCCAGCAAGCAAGAACAAATCAGTGCACTCTTGACAATAGCACATCAAAATAATTTTGGAGTACAGCAGCCATAGCCTGTTTTGACCTCTTGAACAGAACTTGTTACACAACTTTTTTGATGATTCCAATATTAGTAGTCACCTATTGTGATTCTGACTTTACCAGTCTGACCCTTGTACTAAAATTACAACTTACCGACAAACTGCACTCAATGTAACAGCATGGAGCAACACTGTTAACTCAACCATTCAAGCGTGCCCCTCCCCCCTCCCTCTCATCTGCAATTATACAGCTTGTATTTTACAAGTCAATTAGTGCACGTGTAAATTGGTTGTAATTTGGGCCATCAAGCATTCCCAATAGTTGGCATGTCACCTTAATTATTCTTCCTGCAATTATAATTAATCATGTAAAATGCATACAAAGTTTCCCCAAGATCCACAATCTGAATGTTGGCATTAAAGATTTGAAGATATCCAAAAATCATTGAAAGGTTATAAGTCCTACTGGGATCGCACAACTGCCGCCAGAATGATACCAAATTTGTCAAAGACCCACAAATCTAAGAATTTGTCCTGGACTCATCCTGGCTTTGTATTCTGCACCAGGAGCCTAATGGGCACTCACAAAGGATCTATAGTACTTTTTTATGCCCTTATTATCTATAACAGGTACATATCCTTGACCCTTAAAGTGGCTTGGTGATTTATCAAAGGTTTCAATAACTTGCAGACAGAGACATCTCCTTTGTTGAATTTGGTAAAGCTTTAGGTATTCTGAGACTTCATGGCATCCAATCCAAATAGTTGGTATTAATTTTCCACAGTCCATTAGATAGTAGACATGAGCTTCTGGTTTGCACTATGTATGAATTTTAGCTCGACGTTTACACTCAGTGGTACATCATCAGGAAGACGAAAATTCATGGACCACTGAGTGTGTTCCAAAATGTCGAGCAAAAATTTATACACAGTGCAAACCAGAAACTCATGTCTACTATCCCCCAAATTCCTGGGACGTGCCCCAAAGGTCCCATGTACACTAGACAATTAGAACTATTTAAATTTGAAATGTAACGTCCCTAGAAAGTAATAAATGCTTTTTATACTTTTTTACATTTTTATGCCAGACTTGGACTATTGCAATAGTTATCTGCATGATGAGATTGTAATTAGATATTCTGTACTGAAATGTGCCCTTGTTGAGGACCTAAGGTTTTCTTGATAACCAACCACTTATAATGGACATGACAAGGAATATTTTTGAATATACAATCTGCTGTAATTGTAAAGTATGCTAAAATTCAGATCCAACAAGATCCGCCAGATCTTTAACAATGATCTCAACATTAGGAACATAACAGATTGCACAGAGACATAAACATGATCCAATTGGAATTTGTTCACAAGATGGAGTGCAACACAGTAGCAGTGATTACACCACAATGCTGCTACAAACAAGCAAAAAATTTGGTATTGAAAATAAAACTTCTAATGAATACAAAGTAAAAGGTTTACACAGCTGGATGTGTGGAATCTGCCAGGAATGGAACATAGTCTCCTTATGAGAGGATCTGTAGATCTGAAGTGTGAAAACCCTCGAGTGGCAGTTTTCCAATCGGCCTAACTCTGGTGCAGCAAACGGATTTACAGGAAGAGCATCCTTCTATGACCAATTACCCTTGTAGGATTAGCTCTGCCACATCACACAAATCACTTCTGTAGCGTTTCAGGGTTTACAACAAATGACTGTCCAACTTTTTTGGTGCTGCTCACTGCTGGACTTCAAATCTGATGACGCCACACCCTCCTAATGTCAATTTTCCACCGGTGATCCATGTCCTAGTATGTTTTAGATACCCTGCTCCTTACCCCTTCTATCCCCAAAACTCCAACATTTTTATCATACCAGAAACACATCCCCCAATAAAGAAAACTCAGAGAAAACATATGGCTATATTTATACTAGTGCCCAAACCATTTTGTTTTGGAAAGCTGCCATATCCACATCGACCCACATTTTATCTCTCAATAAAGAATCTTTGAATCACAATAAATAATTAGCACATTCCATTGCATTACTGTTTGGTAAACCATAAGTGTAATGCCACAGGAGTCTTAAGCCCGACAAAATGACAACTAAATTTACAATGGCGTGCTATCATAAATGCATATATTGCCACGGAGACCACACTAGATACTGCTGGAGATAATATGTTCCATACCTTGTAACCAACATAATGACCTGCAGGATCACATTTATAAAGTTGAGGTCCTAGCTCTTCATCAATACCAAGAACTATGGCCGCTGCATAACCAACATGTGTATGTAAATCAAAAATTATATGGTGTAGTGGCACAAAATAGTTTGTTCAAAAAAAAATTTGCACTTCACAAAAACAAACATAAAGTGCAAATTACAATACCCTTTTATGTCATATAACTTTAAAAAAAATTGTATACCAACCTACTCCCAGTGGTCTCATGTATGCGTGTTGTGTATACACTTGAGACTTATCTGCAAGCCTGTATGTTATATACAATATCATAATTATGTATGGTTACATGCAAGAAACCAGAAATTTTGAAGCAAAAGCATATTTAGGATGATAACATTCAGCATGAAAGAAACAATCAGTTGAAATAGAACCCTACTTGTACCCATTTGTTGTTTTTTTAAATTACTAATTGGCAAATTCAATAATTAAAAAAATTGTGAAAATTGATTATTTGGGTTCTGAATAGTGTGAAAAGATATGCTTGCAAATTTAACACAAAATGATAAATACGTAGATTGAATTATTTTTCATCATCAAAGAAATTTTGGTGGCTTCAGTAGCAAAAAGAAAAAAGTTCCATTCAAAACAGCATGCTATCTCAATAGGGTGTTTTCTGATTAGTTGAAAGCAACAACCATATATGTGTGTGCGCGCGCGCGCATGTGTGTGTGTGTGTATATATATAAATATATTGCATACCAATTCCTTGCTGGACTATCAGTCCACTGGATTTAAAGAACGTATGTGTGTGTAGGTACATACGTATATACAATCTTTAAAAGTCCTTGATAAAGATACTAATGAATTTGCCAATCTATTATATTTCAATAATTATTATCTTACCTATTCCCTGCCCTACAAGTAATCATATGTGGAATTAGAGGAAACATGAAATGAAAATGCACCAGACCGGTTCCCACAACCTACACGCACCACCCCTTGTTGGATAGACGAGAGTTTCTACCAATTGTGGGCTAAATGATTGAATTGTCTTGGTTGGATGTTCCACACACTTGGGCTTAGTTGTGATGAACTATCTCCGGGCGTCCTACCGTGCCAATTCCTTTCAATCCCTACTATGGTTGATGTGGGAAGTAATACATAGCCTAGAAGCAATCATGTACAAGTTAGAGAAGAGATCTTATTATAAATCGATATTTACAATAGAGATGAAGGCTCTAATTATAACAGATTACAAGAGGATGTTTCTAAACAAAACAGTTGATAACAGAATGCAGAAAAGGAAACTTCCTAAACCAACTAAGATGACCATTATAGAAAAATGACAATATTGTCTTAATACCCTCCCTTTATGGTCATCATGCTAACTACTCTACAGAAGACATAATTTGCAGGTATTTTGGTCATGAAAGTATAGAAAGTTGTCCCTTTCTCTTTAGAACACTGCTACATGAGCCTACTACTGAGACCCTGGTGTTGGGCAACAAAGCTTTCCCTCATTGTAGCGAGTGACATGGAGATCAACTTCTCAAACTGAAACCACAATCTTGAGGACAAATCAGCAAACCCTTCCATGAACTTTGAGGAGAAAAATGAAAAAAAAACCCAGACGTGATTTTTGAGAAGAAAATTTTAAAAAAAAATCGACGCGATTTAAATGATTTTTTAGGAGATAATCGTAAAAACCCAAAAACGGTTTTTGAGGAGAAAATCATAAAACCCCATGGCCGCGATTTTGGGAAAAAATCAAGCAAAACCTTATTTCAGAAAAATCGCAATTTTTGTGGAAAAAAGTGTACAAAACCAATGAAAAAAACACCATATTTGGGGGAAAATGGGCAAAACCCTAGATCGCGGAAGATAACATAGAAAACCCTGATTTAAAAATTAGTAGGTAAAAACATGAAGACAAGATTTGAAGGTTGCAAGTCTTCACACAAGTCTAAGAAAAACAAGGCACCACCGAAAATTTGTAGTTGCAAGTGGATAGAGAAAAAAAGGTCAAAAATTGCTGAAAATTGCGGAAAAAAACATTGGATTTCACGGAATCTACAGATGCAGGCCACAACAAACGATGCCTCAACCTTTAACAAGAGCTCACGATTAGGTCACTCAGGAGAACAAAGAAGGACAAAAGTCATCACGGATTCAAAAACAGGGACACGTGGGCTGGAGAAGACACGAAAAAATCTCACACTAGGCATCACACCGCAAGCTATGAAACCCTTTGCGCAGGCCAAAAATGATAGGTGCAGAGCAAAAAAAAAGAGGCACAATTTTACTTGGGCAAAAATGACGTCGAAACAGACGTGAAACAAGCAGAGACTTGGTGCAAGTAACCCTTGCATGCACGAGAAACCACAATTTCTTTTCAGCCAAAAACCCTTGAGAATTTCCACCAAAAACTGGTGATGAAAAATTTTGAAAGAAACCCGCACTTTTCATTGCTAAAAATACCCACGATTTTTATTATAAAATCGTGCAAAAAACTATGGAAAATAATTTCCAGGTAATACATGATTTTTTTTAAATGAAAAAATCCACCAAAAAAAATTTAAACTGCTCTGATACCATGTTATTATAAATCGATATTAACAATAGAGACGAAAGGCGTTATTTATAACAGATTACAAGAGGAGCTATGAAAAAGGTTGGGCCAAAATATGTGTTAGCGTATTTGAATTTCCAATAATATTGCAAATTATGTGGCTAAAAGGAAAATCACCTAATATAGAGGTTCCCTACCTCGTTTTGGAATTCAAGTACTGCATGTTGCATTGATTTAACAAAGATTTTAGCAACTTCCATGGATTGCATTTGTTAAATAAGTGGAGCTTTCACCAAATATTATACAACCAAACTAAAGTTCTTTGCACAATGGACATTTATACCAATGGAAGATTTCGTCACCCATGACTAGATTCTCAACTCACATTCTTACCTTACAAACAAAAGCTGAAACCTAAAACAAATGTATGCTTTGTTAGAGTGGATAAATCTAGCTTTCTCAATCACATTGATAACCTACATGATTTGAAGCTGGATTTTTATGATTTCTTTTACAGTTGTGCATGAGAATGTGGTGATTAAAAGCCAAAATCAACTAGTCACAGTGTTCGAGTCAATTAATGAAGAAAATGCCCACAAGTTTCCTTTATGAAGCCACTGATAGGGGAAAGGATGCAAGACCCATATTATAGAACAACATGAAACACACACCTTTATAGGGAATAAAGAATGAGTGAGTGGACTAACACATGCATTGCTAGCTCTATGTCATCACACCAATATAATTTTAATACAATAGTTGAGGAAGGCTTGTCTGAATGCATCAAAATATTTTCTCTTAACTCACAGCGGAAAATTAATATGTATGACTTTAGTTGCAAATGTATGAAGAAGAGAAGAAATTTTGTTTGAAACGTATGTGCAATTGAGTATGGAAAGGTCTGATGCCAAGTATTAATTTAATAATTTGCAACCAAATTCAGCCTTTTCATTTGTTTACATTCTTTCAATAAATTAACTTTTTTCTGTCATTAAATAAGTTGGTGCTCTTGCACCAAAACCATCCATTCTGCCTGAAAAACTTTTGAGGTTTGAAGTTAATAAGTCAAATAACATCACATTCTCTTTAATTTTACCATTTATATTGCTATTTATTTGAACTTCTTGCATATAAAATTACTCTTATGAATACCATACATTGTAATTACTAATGTAAGGTGTTGTCAAAAACAGTCAACCAATTGATCTTGACAACGTTGAACTTGAATCACAATGAATTGTTGGGGTAAATAAGATTTTGTACCTAGTAAAGGTCTTGTACCTAACTAGTTCCTAGTAGCGAACTTGTTCACATGACTTCAGTTTACTTAGGTCCTAAGTGTTCTTATATAAGTCTTAGTTGTCCAAATAAGGAGGTACCATATCTTATCTTTACGACTTATGTTTTATTCTAGTTACCTAAGTCATTTAATATTTGTTTGAGGTAGTTGTCTCATAACATAGGATTACAACACGTGTCAACATCCTGTCTAGTCCTATCTCTCATCTTGCCTTTATAAGCAGGGCCTCTCGTGTATATTTCATATACAATCAATCAATATTACATTGTTATGGCAAGCTATTCTTGCCATTTTCTTTCTTGTGAAAGTTATTTTGGCCTTGCAGGTGTTCCCAGGGTGTTGGGAGTTCACCATTAATTCCTACATGGATCACTATTGATGATGAATCACTGTTTTGAAGAGAGAATTTGACCATCTTCAATGAGGGATTGCATGAATACAAACAAAATTAAGAGAATCAAGAAGCAAGAGCTTCAACTTCACATTATTTAGCCCTGTAAACCTTGGTATGTTTTTCTGTGTATTAAACGTTGTAATTGACTTGTTGGGAGTGGAGACCCAACACTTCTTATCAATAAAAAAAATTGACAAAGCATCATTGGACGAGTGCAGTTTTAAATTTTCTTTGTTTATGTTTATCTATATGCAAAAATTTTGTATGAATAAATAAAATCAACATCAACATTCTTCATTGTTTTTGTAAAAATTACATTTTTTTGTAACAAATAATTTAATTCAATTAAAAATTTGCTTCTAGGGTCAAATATTGTGTTAATCCAATACTATTATTCTTTTGTTATTCTTTCTCTTATCTGATTGTTTTCATTGTTTCATATGGGTGGAATACCAGCAACCTTCACAGCTTTTACACAGAAAATTTATACATAGAAACAAAACATAACGATCTTAACAATTATTGTTTGGTTTATTTCTAAGTCACAAGGTTCGAATTCAAAAAAAAAATCAACATTAAATTCGCCTTACATAAAATTATTTTTTTCTAACATAAGTAATATATCCACAGAATTGTCAAAATAGCTATGTTACCCCGAGTTTCCAGGACGGGGGGCGGGGAAACGGGTTTCCGGGA
This sequence comes from Thuja plicata, assembly GCA_018584345.1. NCBI lineage: Eukaryota > Viridiplantae > Streptophyta > Pinopsida > Cupressales > Cupressaceae > Thuja > Thuja plicata. The sequence goes on from MU227111.1 coordinate 1,122,489, forward strand.
CGTTTTTTTTGCCGGAGCATGGAACGGCTATATATATATATATATATATATAATTATTTTTTAATTTCAATTTTCAAATATATTCATGAATTTCAGAATTACTGTAATTCTGAAATTATTATAATTTTTTTTAATTGAATCTTATCAATAATTCAATGATTTTGTTAACCATTGATTATCAATTTAATAATTTATCACCGATAAATTGATGATTAATGCCAATGGTTAACAAAACCATTGAATCATTTATAATCAATGGATTTTTTAAGTTTTTTACATTTTTTTAATTTTTACCTCTGAGGCTCTTAGAATCATTGCTGAAGCAGTGAGAAATTTTATATTTCTCTGCAAGTGCAAAGTTCAAAAATCAAACCCTCGCTCTCCAGAGTCCAAACGCAGCTTTCTTCTCTCCAAAGGCAATTAAAAACTTAAAACAGGCTGCCCTGTCTCTCCAAACGCACCAACACTGGGTTTTCTCAGCAAACTCAGACAGCAGCTCCCTCTAATTTCTGTGTTTTCTCAGCTCAACCTCCTGCAACGGCAAAACTAGCAACGGCATATGTTTAAAAAGATAAAAACTTCATGTTTTTGCCTTATAACTTATGAGTTATAAGGTATAGTATATTTTAATAATTTTTTGTTAGGGTTGCATTATGTGGGTCCGCAAAAACATTAAAAAATTGCAAATTATTTTGAACTGCTGCCGGAAACTCCAATCCGTCCGCGGGACAATCGGGGGACGGTCAACGCAAGCCGGAAATGCCGTTATCAATAATTCAATGATTTTGTTAACCATTGATTATCAATTTAATAATTTATCACCGATAAATTGATGATTAATGCCAATGGTTAACAAAACCATTGAATCATTTATAATCAATGGATTTTTTAA
>MU227111.1:1123430-1138686 GCA_018584345.1 Thuja plicata
GGTTAACAAAACCATTGAATCATTTATAATCAATGGATTTTTTAAGTTTTTTACATTTTTTTAATTTTTACCTCTGAGGCTCTTAGAATCATTGCTGAAGCAGTGAGAAATTTTATATTTCTCTGCATGTGCAAAGTTAAAAAATCAAACCCTCGCTCTCCAGAGTCCAAACGCAGCTTTCTTCTCTCCAAAGGCAATTAAAAACTTAAAACGGGCTGCCCTGTCTCTCCAAACGCACCAACACTGGGTTTTCTCAGCAAACTCAGACAGCAGCTCCCTCTAATTTCTGTGTTTTCTCAGCTCAACCTCCTGCAACGGCAAAACTAGCGACGGCATATGTTTAAAAAGATAAAAACTTTATGTTTTTACCTTATAACTTATGAGTTATAAGGTATAGTATATTTTAATATTTTTTTGTTAGGGTTGCATTATGTGGGTCCGCAAAAACATTAAAAAATTGCAAATTATTTTAAACTGCTGCCGGAAACTCCAATCCGTCCGCGGGACAATCGGGGGACGGTCAATGCAAGCCGGAAACGGTCAACGGCATTTCCGGGTTTCGGAAACGGTTTCCAATATTTTTGGCCAATTGGGGACGGCTTGGAAATGTCCCCGGCTGTCCCCCATCCCTGAAACCGTTTCTGTTTCCGAAACTTGCCCTCTAGGGATGGAAACGCGTTTTCGGGTAACATAGCAAAATGGTTTAACATTGCTAAATAATTTAACTAAATAACTCAATATTTCTCTCTAATTTCTGTGTGTTTTCTCAGCTCAACCTCCTGCGACGGCAAAACCAGTGACGACATATGTTTTAAAAGATAAAAACTTTATGTTTTTGCCTTATAACTTATGGGTTATAAGGTATAGTATATTTTAATATTTTTTTGTTAGGGTTGCATTATGTGGGTCCACAAAAACATAAAAAAAATTGCAAATTATTTTAAACTGCTGCCGGAAACTCCAATCCGTCCCCGGGACAATCGGGGGACGGTCAACACAAGCCAAAAGCAGTCAACAGCATTTCAGGGTTTCGGAAAAGGTATCCGATTTTTTTGGCCAATTGGGGACAGCTTGGAAACGTCTCCGGCCGTCCCCGTCCCCGAAACCGTTTCTGTTTCTGAAACTTGCCCTATAGGGATGGAAACGTGTTTCCAAGTAACATAGCAAAATAGTTTAACATTGCTAAATAATTTAACTAAATAAACTCAATATTATTTAAAATAAAACAATATTATATTAAATATCATAAAATCCAGATTAAGTTCGGCAAGGGTAAAAATTCTCTAAAATTTGAATTTCATGGATGAAAGTTTGACAAATGCTGTGACTTAGGTTTATTTGCATTCGTGATTGTGAAATCTGTCCTTGTTAGTTTTTAATTTATTTTTATGACATTATTTGTAATTCAATTATTTCACAACAATCACTTTAAGACTCTTATAATGGGAAATAATGTTGAATTCAAAGTAAACCTTAGCTATTCTTAGTTTTATTGTTTTTAACCAAATAAACTCAATACTGTGTATTCATAAGAACCAATATTGAATAATCAGTTAAATATTTTTAACAAATGCAGTTAGATTTTTATTTACTAATTCCATAAATTGTCCTCCAAATGTATAAATAAATGCCTTACTATAGATGAAAGATAAGATTGAATGCTTATTAGGATTTACAAAAACAAACCTCAAAGGATTGTTTTGACTTTTGAGGATGGGATAAGTATGAAGATGGTGATAATGAATGATGTATCAAACTGATTAACTAAATTATAGATAATGCATTAGAGGCCCACATAACACAATTTCTAAAGGCTTGGACATGGCCCCCAGTGAGAATGAAAAGGTCCATTAAAAAACCAGAAAGAAAATATGAAAGTTGTAGGAGAATCTAACAGAACAGAAAACCCTCAATCAAGGCACCTAAACCAAAGGGGACTTATTCCCAAACAATGAAAAACAAGAATCAACTCAAACTGCCCCATAATATGTACAGAAGTTAATTATCAATAACATAAAAGGATTGTAGATGGAATATTGTTAGTTTTCCAAGATAGAGTAATCAACACTACAACCACAAAATAACAAAATGAAATAAAAAATAAACATACCGTTTTGCTAAGACATCTATAGGCATTTCATAACCCCATTTGAAGCGAAATTCTGCAGCCTCATTTCGTGCATGCTGGACCAATGATCTTGCATCAGCTGTAGAAAGGAAAAAGCATCTGACTTTTCAATAAGCTATAGCTTCTAGACTCAAATTTGTGCATGAATATTCTCAATTTTTCAAAGCAACTTATTATTAATAATTTTTAGTTTGTGAAATGTATAGCATGAAATAATTAAAAGAGATTCTCTGGTTGACAAATCTAGACCAAGTGGTTCAACTCTTTTAATATGTGTGGTCAATCAAGTTTAACATCTACTCCAAGGGGTTTTGTTGGCCTTTATACTGAAAAAAAAGACAAGATGTCTGCAAATTTTATTATTATAATTAGAACAATTCACTGTAAAAACTGTGAAATTGAATCTCATATAGCTTTAATTGAAGAGTTGCTATGACGTCATTATTGCTGAATGGGCAATATATTCACCACATTTCATTTGAAATGCCTTTAGGTATTCATCAGTAACCTTAGCACAGAAATACACCATAACATACATTTTAAAGAAATTTATACGATAAACTTGAAATGTCTTCAGGTTTTCAACAGTACCTTTATAATAGAAATACACCATAACATACATTTAAAGAAATTAATAAGATACAATTAACTTTCTAAAACTTGCTGTATTTGCTATAGCTCATTATACGGAAAAAAATGTATATTTTACTGCATGTAGTCTGCAATGTCATCTAACAATAACATGATTTCATCCATTTCAAGTGTTCGTAGTTTTTTTCAGCAATGGTATTTTAAGCCAATTTTAATCTGTTTCTGGGTTTTAAGTCATGATGACAGGTATGCACTTGGGTGCTTTATCAGTATTTCAGAACTATAAACTTTAAAAAGCATGAAATCATATAAAAGTGAAACAGAATAAGAGCAACCATCAAACACAAACACCAAATTTCTTGTGGAAAACCCTTGCAGGTAAAAAACCACGGCATACAAAGCTTTCATTAACAAAGAATGGTCACCAAACCAAATTACAAATGTGAGAACCAACCCACAGAGAGCACCAACCCTCTTCAAAGCACCAACCCAAAACATTATAACAACTTTCAGAACACACTATGCTCAAATTCATCATCAAACTCAACTCCTTCATCATGCTTGATTCCAACATCAGACTCCTCTTGCACAATTCAAATAATATATCCTTCAATAATATACTAGACCTCAAGAGTCAAATATATGCTTGACTTAGCTATAGATTACCATACCTTTCTTGAAATGACAACTATCGACTGGAAATCCTAGTTGCCCAGCACCCTGAAACATTCATACGACAGCATTCATCCATTTCACTTGAGTCTGAAACAGAGTATATTTCCACCAAATACACCAGTTTTCCTCATTAAATATTTACCACCACTCAGATATCTCCAGAATAACTGACACTGCTTCTATCACAGGTCTCCACATTTTTTACATACTGCTAATTTTGAAAAAATGACTCCTTAGTGGCACAAACATCTTACAGCGTCAAGCCACCTTCACACATCCAGCTCATCTCTCTATATACCGATTATTTAGCACACCCTTTATTCACGTATTCGACTTTTCTACCACTCCAGACATGAACGTCCAACAATTATATGAAATAATCTCGATACATGCTCCAATCAATGAAATATGACAACTGCTGGTCTCAGGTATTACGCTGTTACCAGTTTTCCTTCATCTGCTAATCATAACCAAAAAAAAAAAGTAACGCCCAGCTATATGCAATCTCTTCATGTGACTCGTCTCTTACAGCTGTATATCAAAATCATATGGCTCAAGAAGAAAATTTTCAATCAAACACCCCAGTTGGAAAACACACCACTTTAAAATAGACATCGCACATACAACTTAATCTGAAACGCTGCACACTTGTTAATCTTCTTCGATTCTATTTTCAGCCACTGTCACTTGAAAATCAATTCTCCAATATTGTTCCAACATGTTTTCAAACTGAAGGTTCATTTTTTATAACTCGCACCTCTTCCAGCTCTTCTCATCATGCAAATTAATTTTTGTATGCACATCTTAATAAAGTCCACTTATGCAGTGTTGAAATGTAACGCATAGCCAACTCTTATCCTATTAGCCAATTAGTCCTGAAACCAGTCAGAATGAGTGTATGTATATAGTGAATATTCATTTAATTTAGCCGTCATATTTGAAGACAAACCTTCCTTATGGTGATCGCTGCTCTTAATGAACTTCTGTCTCTTTAATATTTCAAAAGCTGCTCTGCATAATCTGATGTGGCAGTCTGACCTTTTGAAAATTCAAACAATGACATGACACATGATATGGCAATCTGACTAAGCAGGCAAGTAGAAACACAACCAGCTTAAGCACCTCAAGCGCCTCAAGCACCTCAAGCAAGTAGCTCAACGAATTTTCTATTACTCTGAGTACTCCTCTGAGATTTATACAACCTTGATCATCAACCTTTGACATCAATGACAACATACTCAACACTGGCTTCTTGATTGAGAGCATCTCATCATATTGCATCTTCTAATGATATGTTCTATTCTTGTAAGCCTTGTAACTCACCTAATATATTGATGGGTAACAACATACATGAAGGTTTGTGGGAAAAGATCTATTGACGTGGGAGAAGGAACTTTTAAGGATGTACTTAGTGTTTCTTCCTTGTCATCTAATTTCCTCTCTGTTTATAAAATTGCTCATAGTAGACAAGGTAAATCAGTTGAGTTCACTACGTTTAAATTAGAGACATTGAGATTAGAGAGATCATTGCTATGGGGATGGTTGATCATTCATCTCATTTGTATTCCTTTTTTTCATTTTGCTCCTAATGATGATAATGTCCTTTGACTGATGTACACACCCTTTCATAGAGAGTGAATCATGTTTGTGAGGAGAAGTTTGGTCACTTGAATCTTGGTATTCTAGAGACTAGCGCTAGACTTCCTACTTCTCCACCTCCTGCTGCTGCAGTGTTCATTGCTTCTCTTCAACAAAATGATCATAGTTTTTCAGATCTTGCCTTGTGGGATGAATAATTGACAGGTATTTCAGACTTGTTTGTGGAGTCTCATACTGCAGATTTGGGAGACACACTTGAGGGGGTTTCAATTGTGTTTGATGACAGTTTCAGCACAGCCGTTATTCCATTTTCATTGTCTTTGGAGATTGACATTCTACAGTTTCCTCATTCTCTTGATTTGTCATGTTTCTTGGTTAAGTTTGGCCGTGATTATGTTGTGGCTTATTCAAGGTTGGAGATTCCTCAGTTTTCAAACACACACATTTGGAGACTCTCTCCTCCTTTCTAGTTGGGCATGGAGTAGCTTCTTCATCATCCTATAGACTTGTTTCTTCCTAAGGGAAGATGTATTGTTTGCAAGCATTGGATCATTTTTTGTTTTCAGGCAAACTTCATCACAATTAAAGCTATCTTGTCCCTCTTTTCCCCTCTTATGGGGGAGTCATTGATTGTACTTTTGTGATGTACGCAGTCCTTGAGGAGATCATGGAGTCATCCATTCATCATCACTTGTATAGCATTGTTTCTTTTTTGGAGAGTAGTTATGTCCAACTAGATTATCTCGTTTTCTCTGTTTGAGAGAAATTTGCATTGTACATGGGTACCTAACATGGTTTTGTAGCTGGGACTCATCATAATCTTGCATATTTGCATAATAATCTACTACCTAAGTTGCACTTAACAAGGGTGTTGGTGTGAATAAGGTCTTGTACCTAGTGTTCTCGCTAGTTCCTAGTAGGGGACTTATTCACATGACATAAGCTTACTTAGGTCCTACATGTTGTTTCTAGAAGTCTTAGTTGTATAGATAAGACATAATATCTTATCTTTATGACTTTTATTTATTCTAGTTACCTAGGTCATTCAATAATTTGTTGAGGTAGTTGTCTCATTGTATAGGATTAAGACACATGTCAACAACCAATCTAAATCCTATCTCTCACCTTGCCTTTACAAGCAAGGCCTCTCATGTACATTTTCATATCCATTCTTGCCTGAATAATCAAGCATGCTGTTCTTGTCATTTTCTCTCTTGTGGGAGTTATTTTGGTCTAGCAGGGTTCCTGGGGATGTTGAGGAGTTGTCAACCCCAACACTAATTATATTGTAGCCACCCCGTGGATCATACAAACAGGAATGTTTAGTAGCACGAGAATGCCATCCTCCTCGATTTTATTGCCACATGCAACTACATTCATCACACTTTCACTTAATGCTGTGAGTGAGACAAAGACCCCAAATATTTGTCATATAAAATAAAACACAACTTAGAAGAACTGTAGAAACCTTAACATTTGGAAGTCACACTGTTTAAGGAACAGCTATGAACAAAGTGATGCTGAGTATATCTCAACCAATCCAAGCAAATGAGATGTGGCAATATATAGCCCAAACAACAAGAATGTTAAGCAAAATGGCAACATAGCCAAAGAAAGGGCCAATAATGCTCCTTGGCCTGTGTGAGCTTGCCCATGAGCTTGATCTTCTCCTTGAGCTCCTTCTACACGGATTCGAGCAATATTTCCACTTAATGTTGAATTTATCCTTTCCTTTAGATTTGCACTTAATGTTGAACTTATCCTTTCCTTTAGATTTGCATTTCTATCAATTTCAATATCCAACCACAATTTTTGTGCCATGTAATCTTTTGATTCTCTTCCTAACAAACATGCTTGATTTGATTCTGATAGAGCTAATTCTTTCAATTGCCTACAATTTATTAATAAAATCTGCATCACGTAAACTTGAAAAAGCTTTCAACACGAGCCCAAACCACAAGTGGAGGCAAACCATAGTTACAAGACTCGGACTCGCCTCAGACTCGGCAAGCTGGGTTCGGGCACGGACTCGAACTTGACGTCCGGACTCGGCAAGGACTTGGCAAATCGAAAAATCCAAGAAATTCAAAGATTTTTAAGGATTTAAATCTTTTTTCATGCATCATATAATCAATTAACATCAAATACACAATAATTGAGATAAATAGAAGCTACTTTGCACACATACACAAGTTTACATAGATCACATAAGTATATAGTATATACTATAAATGCGAATTTCTGAAGGAAATAAGTTAAACTAAATAACACACTAGAAATATAAATAGCGTCATTGTCAAATGTCTACAATATTCATGGATTATGAAATCCATGGAATTGAAAGTTCAAAACATATATCAAAATAAAAGCTAAGGTGTGCCCTTATGCACTTTTCCTTTGACTTCAATAGTTGCATTGAATTTGTGTTTGAAGTATTGTATAAGAATCCTTGGAGGGATGTGGCCCTACTCCCTTGGTGTACAAAATTTTATTAAATTCAAACCATTTGAAAGTGCTATTCTTCTGGCCTTGATATATTCACCCTTTTTGAAGTAAGGTGGGTTTTGATTTTATAAGCATAATTTCCATATTTGTAAGTCCAATATGTTTTACAACATGTTCCTTTTCAGCTATTACAAGTTTGTTGTGAATATGCATTTCACAAGGTTTGCCAATATTGAACAATAACAAAACTTGCAGTGGAACTCACTGCTACTAATGGTTTGATTTAATATATTTAGTTATTAACAAATATATGACTGCTGTTACATTTCTTTTGGCCAGTAATCATTCATAAGTTCAGCATACTCCAAGAGCCACAAAAATCCCAAAACAAGACATATTTGTCCAACATACATTAAAAATTTTATATTTTTTAATCACAAAAAGCCACAAATTTGTCCAACCTACATTAAAAATTTATTTACTTTACTTTATGCAGCTGACAGCTGCGGCAGAGTCCAAAGCTCAGGACTCTGAGTCAGCCCAGACTCGGTCTGACTCGGCAGAGTCCGAGTCCAGAGGCCAAAAGACTCTGGAGGCCTGACTCGGCTCTGGACTCGCAGAGTCCTGTAACTATGAGGCAAACATAAGCCCAACCAAGCCTCCATAGGCAACATGTACAACAAGGATGCATGTGCAGATGTAATGTCCCCTTGTTGGGATAGGATTTATTAATATATAATAATAATTTAAAATATAAAATATGGGAATAATAATAAATATATAATATAATTATATAATATAAATTTAATTAAGTTTAATGAATGGTAAAAGGGCATGAAATAAAAAGTTATGACTATTGGAGAATTAATGGTATAATAGGAGTGAATCAATCATCAACTTAGGGGGATTGGGAGGAAAATATATGTGACTTGAGGATATATAAATAAATAATTATTTTTAGAAGACGACAACTAAGGATGAATAGTTGTGACTCTTTCAAGGGGCAAAATAATGAAAAGGCATGCCTCCTCCCTCATATGGGAAGGTATAAAAGGGACAAGGATTCATTTTGAAATAGGCATCCAAAGGATCAAAATGGAATGGAATTGGAAAGTTATCTCTTCTTTTAGTCCATAAGGATCAATATTTAAGAAGAGAGAATAAGACATTCAATCAATCAGAATAAGAGATAGATATCTGAATATAAGCAGCAAATCAGACCGCTATAAGGAAAACAGCAGACTTATCTATTGATAATGATTCGGCTGACTATAATTGGTCTCTCATTTGTTAGGAGGTAGAATATTACACATCGCTACTTTTTATATATATAGGAGATATTAGAATACTCTAGCCATTCCTTAATCACTTTCTATAGCCCCTTAATGTTAATGTTTTGGCCTTTACGGCAAAGATCAACGCATTGGACAAAGTGGCAATAATAATAATTAATATATTAAATATATTATTGATATATTTAATTATGATAAAATCGCTTGGATAATAATAATAAATATAAAAGGTTATATTTATTATTAAGGATTGATTGTAATAATTAAATATGGAGCAAATAATATAAAAGAATATATTATTATTATGGACCCAAGTCGGCCAACTTGGGAGGCCAAGAGTTTATCTTAATAAGCTCATATATTAGAGCGACATGGAGAAGGTAAGAAGCAACCAAAAACATAACATTGCCTTCTTCCTTCAGCAAGATCTTTGGATGAGCAGAATTCAAGGAGAATTAAGCAGCCCTAAAAAACAAATTAGGGCAGAATTAGTGCAGCATTCAAGGGCGAATTGTAGCCGCCCTAGAAGGATGAACTTGGACAATATTGAACAGATTATTAGGGCAAATTGTTGCAGCCCTAGAAGGGCGAATTTGAGCAGCTCCAAGGTGCGAATTAGGGCAGTCCAAAAAGGGCAAATTAGGATGAATTGAAGCAGTCTTAAGGTGCGAATCTGATAGCACATTAAAGACATTCAAAGGCAGATTCATAGCAGTCCTTGGAGGCATAGGTGCAGATCGAATTCATTTCAAAGTCAGATCTGAATGCTGATTAGGATCAATTTTTTGAAGCTCCAAGTGGGCTAAATTCAACATCCATAGAAGTCACATTGGAGAACTTGAAGTCTGATTACCAGGTACTATCACTCCTTCTTTGTGATTTCATATTTATATCTTGCGCTTAGTGTTTGAAAGACTTCTATAGATTGCATATTCCTTGTTATAATCTGAAAACATTAACACTTAAGACGATAGGTTGGTGTTGTGTAGGGAGAGGCAGAGTAAATCCTCACAAAGTAGTTGAATGCCAAGATGGAATACGGACAAGATCCTAAAGCCTTGAGGGAGCCTACTTGTAGATTGGTCTCCAAGCGCCTTACAACAAGTAAATCCCCATACTATTTAGGGTTGATGTTTAGGGAAAAAGTAAGGAATTGGAGCTGAAGTATGCTAATTGTCAAATGTATTAAGAATCATTAATTGTTTCTTAATTTTATCTGATTTAAATGCATAGTGATGTATGTTAATCATTGGGAATTGGCATTTCCTAGCACAATCCAAACCCTAGTTTCCATTTCCTAGCACAATCCAAACCCTAGTTGGGAATTAGGGTAAATCGAGTAAAGTCCAAATAGGGCAAATTACAGCAGACCTGTGAATAATGGGGAAATCTCATTCTCAATCAAGGATGACTGCCACAACTGCAGTCACTCCACCCACTACAAAAGTCCATCAAATCTCCAAGCTTCATTCTCAATCTCAAATCTCCAGTCAACAAGCTTGCACAAGATATGGCACAAATGGCATTGCAAGATACACTTGAGCTAGAAGCACTTCCTTCTATGGCACACGCATTCAGATCATCCAACTCTAATATCATATCAGAGTTTGGAGAGAAAATTTTGTATTACAAAAACAAGTATTTATACATATAAAATAATCAAGAATTTGGGACTCATCAGTTTCCTAAGACCACTAACAAATAACAAATTGTATCTTAAATAGACTAATAAAGTACAACAAACCAAAACAAACTAGCTACAAGACAACAATGATAGAATATGCCAACATTAATTAGTTCCTCCAAGCCTATGACTCACATCTGACATCAAAAACATGAATTCTACACTCCCAAAATGTTGGTTTGGGGGTTTTATAAGCATTAGTTTTTGCCTTTTACAAATTTATGAAAATGATGTGCACCATGAAGTTTTGCGAGATTTTGAAAGTCTTCATTTTGGCTTAGTGGCAAGGGCTCCACCCCATGACCCCACCCTATATGATGACCCCATTGAAAGCATTGCTCAAACCCCCGCAAACCCCCAACACCCAACCCCCATTTAGGGCACTATTCCCAAACACCCACATGGGGAACTACAGCTTGATGCCATTGAAGGTGTTGCCCTTGAACACTCACCAAACTCATTTGGATTAATAAATCAAAAACTTATGTTTCTTTAGCTTACCAAGTTTTGCTGATTGGAAACTTTTGGTTTGTTGAGTCCACGTTTCTGAACTATGCTTAAAGAATTTTAAATACTAAAATGCTTAAGAATTAAAATCACATTTTAAAGTACTAAAATAAATTAATGATGGAAAAAATATTTGAACCCTTTAAGAGTAGATTATTTGGAAAGTTTTGGTTTGTTGAGTCCACGTTTCTGAACTATGCTTAAAGAATTTTAAATACTAAAATGCTTAAGAATTAAAATCACATTTTGAAGTACTAAAATAAATTAATGATGGAAAAAATATTTGAACCCTTTAAGAGTAGATTATCGCTTGAAAATCAAAAATAAAGCTAACATTTTAAAGTATTGAAATAGGTTAATTCTACTGATATTCGATAATCATTATCATGATAGAAAAAAAACATTTAAAATTGTAATCACCTAGAGATGACAAAGAAACTAGGAGAGAAATGCCATTATTTTTTGAAAAAAATGGTATGGAGGACCTTGGAGATGAATATATCCTCAATTGATTGACAAATATTAAAAGTTCAATGCATATACGCATCTTAAGCCTTGTTATTGTTTCATTTCATATTCTTACCTCATTGTGATTTAATAGGTGATTTTTCTAATGGTGTATATTTTTTTAGTTTTATTAGCTTTTGTCTGCCACATATCAGCACTTCAAGAGAAATCAATCTAATTTATGTAATCAAACTTAGACAACTCTATTGGAAGTTTCCTGATTTCCAAGGGATGGTTATGGGAGACGCAAAGAAAATTCATCTAAAGTCTTGTGATGCCTAGAGATATCTCCATATAGGTCTCTACGAAGGGAATGTATTTCTAGCACGGGAGATGAGTACCAAGTGTCAGGATCTGAGTCTTATGGTAACTATTGTCATATTAGATGCTCTCTCATGCTTGCAAAAACCCTAAGGTAAAATGTGGATATGCAATATGGTTGTATGGGTGCTTTCGTAGGCCTATTTTATGATTATAGAAACTGAAAAAGTGACAACTTGTGCCCAAAATTTTGATTTCTGCTACATCAAGCCAATAAGTGCATAGACATAAAAACACAAATATAAACATAAGTCATTTATAATTTTATTATAATTATCATTATGATAATTATCACAACTATGATAGAAATGCCAAAAAAAACTCAGACTCGAAAACATTTCAATTTCCAATACCATCAAATTTTAAAATATCCCTATAAACTTTTGGTGGAGTTCTATAACAAAAAAAGGAAAAAAAAAACACTACATTTTCTTGAATAAGCCAAGAATATCTGTTTGCGTGAATTTTAAAATGCTTATAGATTTTTGAATTATGCATCATTCATTTTTCTTTTTAAACTACATTTGACAGAGTAAATCCCAGGTTTTAACAACTGAATTTTATGGCACGAGGAAAAGAATGGCTTGTGATTATTTTACAAATAATGCTAGTATGGCTACCATAAAGGTTGATAATAGTGTTTAGGTTCCTAGGAATTTTAACAATGTTTACATCTGTTTCACAGGTTCTCCGATGAATGGCTCAGTTCTGGAAAATCATTTAGAAAGTAAATAGATAATGGCCGCCTTGGTATACGAAAGCTTGAATAACATTTGTGCCAACCAAATTCCCTAGAATATTTTTTTAAATCTTAATTCCCTCAGGATTCTACCTAGTGACAATGTTCAAGGTAACCCAGTTCTTGCCAAACCACCTATATTTTGTGTGGTTCCTTTTCTTTCATAGACAACCATAATGTCATAACTTATAAGTCTAGTAGGCTTGACCAAGCAGTAAATTTCAGGCATTACAAAATTTAAGACCCAGGTTCAAGCTCCCCCAGGAGCCATTGTGCTAGCTCCAGAAAGTGCATGCCTCAAGAAATGTGTGGTTGTGAAAAAGGGTGCACATTCATGCCCAGAAATCAGGCCCCCTCTTTGTAACCCAGATTATATGAGGCCATTAATCCCTCAACTTAACAATCAGAAAAAGAACATAATTTCATTCTGACATTACCTTACTTTCATAACCAGGAGAAGTTTTCAGTCATACTTTCTATACTTAATTTCAACAGAGGTAAAACCCTAGATGACAACACATGGAAATGTGAATTTAAAAAAGCAACAAAAATTGCAATGTCCAAAGGATTGTAATGTTATTGTAATGGGGTACCCTTGTCAGATCATGATATAGAATTAAATTCAAATATGAATCAAGTTTACAACTCCCACATATTTAAAGCAACATATATCTTTGCAAGTATTTACCAAACAAAAGAACAATTATACCTGTCATTCCAGTTGCCAACAAACCAATAAATTTTGTAATTGGAAAAAGATGGGTAACACTAGTCTGATCAAGAAGCTTGTCCTGCGTATAAAAATGAACAAAAGATAAGCATTACAATTTGCAAAAATGGGTGGTCATAGTACAGTCATGACAACGCTTCAAGTCCCCATGGCAAAAAATAGCAAACATATGGCACAGGTGTGATCTAATGATTATGAAAGGAAATCTATGTTTACAAAATTACTCAAGATTTACCAGTAAAAAAAATGATTCATAAATTGTTAATTGGAAAAACATAAAACAACAATTAAGAAAACTCTAAAGTATCCAAAAGAAAATAGCTTCTAGCGCATTAAAAGATAAGATCATACCGGTACTTTTTTCTGAGTTACAACACAAACTGAATCCTGACCACGAACACCGATAGATGTAATACCTGCGGCCTTGACAGCTTTAAATGCATATTCTGCCATTCAAAATCACAAAATCAACATTAACTCAAACTAAATGCAACAAACAAACCTGGGACCCTCCTATAGGTAACTTAAGCAAAATGTCAATGTCAGCGCATCAGATTAACCATTTGTCACAAAAGAAATCATCTTACCATTTCAATGACAAACTCCTAGTATTATCAAGTTTATTCTCCTTGGTACATGGCTGACTGATCAAGATGGCAAGTCGTCGAGGAAAAGACCTAAGTTTGAACTGAAGAAGGCTTAGAGCCCAAAAATTTCAAAAAAACGGAAGTTACACTTCCAAAACAATTATTGCATTGGGTACGACCGCAAACTAAAAAGAGTGTAACGGCAAAATTCCCAAAGTTACCAAAAAAAAAAGCGCTTAGCAATGGCCCACTTGGTAAGATAAATGAGACTTTAGCACAGAACCCTCGGGCAAATGTGCAAGGGTTTTTCTCTACTCCACCCGGTGGTTAAATCATAAAGTGTGTTTAACCCATCGCTCTCTCTACTAACCCAAAAAGAACTTTCGCATAAGCTTCAAAACAATAACGATCTAAACAAGTTTTCTAACAGAGCATCCTCTGCACATTTGATTCATATAACATTCAAATTGGATACTCCCAGAGACGTGACCGAGTGCAAGTACCGAGAAAAATTAATGGAAGTTCAAAAGTGAAGATTATCCCAAAACGAAAATTCGTCACATAAGAACACTGAAAATAATAATAAAGACCATCTCAGATAACCTTCTAAATAATTTTCAAGGGTTTTACGTTAAAAGGGGAAAGAACTAACCGACTTGATACAATCGACCTTCTGGTGAAAATATAGTAATGTGTCGATCGTACCCAGCTCCTGTACCACGGCTCATTCTGATAAAATCTTGAAACCCTAGAAAAGGAAAGGCGCCTAAGCCCAAATTTTCGCTTGTTTTTTTGGGATTTCTCTTCACCTGCGGAGATTTGGATTTCTTCTCCTCTACGTCAAAGGCAAAGTGCTTGGGGTTATTTGGCCAACAGTCTATTTAGTACGTTCAAAAACTGCCTGAAATAATGTCTAACGCCGCCAAAAGAACAACCGCTGCCGGTAAAAGTAGCATGTGCATCACGCAAAATTAAGCGGGCGTTCTTATCAGAAATGCTCGACCTCCTTTTCAATATCAACGGTTGAAAATCACGAAAAAGCAAGAACGACGATTGAAATAGTGTAAACCGTCACATTTTTTGTTCACTTTTCCCCGTCATTTCCTTTTTTCACTAAGGCCCCATTTGTTTGCTGGAAGATGGCCGTACAAAAATACATCTTCCCGTTTTCATCTTCCAGCCATCTTCCAGCAAGGCCCCGTTTGTTTGGGGAATTGGAATTTGACTCAAAACCTTATTATCACAAAATCAGGTTTTGAAATCCTGGTTTTGCATCTTGGGGAATTGGAATTTGACTCAAAACCTTATTATATCAAAACCAGGACATGATTTCTAATTCCATCTATTAGTAGGAAGATGATGCCACTCATTTTGGTGTCTAAACCTGGTTTTACTTGACAAATCCAGAATTGCAATTTAGAGAAACAAACAGCGGATTTGCAAAAACGAGA
>MU227111.1:1153751-1172814 GCA_018584345.1 Thuja plicata
TCAATTAAAATCCTTCATGCTAGAATAGTATTGGTCACTGATTTATAGCATATTCTGAGGGCTAAATATGTTATTTATTACACTCTTTCTAGTTAGAAGGCAATAGGCCGATATTAGTGGTTTTTGAATGTTTTATCTAACCATTTATACTAATGCAATGACCTATTGAGTGTTTGTGTTGATCTAACAGGTACCCAAATACACACACACACAGTATAAAGGTAAACTACCTTTGATATGCTTTAATTGTAAAGAAATTGGACACTTTGCTACCAGATGCCCTAACAGAAAAAGTGATGAAAGAACTGAAAGATCTAATGACAGAAAGGATGATCGAGAACATAGGAGCAACCGACAGTATGACAAAAGGAGTAACCGAGATTACAAAGGCAAAGGCAAGAAGGCATGTTACATTTCTGAAGATAAAGATAAAGACACTGACACCGACACCGACACTGAAGAAGACATTGAGACGATATTTGTAGCTTTGAAAGAAGATTCAGAAGAAGATGAAAGGTATGTTGAAACAACACTTATTTCTAAAGTTAGCAAGCATGACATTTGAGTTATTGATAGTGGTTGCACACATCACATGACTGGAGATAAAGAAAAATTTAAATTTATTGAGCATTATAATGGTGGATTTGTTAGAGTGGGGAATGATACACCTTGTTAAGTGAAAGGAAAAGGGACTATATTGTTGAACAATAAGATCAAATGTGAGAATGCATATTGGGTGAAAGGACTTAATTATAATATGTTGAGTGTTTCACAATTGAATAACACATGTCACCGAGTTGCATTTGAAAATAGAAAAGCTAGAATCTATGATGAAACATGAAAGTTGATTGGCACTGGAGAACAATCAAAAGGTAATTTATTCTATATTGACATTGCTGAAACTACTTGTTTGATGGCTAGGAATGAAGACGCATGGTTGTGGCATAAGAGGTTATGTCATGTAAATTTTGACAACATGGTTAAGATATGTAAGAAAAGAAAAGAAAAGTAAGAGGCTTACCGAGATTATCTAAACCTAACCATGTCATGTGCAAGAATTGTCAAATGGGAAAAATGTCAAAATCTAGTTTTAAGAGCAAAACTTTCTGTTAGAATAATTGAGAGGGGGGGTGAATCAGTTAGACTCAGTTTCCTCTGCAATTATCCTAGAGTACCAAATTCCTCCAGATGTATAACAAACCAAATTTAATCATATAAATAAGCTCGGTTAAATGTAGTATGTATCTCAAACTTTAGTCAATAGTGTTTACCAAATGTCGGTAAATTAATACTGTGATTACCGAACTAGGTCAATAAAATAAAGTGTAAAGTAAAATAACAATCCACAATCATTCATGCACATTAACACATAGATTTTTAACATTGAAACCTTGCTAAGGGAAAAACCACTTGGACCGGTAACCCAAAATATTTTCACTCTTCTGAACTGAGCTCAATGAAGAGCCAACCCTATTAAAGATTACAATGCACATTGTTAAATGTGACATGGTTAGAGGATTTAAAATTAATAGTTCTCTCTTGACCATGCATTCACTATGGGGTCAACAAGAAAACACTCAACATTCTTTGAATGTTATAATAAAGACTTTCACTGTCCTCCTCGGTTAAGAGATTTATCTGTAATAATGGTTAAATTGATACAATAATGATCTGATTCAAATACAACTATGTTTTGTGGATTTTCAGATCTATGTTAAGTACATAATACCTTTGATCAATTTGTTCACTTCAGTTCACCTGATTCACCATACTCAGCTCTGCTCGGTAATGCTTTTTCCTCTATTTTCTCGGTGATGTTTGTAAAAAAATGCTTAGTTCTGTCTTTAACAAGTTTGATCAGTCATGTATAAAATTCGCATGTGCACTTCAGGTGCGAATTATATTTCATAATGAATCTCTTATCTCTTATATATACATCATGTCTCATTTAATTTTCATCCTTCGGATGTGCCACTTAATCTCCATCGTTAATTTTCTCGCTTGATCCTTCCTTAGTAGTTGTATTAAAAACATGTTTCAATCTTTGTCATCCGATCTTCTTTGAATTTTTATAGTCGTTTGATCAAAATACCAAACTTTATCTTTTACCTCGAAATTGTCATTTGCCAGTTCAGCATTCTAGTCGGCCTCGATTTGAATTAATTGCTCGATCAATCCCTTGTTCGGTTAACATTGTGCTTGGTATACACTGTGTTTTACTCGGTGTTCACTGTCTCCCAGTGTATACAGAACTCATCAATTTCTGACCACATAAACTTTGTTTGTTCCTCATCTTCAATACATAACAAATGTTTTCCACCATAATAATACTCAAATAAGTTGACATCAATGACAATACATTAACTGATAATGTTTATCATCACATCTACAACTCGGTTGAATATCAACAAATGACTTCAAATATTCAATCAATTGTAGTTCATCAATCTCTCCCTTTGGAATTGATGCCAACACAATATAAAATATGCAATATAAAAATATGTCATACAACAAATACCAAACATTTGTTCTACAACAGCAACAATTTTTTAGCTCTCCTTAGCTTGAATATATAAATTGTTTGAGTATTAAAAACTCACCATGCAGACTCTCCCTGCAGTTCTGACTTTTTTGTTCTTGAATCTCTCTTTAGATTAGATATGTCTCTCTCTTTCTCTTTTCTCCCTTGGATGGATAGATATTTCATTGATAATTTCTCCCTTTATATTTC
This sequence comes from Thuja plicata, assembly GCA_018584345.1. Classification (NCBI taxonomy): domain Eukaryota; kingdom Viridiplantae; phylum Streptophyta; class Pinopsida; order Cupressales; family Cupressaceae; genus Thuja; species Thuja plicata. The sequence goes on from MU227111.1 coordinate 1,156,483, forward strand.
ATGAATTTATCTCCCTTTGACAACAATGCCAAAAGAATATATATATATATATATATATATATATATATATATATATATATATATACAACTCTTCAATAGCCAAATAAAATATCTATGTTGTTCGATGCAGTAGTATAGGTACCTTTCAGTGTACTAATATATCTGTGTCAGTCCAGTTCAACTTTTACATCACCATGTCTGATATTATGATTTTATGTAGGTTGATGCAACCGCCTACTTATCTTAGTTATCAATAGACAAGGGACAAACCCCAAATTTACCTCTCAAGTACTCAAGTGTATCCTTCGGTAAGGGTTTTGTGAATATGTCTGCAAGTTGTTCTTTTGATTGTACATATTCCAATATTACTTGTTTATCTTGTACTTGTTCCCTCAAGTAGTGATATTTGATGGATATGTGCTTTGTCTTTGCATGCATCACAAGATTCTTTGAAATATTTATAGCACTTGTATTATCATAGTAAATTATAACTGGTTCAGTGATCTCTTCAATCATTCCTTTTAACAGTATTTTTATCTATGATACGTTCGAATAATTTGCAGCAGCAACAACATACTTTGCTTCTGCAGTTGATTGAGATATGCATCCTTGCTTCTTGCTTATCCAAGTAACTAATATTTCTCCAATAAAGAATGCTCCACGAGTAGTGCTCTTTCTATCATCAATGTTCCTAGCCTAATCAGCGTCAGTATAAAATTTCAGTTTGAACTTTCCTTCTTTCTTGTACCAAAGTCCATAATCCTCAGTATTCTTCAAATATCTAAAAATTCTTTTTACAGCAGTCATATGTGACTCTCTGGGATTAGTATAAAATATTGCCACTATTCCAACTGTGTGTGCTATGTCAGGTCTTGTGTGTACAACATACATCAATTTACAAATCATAGGTCTATACAAAGTCTGATTTACCTCAGGTGTCTTGTCTTCTTTTGTCAATTTGCATCCTATCACCATAGGTGTTCCGACTGGTTTTGATTCTTCCATTTTAAATGTCTTTAGTACTTCCTTGATGTGTTTTGCTTGAGTAATGTAGATACCTTTAGTCTGTTGTAAGATTTGAAATCCAAGAAAAAATTTGATCTCACCAAACATTGACATTTCAAATTATTTCTTTGTTTCATCAGCAAATGAAGTGCATAGGTTATCATTACCTCCAAATATAATATCATCAACAAATATTTCAGCAAGAAGGGTCTTATCATCGTTTCCTCCTTTTAAATACAAGTTGTTGTTGTCACTTGTTCTAATAAGTCCAATGCTTATAAGATAAGAATGTAATCTTTCATACCATGCTCTCGATGCTTGTTTTAGTCCATATAAAGCTTTGTGTGACTTACATACCATGTTTGTTTGATTAGGATCAACAAATCCTTCAGGTTGTTCAATGTATACCTCTCTTCCAGTATTCCATTCAAAAATGTTGTCTTAACATCCATCTGATATACTTTGAATCATTTATATGTAGTGTATGCAAGTAGTATTCTAACTCCTTCAAGTCTAGCAATGGGTGCAAAAGTTTTTCCATAGTCAATTCTTTCTTCTTATGCATACCCTTTGCAAACTAGTCTAACTTTAATTCTTGTTACATCCCCATTTTCATTCAATTTGTTTATGAATATCCATTTGGTGCCAATGAAATTTTCATCACTCGATCTCGGTACTAATGTCCATGTCTTATTTTTCTGTATTTGCTCAATTTCCTCATTCATAGCATTAATCCATTCTTCATTTTATAATGCATCTCTAACATTCTTAGGGTCAAGTTCACAAATTAAACAAGTGTTATCTCTTGACTTACTTCTTCTCATCATGTCTGCTCTTTTATCTCCAATAATTTGAGTTTGTGGATGATGTCTTCTCACATATTTAGAAAGTTTAGGTTCAGTTCTTTCTTCTTCATTGTCTTCCCATATAGGTTCACTGTGTTCTTGTTCATGATCTTTAGTTTTGGTATTTTCCTTATGCTTGGTCTGTGTTGCTTGTTGCTCAGTGACATTACCCTGTTGCATGGTAACATTAGGCATCTGCGTCGGTATAGTATCAGGTTCTTCCATGTAGACAAATCTACTATAATCTTCTGGTTCTTTCATGTTGTCCTCATCATTTTGCTCGGCAAATTCATCAACTTTCACATTTTCACTTTCAATGATTTTGTTAGATGTCTTGTTCAAACATTTGTAAGCTTTACTCTTAGTATAATATCCAAGAAATATTCCTTCAACACTTTTTGAATCAAATTTAACATTTCGATCATCTTTCAGAATATAGCAACGACTACCAAATATTCTAAAATAGCTCACATTAGGTGTATAACCATACCATAGCTCATAAGGTGTTTTGTTTGAATCTTTATTTAGTTGTACTCGGTTCAGTGTATAAACAACTGTGCTTACTGCTTCTCTCCAGTATGTTTGTGCAACATTCTTCTCAAGAATCAGTGAACTCATCATATATAAATTACTAATTACAAAAAATTAGTGAACTTGTCACATATAAATTCACCTCCTTTGTTAGATCTCAAACACTTCATATCTCTATCAGTTTCTTTTTCCACTTTAGCTTTATATCACTTAAACATCTGAAATGCTTCAGATTTTTCTTTTAGGAACATGATAGTCATCATTCTAGAGTAGTCATCAACAAATAAAATAAAGTATTTGTCCCCATAATAGCTCTGTGTTCTCATTGGTCCACATAGGTCTGTATGGACTAACTCCAAAATATCATTACATGAAAAATTCTTGCTCTTGAAACTAGATTTTAACATCTTACCCATTTGACAATTTTCGCACATTACATGGTCTGGTTTAGATAAGCGGTAAGCCTCTAACTTTTCTTTTTCTAGTAATCTTAACCGTGTTGTCAAAATTTACATGACAAAGTCTTCTATGTCATAACCATATATCTCATTCTTTGCCAATAAGCAAGTAGTTTTAGCAATGTCAAGGTAGAATAGGTTACCTTTAGATTGTTCACTAGTGTCAATCAATTTTCCTTTCCCATCATAGATTCTAGCTTTTCTATTTTCAAATGCAACTCGGTGACCTATGTTATTCAACTGTGAAACACTCAATAGATTGTAATTAAGTCCTTTTACCCAATAAACATTTTCACATTTGTTTTGATTGTTGAGCATAATACTACCTTTTCCTTTCACTTCACAGGGTGTATCATTTCCCATTCTTACAGATCCACCATCATAATGTTCAAGAAATTCAAATTTTCCTTTATCTCCAGTCATGTGATGTGTACAACCACTATCAATAACCCAAATATCATGTTTACTAACTTTAGAAATAAGTGTTGTCTCTACATACCTTTCATCCTCATCTGAATCATCCTTCAAAACTACAAACATTGTCTCAATATATTCATCACTGTCAGATCCACTATCATTATCTTTATCCTCAGCAATATAACAAGCTTTCTTACCTTTATCCTTGTAATCTCAGTTATCTCTTCTGTCATACTGTCAGTTGCTTATGTAGTCTCAGTCATCCTTTTTGTCATTAGATCTATCATTTCTTTCATCATTCTTTCTGTTAGGGCATCTTGCAGCAAAATGACCAATCTCTTTACGATTAAAACATATCAAAGGTAGTTTACCTTTATATCTTCCTTTGCCTTTATGCAATCTTCAAGCCATTAAATCTTCAAGCTCATCTAGTTCATTGTCATCACTATCAATATCACTGTTATTTATGATTATGTGTTTGCTACTAGATTTACCAATTTTCAAAGTAGACATAAATGTGGATTCCATAGATGACACAATACTGTTATCAAAGTTAATCAGCTCAAAAGAAATCAATCTTCCAACAAGACTATCAACAGTAATGTTATTTCTAGGTGTTGCTCTCATTTCATGTATTGCAGAGACTCTTATTGAATAAATAGGCAATAGAGTTCTAAGAATCTTACTCACAATTTAATGTCTTCATCAATGGTTCCACCAGATCCTCGAATAACATTCACAACTTCCTTAAGTTCGATATTGTACTGTGTTATGTTTTCTCCTTCCTTCATTCTCATATCATCAAACTTTCCTTGAATACTTTCAGCTTTGGCTCTCAGAACATTTGTATCTCATCCATAAACTAGTGAACATTGATCCCACATCTGCTTGGCAATTGTACATGTCTTAATGTCCTCAAATTTTGCATCAGTAAGTGAAGAAGCAATCTCCACCATTATAAGGCTATGTTCATGTTTATCTTTCATCTGATTAACATTCAAAGGTCCAAAAGGTAGAATGAATTCATTCTCCAGATAATCTGCAATGTTGTCTCCAATTCCTGATAGGTATAGTCTCATTCTGCTTTTCCATGTAGAGAAGTTATTCTTGTTCAGCTTTGGTGCGTCTCTCTTATACATCTTATGATCTTTAGCTTAAGTCCTTCAAAACTTTCTTCTAAGCATTATATGCTCTGATACCAATTGTTAGAATAACTAAGAGGGGGGTGAATCAGTTAAACTCAGTTTCCCTTGCAATTATCCTACAGTCCCAAATTCCTCCAGATGTATAACAAAACAAATTCAATCATATAATTCAGCTTGGTGAAATGTATTATGTATCTCAAACTTTAGTCAATAGTGTTTACCGAATGTCAGTAAATTAATACCGTGATTACCGATCTAGGTCAATAAAATAAAGTGTAAAGTAAATAACAATCCACAATCATTCATGCACATTGACACATAAATTTTTAACGTGGAAACCCTGCTAAGAGAAAAACCACCTAGGACCGGTAACCTAAAATATTTTCACTCTTTTGAAGTGAGCTCGATAAAGAGCCAACCCTGTTAAAAGTTACAATGCACACTGTTAAATGTGACCTGGTTAGAGGATTTAAAACTAACAGTTCTCTCTTGACCATGCAATCACTATGGGGTTAACAAGAAAACACTCAATATTCTCTGAATGTTATAATAAAGACTTTCATTGTCCTACACGGTTAAGAGATTTATCTATAACAATGGTTAAATTGATACAATCATGATCTGATTAAAATACAATTTTGTTTTGCAGATTTTCAGATCTACGCTAAGTACATAATACCTCTTATTAATTTGTTTACTTCAGTTCATCTGATTCACCATACTCAATTCTGCTCGGTAATGTTGTTTCTTTTGTTTGCTCGGTGATGTCTGCAAAAAAACATACGGTTCTATCTTTAACCAGTTTGATCAGTCATGCATAAAATTTGCATGTGTGCTTCAGGTGCGAAGTATATTTCATAATGAATCTCTTGTCTCTTATATAGACATCATGTCTCATTTAATTTTCATCCTTCAAATTTTGTCACTTAATCACCATCGCTAATTTTTTCGCTTGATCCTTCCTCAACAGTTATGTTAAAAACAAGTTTCAATCTTTGTCATCTAATCTTCATTGAATTTTTATAGCCATTTGATCAAAATAACAAATTTTATATATTTTACCTCGAAATCATCAATTTGCCAGCTCAAAATTATAGTCAGCCTTGATTTGAATTAATTGCTCGGTCAATACTTTGTTGTATCGGCGATCCCTTGCTCAATTAACATTGTGCTTGGTATACACTGTGTTTTACTCGGTGTTCACTGTCTCTCGGCGTATACAAAACTCATCAATTTCCGACCACATAAACTTTGTTTGTTCCTCATCTTCAATACATAACAAATGTTTTCCACCATACTAATACTCAAATAAGTTGACATCAATGACAATACATTAACTGATAATGTTTATCATCACATCTTCAACTCGATTGAATATCAACAAATTACTTCAAACATTCAATCAGTTGTAGTTCATCACTTTCTCATTTAATGATATTTTGGAATTAGTTCATACAGAACTATGTGGACCAGTGAGAACATAGAGTTATTATGGTGACAGATGCTTTATTTTATTTGTTGATGACTACTCTAGAATGATAATTGTCATGTTCTTAAAAGAAAAATCTGAAGCATTTAAGATGTTCAAATGGTACAAAGCTAAAGTGGAAAAAGAAAGTGGTAAAGAACTGAAATGTTTAAGATTAGACAGAGGAGGATAATTTATTTTTGATGATTTCACTAACTTTTGTAAGGAGTATGGAATTAAGAGACAGGTCTCTGCACCAAGAACACCACACCAGAATGAGATTGCTGAAAGGAGAAGTAGATCAATTGTGGATTGTGCTAGAACACTGATGATTGAAAAGGATGTTGCATAAGTATACTAAAGGGAAGTTGTTAGTACTGATGTATACACATTGAACCGACTACAACTGAAGAAAGATACAAACAAGACACCTTATGAATTATGGTATGGTTATACACCTAATGCGAGTTACTTTAGAAATATTTGGGAGTCAATGCTATATTATGAAAGATGAAAGAAATGAGAAATTTGACTCAAAAGGTGATGAAGTAATATTTCTAGGATATTCTACTAAGAGAAAAGCTTATAAATGTTTGAATAAGTCTTCTAACAAGATCATTGAAAGTGCAAATGTAAGAGTTCATGAATTTTCTGAGAAGAATGATAAGGAAAGCAAAAGAGAACCAGAAGACTACAGTAGATTTGTTTACTTTGAAGAACCTGACACTTTGCCCGAGCAAGTACCTAACGTTATCGAGCAACAAGGTAATGTTACCAAGGATTAGGATGCACCAACCAAGAATCAGGAAGATGTTGCAACTAGAGACCATGATCATATATCAACTGGAGAACACAATGGAGAACAAAGAACTGAACCTACACTTGCAAAATATGTAAGAAGACATCATCCACAAAATCATATTATTGGACATAAAAGAGCAGGCATGATGACACGAAGTAAGTTGAATGACAACACATGTTTGATTTGTGAATAATTTGAACCTAAAACTGTTAATGATGCACTTGAAAATAAAGAATGGATTAATGCAATGAATGGAGAAATTGAGAAGATATAGAAAAACAAAACATGGACATTAGTATCGAGACCGAGTGATAAGAATGTCACTGACACCAAATGGATATTCATAAACAAATTGAATGAGAATGGAGATGTAACCAGAAATAAGCCAAGACTAGTATGCAAAGGGTATGCACAAGAAGAAGGTATTGACTATGGAGAAAATTTTGCACCCATTGTTAGACTTGAAGGAGTTAGAATATTACTTGCTTATGCTGCATACAAAGGATTCAAAGTATATCAGATGGATGTTAAATATGCATTTCTAAATGGAATACTGGAAGAAGAGGTATACATTGAACAACCTGAAGGTTTTGTTGATCCTACTCAGAAAAGCATAGTATGTAAGTTACACAAAGCATTATATGGACTAAAACAAGCACTGAGAGCATGCTATGAAAGACTACACTCCTATCTTATTAGTATTGGATTTGTTATAGTAAGTGATAACATCAATTTGTATTTGAAAAAAGGAAATGATGATAAGACTCTAATTGCAGAAATTTTTGTTGATAATATTATATTTGGAGGAAATGATAACTTATGCAAATCATTCCCTGATGAAATGAGGAAATAATTTGAAATGTCAATGTTTGGAGAGATAAATTTTTTTATTTGTTTGCAAATTTTACAACATGATGAAGGCATCTCCATTACTTAATCCAAATACATCAAGGAAGTATTGAAGACATTCAAAATGGAAGATTCAAAACCACTCGGAACACCTATGGTGACAAGATGCAAATTGACAAAGGAAGATAAGACAACTAAGGTAAATCAGACAGTGTATAGATCTATGATTGTAAAATTGATGTGTGTTGTACACACTAGACCAGACATTGCACACACAGTTGGAATTGTAGCAAGATTTTATGCTAATCCTAAAGAATCACATATGACTGTTGTAAAGAGAATTTTTAGATATCTGAAGAACACTAAATATTATGGATTGTCGTGCAAGAGAGAAGGCAATTTTGAATTGAAAGTTTACACAGATGTTGATTGGGCTAGGAACATTGATGATAGAAAGAGCACTACTGTTGGAGCATTCTTTGTGGGAGAAAAATTAGTTACTTTGATAAGTAAAAAACAAAGATGCATATCTCAGTCAACTACATAAGCATAATATGTTGTTGTTGCTGCAAATTGTTCGAACATTGCATGGATAAAACAAATTTTGAAAGGAATGAATGAAGAGATCACTGACCTAGTGGTAATTTATTGTGATAATACTAGTGCAATAAATATTTTAAAGAACGCGGTGATGCATGCAAAAACAAAGCATATATCTATAAAATATCACTACTTGAGGGAACAAGTAAAAGAAAATAAAGTTACACTGGAATATGTACAATCAAAAGAAAAACTAGCTAACATGTTCACTAAACCCCTACCAAAGGATACATTTGAGTACTTGAGGAATATACTAGGGGTTCGTCCCTTGTCTATCGGTCACTAAGATGACTAGGAGGTTGCATGAACTTGCGTGTAATCAGAATATCAATCATGTTGATGCAAAGCTGAATAGGACTGACAATGGCATATCAGTACGTTGCGAGGTACTTACACTACTGCACAAAAAACCAGAGATACTTTTTGACTAATGAAGAGTTGTATATTTATTTTTGACATTGCTGTCAAAGGGAGAGAAGATTCAATGAAATATCCATCCACTGCAAGGGAGAAAGGGAGAAAATACAAAGAGAGAGAAATGAAATATCTATCCATTAAAGGGAGAGAAGATTCTACAAATAATGGGAGAGAAGAACAATGACATATCTATCTATAGAAAGAGAGAATATTCAAGAACAAAAGAGTCAAATCTGCAGGGAGAGTCTGCATGGTGAGTTTTTAATGCTGAAACATATTATATATACAAGCTAGGGAGAGTTACAACATTTTGCATATAGTTGTAGAATAGAAGTTTGGTATTTCATGGCAATTTTGTATTGCATATTTCATATCATGTTGACATCAATGCCAACGGGAGAGATTGATGAACTACAACTAATTGTATATTTGAAGTAATTTTGTTGATGATCAACCGAGTTACAAATGTGATGATAGACATTAATCAGTTAATGTATTGTCATTGATGTCAATTTGTTTTTATTATCATTATGGTAACAAACACCTATTATGAGTTAAAGATTTGGAACAAATAAAGTTTGTGGTTGGTAACTGAAGAGTTCTATATACACCAAGTAACAGTAAATATAGTTTATACCGAGCACAGTGTTAACCGAGCTAGGGATCACTGACACATCATGGTATTGTTCGAGCAATAAAAAGAAACTAAAGGTTGACTAAAATGATGAGTTAGAAAATTGATGATTCTGAGGTAATTGATAAGGTTGGTTATGATGATCAAATGACTATGAAAATTCAAGGATGATCGAACGAAGAAGATTGAAACATTTTTTTGACACAACTATCGAGGAAGGTTTAAGCGGTAAAATCAACAATGGAGATTAAGCGGAAAAATCTAAAGGATAGAAATTAAATACATTATAATGTATATATAAGAGACAAGAGATTCATTATGAATCATACATGATGTGCACACATGCAAAATTCATGCATGACTGACCAAACTGGTTCAAGCAATTCTGCAAACAACACCGAGCGACAGAGGAAAGAGTATTTACCGAGCAGAAAAGAGTATAAAGAATCAGAGGAACTGAAGTGAACAAATTGATCAAAGGTATTATTGTACTTAGCATAGATCTAAAAATCTGCAAACAAAGTTGTATTTGAATCAGATCATTACTGTATCAGTTTAATCTTTGTTACAGATAAATCTCTTAACCGAGTAGGACTTGAAAGTATTTATTGTGACATTCAAAGAATGTTGATTATTTTCTTGTTGACCCCATAGTGAATGATTGGTCAAGGGAGAACTGTTAGTGATAAATCCTCTAACCAAGTCACATTTAACAATGTGCACAATAACCTTTAACAGGGTTGGCTTTTAATCGAGCTCATTTCAGAAGAGTGAATTATTTTGGGTTGCCGGTCCTAGGTGGTTTTTCCCTTAGCAAGGCTTCCACGTTAAAATCTATGTGTTAATGTGTATGATTACTTTGGATTGTTATTTTAATTTACATATTACTTTATCTGCATTGATCGGTAATCACAGTAATTGTTTTAATGCTACTGGGTAGATGAGTAGATAATTTGGTAGTTGAGTTGATGAGTTTGAAAATAAGTTTGAGATCACAGTTTATATTTCACCGAGTTGATTTATATGTTTGAAATTGGTTGTTATATACATCTGGTAGAATTTGGGACTGTAGGATAATTGGAGCTAACTAATTCACCCCCTCTTAGTTATCTAACAAAGTAGAATTCTAAGCTACAGAAATACCACTTTCCGTCAGGGTGAAGATAGGTTGGTCTGGGAGGGATAAAAAATAGGTGAGTATAACACAAAAGAGGGTTACAACTTTCTTATCAAAAAACACCTCAGACCCTTGACCGATATCCCTCTCAATCTACATTGGGATAAATATTGCCTCCCAAAGGCAAGAATGTTTTCCTATATAGATTTATAGAACAAGATTCTGACCCAGGATAGGTTTAGGAAAATAGGGTATGAAGGTCCTAGTAGATGTCCACTATGTGAACCAGAGGAATAAACAACTAACCATATCCTACTACCTTGTAAGTGTGTCAATCACTTTTGGCAATGGTTGTGTGGAAGACTAGATTGGATGTTAGCTCTCCCTAATAATATTTTGGACTTGTTCAAAGGATGGCCAACCCTTTACAAAAACTGTATATACACAAAGGTATGGACAATTGCTCCTTCAATAATGATTTGGGAACTGTGGAAAGAGATAAATAGATGAATATTCAAGGATAAGAAAATGAGGGTGGAACAAATAACTAATAAAATGGAAGCAGTTATTATTGAAACCTTAAATAGCAGGATTATGAACCTACCTAAGGTTGATGTTAAGATGACCTAATGGTATGAAAGGATGAGAGGTAGATGGATAGGTTTAAAAATACCTCCCTATATTGGAATAGGAGATGAAGGCAATACAAAAATCAGAGAAGAATTTAAGTGGTCTCCCCCCTTAGTGGGATGGTTGAAATTAAACTTTGATGGGGCCTCGAGAGGAAATCCAGGGAAGGCGGATGCAGGATATTATATCCATAACTCAGATGGTATAGAAGTTGTGTGTCAATCAAAACCATTAGGACTGGAATCTAATAATGCTACAGATCTTGTAGCCTTGATCGAAGGGCTACTAATTTGCAATAAAATGAAGATAGAGAAGTTAGAAATATAGAGAGATTCAACTATAGTGATTAATGCCCTAAGAAAAGGTTCAATGCCAATTTGGAAACTAAATGCAACTATGTCAAGAGATTTAAATTTAATCAAAAAATTTATGAAATGTATCTTCAACCATATCTATAGGGAAGGTAACTCAGGGGCAGAGAAATTAGCAAATATAGTTGCTAATGGAAATGCCTCACAATGGATAAGTGGCCCAATTGGATAAGGTTTACGCTGATGGTAAGTAGATTTCAGATGGAAGAGAGCTTATAACCGCAAGGGATCTTACATATATATCAGTATGTATTAGTTATGAATATAGTATAATATCATACATTTAAAGGACATAGCCCTTCTATACTTACCCACATTAAGTTGATGTCTTCATCCTAATCATTAAACCAAATCAAATAAAAAGACTTAATTTTTCTTGGTTGATGGGTTTGGGTTAGCATTGATTTGGCCTACTTAATTGTTATATATTTAAGTGGATTAATATTCAGGGCCCGTGTTAACTTTGGATAATCATTTGAGATGGATGGACTTAATATTTTAATCCCTTAAAGTCCTTCAAAAGGCTTGTTCATTTTAAATGACGTCGACTCTTCATCACTAGCACGATTGATCTACAACTACATTACTCCTTATTTATTATCAATAATCATTTAAGTGACAAGTGGTGTTGGATAACATGTGACTGAGAGGGGGGCGAGTCATTATAAATAGGTATTGACCTAATTCATCCACCAATCTGATTAATTGCACTAGAAACTTCTAAACCTCAAAGCATATGAATGAAATAAACAAATAACAACAAACAAAATCAAGCATCTAGAAGATTAACATTCATAACACAAATATTTTTCACGTGGAAACCCTTGTCAAAGGGAAAAAACCATGGTGGGCATGACACCCACAAGCCCAATAATTGCAGTAAATGAGTTTGCTCAGTTAGCAACTACAAATACCCTTTATGAGGGTTCACCCTGTTAGAAATGGCATTGCAAGATACACTTGAACTAGAAACATTTCCTTCTATGGCACACACATTTAGATCATCCAACTCTAATATCTTATCAGAGTTTGGAGAGAAAATTTTGTATTACAAAAACAAGTATTTATACATATAAAATAATCAAGAATTTGGGACTCATAAATTTCCTAAGAGCACTAAAAAATAACAAATTGTATCTTAAATAGACTAATAAAGTACAACAAACCAAAACAAACTAGCTACAAGACAACAATGATGGAATATGCCAACATTACTTAGTTCCTCCAAGCCTATGACTCACATCTGACATAAAAAACAAGAATTCTACACTCCCAAAATGTTGGTTTGGGGGTTTTATAAGCATTAGTTTTGCAATTTTTTGAAAGTATTCATTTTGGCTTAGTGGAAAGGGCTCCACCCCTTGACCCCACCCTATATGATGACACCATTGAAAGCATTGCTCAAACCCCCGCAAACTCCCAACACCCAACCCCATTTAGGGCACTATTCCCAAACACCCACATGGGGAACTACAACTTGATGCCATTGAAGGTTTTCCCTTGAACACTCACCAAACTCATTTGGATTAATAAATCAAAAACTTATGTTTCTTTAGCTTACCAAGTTTTTCTGATTGGAAACTTTTGGTACCAAGTGTCAGGGTCTGAGTCTTATGGTAACTATTGTCATATTAGATGCTCTCTCATGCTTGCAAAAAACCTAAGGTAAAATGTGGATATGCAATATGGTTGTATGGGTGCTTTCGTAGGCCTATTTTATGATTATATAAACTAAAAAGGTGACAACTTGTGCACAAAATTTTGATTTATGCTACTTCAAGCCAATAAGTGCATAGACATAAAAACACAAATATAAACATAAGTCATTTATAATTTTATTATAATTATCATTATGATAATTATCACAACTATGACATAAATTCCAAAAAAAAACTTAGACTCGAAAACATTTCAATTTCCAATACCATCAAATTTTAAAATATCCCTATAAACTTTTGGTGGAGTTTTATAACAAAAAAAGGAAAAAAAACACTACATTTTCTTGAATAAGCCAAGAATATCTATTTGCATGAATTTTAAAATGCTTATAGATTTTTAAATTATGCATCATTCATTTTTCTTTTTAAACTACATTTAACAGAGTAAATCCCAGGTTTTGACAACTGAATTTTATGGCACCGGGAAAAGAATGGCTTGTGATTATTTTACAAATAATGCTAGTATGGCTATCATAAAGGTTGATAATAGTTTGTAGGTTCCTATGGATTTTAACAATGTTTACATCTGTTTCATAGGTTCTCCGGTGGATGGCTCGGTTTTGAAAAATCATTTAGAAAGTAAAAAGATAATGGCCTGCTTGGTATACGAAAGGTTGAATAACATTTGTGCCAACCACATTCCCTATAGTATTTTGATTCTACATTATGATAATGTTCAAGGTAACCAAGGTCTTTCCAAACCACCTATATTTTGTGTGGTTCCTTTTCTTTCATAGACGACCATAATGTTATAAGTCTAGTAGGCCCGACCAAGCAGTAAATTTCAGGTATTACAAAATTGAAGACCCAGGTTCAAGCTCCCCCAGGAGCCATTGTGCTAGCTCTAGAAAGTGCATGCCTAAAGAAATGTGTGGTTGTGAAAAAGGGTGCACATTCATGCCCAGTAATCAATCCCCGTCTTTGTAACCCAGAGTCTATGAGGCCAGTAATCCCTCAACTTAACAATAAAAAAAAGAACATAATTTCATTCTAACATTACCTTACTTTCATAACCAGGAGAAGTTTTTAGTCATACTTTCTATACTTAATTTCAACAGATGTAAAACCCTAGATGGCTACACATGGAAATGTAAATTTAAAAAAGCAACAAAAAATGCAATGTCCAAAGGATTGTAATGTTATTGTAATGGGGTACCCTTGTCAGATCATGATATAGAATTAAATTCAAATATGATTCAAGCTTACAACTCCCACATATTTAAAGCAAAATATATCTTTGCAAGTATTTACCAAACAAAAGAACAATCATACCTGTCATTCCAGTTGCCAACAAACCAATAAATTTTGTAATTGGAAAAAGATGGGTAACACTAGTTTGATCAGGAAGCTTGTCCTGCGTATAAAAATGAACAAAAGGTAAGCATTAAAATTTGCAAAAATGGGTGGTAATAGTACAGCCATGGCCACGCTTCAAGTCGCCACGAAAAAAATTGCAAACATATGGCACATGTGTGATCTAATGATTATGAAAGGAGATTTATGTTTACAAAATTACTCAAGATTTACCAGTAAAAAAGATGATTCATAAATTTTTAATTGGAAAAATATAAAACAACAATTAAGAAAACTCTAAAGTATCCAAAACAAAATATCTTCTAGCACATTAAAAGATAAGATCATACCGGTAGTCTTTCTTAGTTACAACACAAACTAAATCCTGACCACGAACACTGATAGATGTAATACCTGCGGCCTTGACAGATCTATCATTTCTTTCATCATTCTTTCTGTTAGGGCATCTTGCAACAAAATGGCCAATCTCTTTACAATTAGAACATATAAAAGGTAGTTTACCTTTATATCTTCCTTTGCCTTTATGCAATCTTCTATCCACTAAAGCTTCAAGCTCATCTAGTTCCTTGTCATCATTATCACTGTCACTGTTATGTCTGATTATGTGTTTGCTACTAGATTTACCAATTTTTAAAGTAGACATAAATGCGGACTCCATAGATGGCACAATATTGTTATCAAAGTTATTCAGCTCAAAAGAAATCAATCTTCCAACAAGAATATCAACATGTTAGCATACAGATTTGTCTTTCTACAAATTATTAATTACTTGCTCTAAGCCCATGTAAAACAACAATCTCAAACTAACAGTTGAATTATAATATTCAAATTTATAATTCTCTGAATTAAGGTACAGCTCCCTATTTGATCTTCAATTAATCTTGAGAATCATACGTTGCTTTCGCAAACACATACACTTTTAACTAGAAAGTGAATAAGGCTTTTACAGCAATCCATACATCAACATGCTATGAAAACTGAAAGAAAGATAGGTATTTTCAACACCGAATGAAGCTCACAGACTTCAATTTTAAAATAAATCAGCTACTGAAAGCAAACTATACTAAACACACTACAAAAAAATCCACTTGAAAACATATATACGATATTCAAGAAATATCCCAACAGAGATCAATACACTATTATAAACCAACATATTTACAAAGCATAAATTTTATTCCATTCATATCAAAAATTTACTTCCAAGTTTCTTTCTCGAACAACAAACTAACTGAAATATACTAAAAAAAAACTATTAAGTCTTAGGCCTGGCTTAACCAAAATTACCATCATCCGAATACCAATTATCCCAACTATAAATAGCTGTCAATCTTTTTTAAAAAAAGGAACTAACATCCCGAGACACACTCTACAGGATTTAGCATAATTCTTTTACAAAAACTGCCCAAATTCAAAGAGAACAAAAACTAAGAAAAACCATCACTACTCCGTGATATGTGAAGCATGATCACAGAGTGGTGTATGCGCTGGATCCCTTAGATTGGTCCTATGAAGTGTCAGCAATGCGAGAATTCCTCCATTCTTTATGCGCCTTTGCAACGTGTTGACAGGGTTTTGTGGACCGGGTCCGCCAACAGTCATAAGTTGTCACCTGACTCCGGAGAGATCGGCCAACTCCGCCTGTAAAGGTTGTCCGGGGGAGATAAATCCTCCGGGTCTTCAAGCACCTGGGTGTCGGGTCACGACGGTGCGGGGCTCGGTTGGGAGAGGTGACTGTTTTCAAGGGGGATAACTGGTTACTTCAACTCATTTCTCCCGGAGACTCAGAATAATAAAAGGTTTCCCAGAGTATTCCACTTAACAAATAAAACAGAAAAAGATCCTGCAGGGTTAGGGGCATTTATCTAACTATAGTCATGCTATAAAGTCCGGAACATCAACAATACTCTGAAAGAACTACACTAAATACCGAAGGAATACATAACCGTCAGTTAGCATTTTATCAGTAGCGGGGATAAAGAGGTCGTTAATCTACTTTAACACATTCAGA
>MU227111.1:1192847-1204553 GCA_018584345.1 Thuja plicata
CTATCTACAAACCATTCACATATGTACAGACTATCTACAAAGTATTTACAGACTTTCTACAGAATATTTACAAGATTCACACCTGCACAGAAGGCGGACAACCTTCTGGCAGAGCCGACCCACCAACAGGTGGCAAAACCAGAGAAACAACCGAGAGACCAAACAGACGAAAAATGGGAACAAGCCAACCGAAAACAGAATGAAACGAACGAAAGACAAGGATGAGCGAAACACAGAAAACCAGGAAAACAAGAGCAAAGCGAAGAGGAAGGAAGGAATAAACCAACCTGGAAACGCAGAAGGCGGAGGACAGGTAGATTACCAGAAGAGCTCTGCAACAGCTCTGAATTGTCGAGGCTATCAAGATCACCACCTCGGAGCACTAGCACACATCCGAGAACAGTAGGCGTTAACACTGATTATTGCAAATCTTTCTGTAACTGCTCTGCTAATTGCTTTGAAAATCGCTCAATTTCACTCTTAGTGCTCAAAGATTTTAAACGCGGTAAGTGTGATAATGACAGGCAGGTCTATTTATACCCGTGGTAAAAAGGACAATCCTCCGCACTCCAGAACTTCCAAGTTAAGCAAAACATCCAGACTCCGGGCCTGGGGATTCCTTATGATGAAGTTTCTAGGGACTAGGAACATCATCGCAAACAGTCCCGGAGTCCGGAATCGAACTTCCCACCAAAAGGCAACCTCTAGGATCCAGGATCCCGGAGAGGAAAATGAACCAAGGAAACGACACACTCCGGGGAAGACAACCTCGGAGGAAGGAAGCAAAAAGGAAAAGAAAGACAAGGCAAAGCCACCACAAAAGCAAAACCCAAAAAAAAGGGGGACCCAACATTTTGCACACAAAATGTAGGGACGGGGATGCAGGGCATAACACAACGCTGTTGATCATGGCCTAATGTGGCAAGGTAATATGAATTACCCTCTGCTTCAAAAATTTCTTATCTTTGCGGACCTGGGTGATTTTCTGTATATGCACTTCAAGATGATCGATACATAGTACTAGCATTGCTTCCCTATTGGCAAGGGCTGTAAAATCATATGTAGTAGCTTCAGAGAGTTCCTTATCATTCTTAGGAACCGCACGTTCTGCATACCAATGCCCTATTTTTCCATCAATGTCCACCCTAGATTCCAACCTGATCCTCTTTTGTTTCTCCGAGGAACCTAGACATTTGCTTACCATGTCTTCAACAGGTAGTGTTATTGGCAAGACATTCCTTTTTCTGCTGATGGATGTTTCCAACCACTTCAAAGTGAGAACTGGTGACTGATGAGAATCTGCTAGTGCCTGTGTTGGACTAGTGGGCATAGAAATCGTGAAATCCTTGACTTCTTGCTGATTATCTCCTCCTAAAACAGCTTCCTCTGACATAGAGTCTTGTGAATTCTTATCTACCATCAAAGTATCCATCTCCTCGAGGTTGATTACTTCTTTCTCTCCAGCCGATTTGACTTCTTCTTTCTGAGCCTTTCTTTTGGAAGTCCTTGTGGGTGGACAGGACAAGGGGACCTATGCTTTTTAGCTTTAGATTCAGCAACTTTTGTGTTTTTAGTTTTAGAAGGACCTGCAACAGAAACATTTTCATTAGAACATGGGATAGCATTTTCATTATGGGCTTTAAGAGTTGATCCCTTAGTATTGTGCCTTCTGTGAGGAGGTGGCCTTTTGCTGAAGATCCACCTTTCGGTTCTTTTTATAACAATGAGTGTCTTAATGTGAATACTCTCCCTTTCTTCTATATTCCAGTCAATTTAAGGAAGTGGTAACCCTTGAACCTTTTCTTTATATTGTTCATCAATTATGTCTTCAACTTTCGCCTCTTCTATTCCATTGGCATCAATGCCTATTTTCAAGTTTACAATTTGAACAAGTGTAAATCTACACCACAATCTCCTTCTGACCTCGAAATCATCTGCACAATTTTCCCAGAAATCTTACATTTCAGGGACATGGTGAAATTCATAAGGTAAACTAAAATGTTGGGCAACATATGCTCTGATGTCAAAATCCCTCCTAGCCTTGAAGGTTTTCAGTTTCAACTTGTTCAATTCTGACTCTAAATTAAGAGCATCAGAAGAATTCTTACAGGAATAAAAACCTAGTTCTATGGGAAAACTATATTTGGCCCTTCCCTTTCTGTCTTTGAGGCCTTTGTGCACATGAGCCAACTGGTGCCCAACTTTAGTTATAACATGCAAATACAGAGCATTTCTGGGCAATTTGAATGGATCACCCTCAAATCCACCCACTCTAATGTAATTAAATCTTCTAAATTGTACGAAGAAAATTCCAAAGACATTTACAAACGTTTTAGCCTCCTCTGACATTCTCTGCTCAATGTTCCCCTATAGTTCAAAAATCAACCTTCCCAGAAAACACCATTTACCTTCATAAAACTGTCAACATGAAAATCCTTCTGCAAATGGGGATAATAATCATACACCTTCATATTAGGGACAGGTAACTCATGATATAAACCATCCCATTTTTTAGTACAAGCTAAGGCATAGAACAAATAGGAAGACATATAAAAACCACCATCTTTTTCTGAATAATTGACCAGCTGATGATGCAGCTCATCGGCTATACAATTTGCCCAATCAATGACCTTTTCCCCTCCCAAAGTTATCTAGATAAAGAAATACATGCAGTCTTGCCAGTAATAGGCATGGCTATTACCTTTGATCCTATTCAACAAAATCACCAATTTTGCAACTTCAGGCTTGAAATGATCTATCGTAAGGGGTTTGGAAAGCCTTGACCCTCCTCTTTTTGCTTCTACCAACCATTGTTTAGCAATTTCATTCCTATAAACCTATTTCTTTGTTGAGAAAATAGAGTAGGAGGAAGCAATGGTCCATCCTTTATAAGGGTCTTTTTATGGAATGCCCATTGATGTGAGAATAACATCACGGCTAATGAATATTAGAGGGCTTCCATCAATTTTCTTAATACATCTCTCCTCCCTATCATACCTTCTGACACATTCCATTACTAACTCAGGACAGGGAGCTACTAGGGGAAATGTTGTTGCATCAGCCAAACCACTTAACACCACCTTTCTATTATAGAACCAGAAACAAGGCTTTTAATTTTACTGTGAATTTCCTCTAAGGCACCCACTTTTATCATCGTTTCATCACATTTAAGAAGTGAACTAACCAGAGGGGAGGTTCACCCAAAATTTGGGAGTGGGGACTTCATATTTCTTACGAGAAAGACTTATAAAAGACCGAAATTGCAGAAGGAAACAAAGTATTTCAATATCAAACTTTTAAATGGCTTTAACTTCGAACAGGGACTTTGGAAAATAAAACACTAACCTATAAATTCCGCACACTCAAAGCTTCACAGGATGAGAGTATACCTTCTGCTACTCTGCCAATTTCAATTTCACTAGAAAACTTCACCAGAAGACTGACAACACACACTCTTATTTTATAACTGATTTTCCCACAAAATGCATAGGCTTTGCATTAAATGGCAATGCGGGATTTTAATTAAATGTGACAAGAGTTTTCGCCTGAAGTAATCATTAAATATTACACCTCTTAAATGATTGAAATGACATATAAGTGTCACATCCAATGATGATTATATCCCGAACACGCGCGGATAAAATCTTTACCCGCCAGCTGTCACTTTACTCTCGTCACCACTGTCTTTTCACCTTTTCACCACGCAAGCTTCGGTTGAACTGTGAACTTTGAAAAAGCTTAGTTCACAAATTAAGTTCAATGGGTAATAAAACACTACTTCCTTTTTGTGTGCTTATAAAAGACCAAATGAACGGTAAAAACCTAAACGCCACACACTTTATGCAAGATGCAACCCACAATTGAACCTTGAACTAACAAGTTCAAGATTCAGAGTTCAACGGGAGAGTGGACTTTGCACACCACGCCGCTCATTTTCACATAAAAGTGAAGAAAGACATAACACACCGCAAGGCGACATTGAACTTTGAACCTTGAACTAGAAAAGTTCAAGATTCAAGTTCAACCGACAAGGAGGAAATGCAAAACAGACTGAAAAATATTTGCGGACATTTTACTTCTAAGAGAATAAACTCCTGATTTTAGGTAATGATAAAACGTAGGGTATGAGTCAAAAATCAGGGGTAACAATGTCTCTGACTGGGGACAAGGACTCTTGAGGACGCAGGATGAAATTAGCAGCTTTAGTTTCACAGACCAGGGAGTCACCTGAAAAAGAGAGACCCCAAAACAAAAACAAGATAAAACAAAAAGCAGGAAATAAAGGAAACAAAAACACAAGGAAAGCAAGCCAAAAGATGAAAAATATATAATGAGGCAAGGGAAAGCTAATTACATCTGATACAGCTTCAGATCTTGACCATTAAAGGTCAATGGTAGAACAATGCCATCTTGACGCTCAAGAACAAAAGAGTTTCTTCCCATAGATTTGTTGATGATAAAGGTCCCCTTCCACAATGACTCGAATTTACTATGAGCACCTTTGGGTTCTCTCCTCTTATCCCAGAGTAGAACTTGATCTCCTTCCATGAAATTTCTTGGGATAGCTTGTCTATCAAATATTTTCTTTACCTTGGCCTGATGTAACGCTATGCAGTCCACCATTTCCTCTCTTTCTTCCTGGATCTTATTTAGATACATAATCCTTTTTTTCTAGACCATCCTGGAAAATTTGTCCTTCAATTACTTTCTGCAACTTTGCTGCCGCCAGTTCTAAAGGTAAAGACAATTGGGTTTCAACACCGTACACTAACTCAAATGGAGTCATTCTGATCTCCCTCTTAGGAGAGGTGCGATCTGCCTAGAGAGCCTCATACAATCTCTTATGCCAGTCCCTGGCATTATCATTCACCAATTTCTTCATAATTGATATCAGGCTTTTGTTTCTCGATTCTGCCTGACCGTTCCCTTGTGGGTAATAGTCAGATGCATGTGAAAGGTGAATGCCATTATCATAGCAAAACAACTTTATTTTTGAAGAGGAAAAATTGGTAGCATTATCTGTGACTAATTTTTGAGGAATGCCAAACTTGATCAAGATATAATTTTTTAGGAAATCACACACTACCTCTGATGTCATCTTTCTAACCAGAACTGCTTTGACCCACTCCGTGAAATAATCCATAGCAGTCAAGATGTGTGTATGCCTGGCACTGGAAGGAGGATTGATTGGACCGATGAAATCCAACCCCCACTGTTTGAAGGGTTCTTCAATGACTACTGGTCTTAGAGGGAGAGCTGCCAATTGTGGTTTTCCGCTGAAAAGCTTGCACTTTTCACATCCAGCGACCCATTTGTATGCATGTGCAAACATCCCTAGCCATTAATATCAATTTCTTAGAATCTTGAAAGCGGTTATAGTTGATGAGAGGCGACCACCATAGGCTTCATTATGAAACTTTGTAAGCAACTTCTCCCGTTGTTCTTTATCAACACACCTCAGAAAAGACACATTGATTCCTTTCTTGTATAGGATGTCATCCACAATAACATACTTTGTTGCCTTGAGTCAGAGATTCATTTTCTCTCTAGGATTCAGGTGCTCTGGACAATCTCCATATGTCAGATAAAAAGCCACTTTTGAAAACCACGAGTCTCTTAAACCAACAAACAGAGCGAGAGGAACATCATCTTCAGGTACACTGTGAGCCATCAGTTTGCATAAACCCTGCCCTCTGATTAACTTAGCTGGTCGAATGTTTAAATCAAATTCTTGAATTCTAGCCACCCAAGTATCTCTATTGTTCATGCCTATGTCTTGTTGAGTTAGAACATCTTTGACTACAGAAGAGGGTACATACACAGTAGAATGTGAGTGTAAGATATAAAATCTGAAATGCTTCACAACTTTTACTATTGCATATGCTTGTTTTTCAACCATAGGGTAATTTAGCTCATGCTTTTTAAAGGGGATGCTCATAAAAGCAATCGGCACCTCTTCTCCTTTAGTATTTTTATGCAATAAAATTCCAGACAGGGTATGATCCGAGGAGTAACAATAGATGATGAAATATTTTTTATAATCAAGATTGATCAACGTCGAGGCAGACGCTATGGCCCTTTTAACATCATCAAATGCTTGAATTGCTTCTGAAATACACTTGAAAGGATTCTTTTCACTTAAGAGATTCACCATATGTTTAGTTGTTTCGGCAAAGTCAGGAACGAATCTCCTAAGAAAATTAGTCTGGCCAAAGAAAGATTTGACGCCTGTCTGGTTAGAAGGCAAACCTATTTGCTGGATGGCTTTTACTCTCTCAGGGTCTATCTTAATCCCATCTTTTGAGACAATGTGACCTAACAGCTTCCCCTTTGTAACACAAAAGATTGATTTTTTAGAATTTAATGAGATCCCATGCTCTCTGCACCTTTGTAAAATGACTCTCAAATCCTTCAGGTGATTCTTACGTCTCTTAGAAAAAATCGTCAAATCATCCAGGTAGATGACAATCACTTTTTTAATTAAATGGTTGAAAGAAGAATCCATTGCTCATTGAAATGCGGCGCCCACATTAATCAATCTGAATGGCATGTGACTATAGGAATATGTACCCCAAGGTGTGGTGAATGTTGTTTTATGTTGATCCTCGTCAGCCACCTTAATCTGGTTGTAACCAGAAAACCCATCTAACATGGACATCATTTCTGCGCCAGCCACTGTTTGTAATATATGGTCCATCATAGGAAGCCCATAGTTATCTTTTAGACTGCTCTAGTTCATATTTCTAAAATCTACACAAATTCTTATCTCGCCATTCTTTTTCCTCACCGGTACTATGTTGGCTATCCAGGTAGAAAGATGAATAGGATATATTATCCGAGCCTGCAACATCTTCTCAACTTCTTTTTTTATCGTTTTAGACACTTTAGGGTTATAGCTTCTCAACTTCTGCTTAAATGGTGTGGCATCTGGCTTTAAAGGGATATGATGTTGGAATTTACGTCCTTTAAAATTCTTCAAGTCCTGGTAAGACCAGGCGAAAACATCTTTATACTCTTTGAGCAAATCAACAAATCTCCTCTTCTCATCAGATGTACAACATTTTCCCAATCTTACAAACTTAGGATCTTGCTCATCTCCTATATTCAGTTTTTCTGAGTCACCTTCATTAGGAGGTTCATGGGATGTAGGTTTTTTCTTGATAGCATCAGATCTGTCAAACATATTCTCTAGAGAAACTAGATCTTTAAGAATGCGGTTCCCCTTCAATTGAAAAATTCCTTCTTCAACAGTCTTACTTGGATTAGGACAAAATTCTTCACAGGTTGATTGAGAGCCCTCGAAATAAGTAGTGCTAAAAACTTCCATCATTTGCAAGAATTTATCTATCTGTTTATCATCTTGGAAAACTTGCCAGTGTTATGCATTGTCAGGCACCTTAGGCCTGTATACCATCTCAATTTTATAAATTGTCTCTTTGAAATCTGGATGGGGAAGGAAAAAATATGCCGAAACTGCAAAAAAATCAGCTCTGCTATTAAGGTTTCCAAGGATAGCTTCGATAAAAAAGGCCTCAAATCCTTCAATTTCATCCAACACACGATTTCTATAATGTTTCAACCTCTCATTTTTAACTGAGTACCTTCCTCTTACTTGTCTCACTATCAATTCTACATCTCCTTTAGCTTTCAACATTTTTATTCCCCTCTTTTAAGCTTCTTCAAGACTGAGTAGAAGGGCTTCGTACTCGGTAGTATTATTGGTGTTATCAAACTCCAACTTGAAGGAGTGAGGAAAAATATCTCCCTGTGGTGAGATCAAAATGACCCCTGCAGCAGAGCCCACTAAGGCACAACTACCATCAAACTCTAAAGACCACAAAGAATCTGATTCCTCATTATCAACCCTCTCCGAGTTCACCTCTGATGACATCATATAATTTCCAAATTCACATTCATGGTACAAGATCTGATATTTAGGATCTTTTGATGGAAAAACAGTGTATTTGGATTTTCCCTCGGGTTTCAGGACAATATTTTGGTTACCAACAGGGATTGTTTCTTTTGACCAATCAAATTTGATTTCTCCCCCAAGGTCCCTACAAAAGGTTCTACTAAGCAACATCCCATAACTGGCAGGGATGTCGGCTACCATAATGGTTAACTTGAGCTTTTCACTAGGATGAGCAGCTAGGGACACTTGAGAATCTTTAATCTGTCCTACTAGAGGGACTTGCTTGGAATCCATGGAGTAGCATCTCCCAAAAGTGGCTATTAGAGGAAGGTCTAAAGCTTTTGCTACTGAAGCAAGCATCACATTATCAGATGCTCTAGAGTCAATGATGCAGTTACTCAATTTAAATCCATGAATAAACAAAGATAGATAGAAAGGCTCTAGTTTCTGAGAGACAAAAGGAATTGAATCATTAGAGGACTGGGAAGCCAATGTGGGTTGGATTTCTTCAGGCAAAACCAACATGTGTGGTTTCACTGGTTGCAGGATTTGAAGAGGTTTGACCCGACTTGACATAATTGACCAACCTATCAAGTTCTTTGGGATTCATTCTGAGATAATCTGCAGGTGACACTTGGATTTTCGAGGTTTTACAAAAATTTACAATGTCAAAAGAAGAATCAGGCGAAGAGTCTTGAGAAACTTCAGCCTCTTTAACGTTTGAAATTTTGGAAAAAGAATTCTTTGGGGGGAAATCCTTACCTTTATCCTTGTCCCAGCGTTGAGAAGTCGAGGGAGAATCATTAGCTTGAGAATTGCATTGATTTTTGGTCAGGATCGAACATGTGGGATCTTCTAGAGTTACCAGAATACTACCTCTGATGACATGTAACTGATTGAATGTTTGATAATGTTAAGTTGAAGATAATGCAAGGCATTAAATTAGTTAATGGTTTGTATTGTCATTGATATCAACTTGATATCATCTGTACGGTCATGTACATAATGCCAAAGACTTTAGAGAATCAATGGAACATAAATTATGCTTTCAGCAATGCATAAAAGTCAAGTATTCACTAAGTGATAGACAACATCGACGGAGTGCACACCATCGGTAAAGGCAAAGAAAAAGTCACAGTGATGCCTAACAAGTAGAAGACAGTGTTTCCCGACGAAGCAAAATCATAGAGATACCCGACGAATAAAATCCAAGGATGCCCGACGGACGGAGATCCCGAAGCTAACTAGAGTCACACCGACAGAACTGGCAGTTGTCACCGACAACTAACTGTATAATTGACCGACAAAACAGAGAGTTAAGAAAATAACAAAATATCTAGTTGGCAGAGCTTAAGGATAGACTTAACTGGTTGTTTTATTTGTTTTATTCGACCAAAGTTAAGTAATTGATTTAAAGAAGATTTGTACAGTTGGCAAGAAGATAACTACGAGATAAATCATGAGTTAAAGCTGTAAATCAAATTGGGTGGATTGTTTTTTATGCCAAGAATCAAGAATCAAGAATCAAGAGTTAAGGAATATCATGTCTATATAAGAGACAAGCATAATTCATTTCTGAAATAAATCAAAAAAAGAAATCACATACACGGGAAGGGGAGTGTATAGAAAGGATGCTGAAGAGAAACTGATGAAGGATAACTTCATACAGTCCTGATCAATCAAACTGAAGGAGAGCTAAATAATTTTGCAGACACCGGCAAACAGTGAAGCACAGCATCACAGAGCAGAAAGTGTGGAGCACAAGGAATTGAATTGATACATTGATCAGAGAGGTATTGTACTTAAATAGATCTGAAAATTTGCAATTCAAGTTGCATTAGAAACAGGTCATTGTGTTTCATATTTACCATTTAAGCATTAAGTCTCTTAATAGAGCAGGACTTAATAGTCTTCTACATTTGAGGTATATCCTAACAGATTGCCAAAAAGTTTATCATGAAGATAGCATTGAGTGCCCGATACCAACACACAGTCTAAGAAGGAGGTTGATGCAGTTAGGTAGCACCAGATATGCTAGATACCTATTGTGCACATAGAGGTTGATCAATATTGGTAGCATATACATGCCAGATGTCAAGTGATAGACTCATATTAAAATCCTCTAACAAGGTCACACCTAACAGTGTGTTTGTAACCTTTAACAGGGTTGGCTCCTAACAGGGCTCACTTCAGAAAAGTGAAAATTTGGGGTACCGGTCCCAGTGGTTTTTCCCTTAACAGGGTTTCTACGTTAAAATATATGTGTTATGTGTGTATGGCTTATTACTTTACTATTTTACATTTCACATATGCATTTGTGGATTGATTGGTATACTCTGCATATTTACTGAGTATTGGTAAATAGTTTTACTGCTTATCGGTTATCAAGGAGAATAAGGACAGACAAGGTAAACCAACAGAAAGTTAATCATTATACGTATTTCAAGGCATGCATCTTGTAGGGACTTAATAATCTGAGATGTATTTGATTGGTGGTTAGTGATTAAAGGATAAATTTTTGAGGCCACTGATTCACCCCCCCTTCTCAGTTATTACTAACAATTGGTATCAGAGCTTGTGTTCTTAGAAGGAAGGTTTCAAGACCTAAGTAAAGATCACAAGATGAACATATGAGATGTGCCCAAGTTGAACAAAGACAACTTTGTTTCATGGCAAAGCAGGATAAGAACCCACTTATCAGGTATTGGTAATGATGTTACTCAATACTTAGATACTGAATATGTGTTGCCCACAGGACCATTAACAGTAGATCAATTGAGAGTGAAGCATGAGCACAACTGCATGGTCATAAAGCTTTCTTCCTCTCTCCGATGCTGAATTTGAAGATGTCAAAGATTGCACAACTGCAAAGAAAATGTGGGACAAACTAAAGCTTGTACATGGCGGTGATACAAATGTTCTGAGAGCCAAGGCAGAAAGCCTTAGAGGAAAATTTGATGATCTCAGAATGAAAGAAGGAGAAAACATCACACAATGCAACACAAGAATAAAATAAGTAGTCAACTCTATACGAGGTGTTGGAGGTACACTTGAAGAGGAAATAGTGGTAAGTAAAATCTTAAGAACCTTATTGCCTATATATGCTATTAGAGTCTCAACTATTCAAGAAATGAGAGTAGTAGCAAACAATACAGTTACTCTTGATAGTTTAATTGGTAGACTAGTTTCATTTGAGATGAATAACTTTGACAATAGTGTCTTACCAAGTTTAGAGTCTGCATTTAAGTCTTCTATGAAAATAAGTAAATCCAATCATAGATACTCATCTAGAAGGGACAGTGAAAGTGAAAGTGAAGAAGAAGATCTAGATGAAATAGAAGCACTTATGGCTAGAAGAATACAAAGAGGCAAAGGTAAATACAAAGGCAAGTTACCACTTGTATGATTTAATTGTAAAGAGATTGAACACTTTGCTGCAAGATGTCCTAAAAGAAGAAAATATGACAAAAGTAATGACAGATCTTTTGAGAAGAAATCTGACAAAGGTGATAACAAAGATTACAGAGGTCACCGACAATCAGAAAGAAAGGATACCCGAGACTACAAGGATAAAGGCAAGAAGGCTAGCTACCTAACTTCTTGCAAAGATGAAGATCTACTGACACCGAACCTGATGATGACATCGAGATGGTATTTGTAGCTATGTAGGATGATTCAGATGAAGATGAAAGGTATGAAGAAACTGCACTCATATCTAAGGTTAGTAAGAATGATATCTGGATTATAGATAGTGGCTGCACTCACCATATGACCGGTGACAAAGAAAATTTTAA
>MU227111.1:1205827-1233296 GCA_018584345.1 Thuja plicata
AAAGAGTTGTACTTGTACTTGCAAGATATGTAAGAAGGAACCATCCAGAGGACTAGATCATAGGAGATAAGAAAGCTGGTACAAGAACAAGAAGTAAGTCTTTAAACTCAAATTGCTTAATTTGTGAATTTGAACCCAAATCTGTCAATGCTGCACTAGATAATGAATAATGGATAAGTGCTATGAATGATGAGATTGAACAGATTGAGAAGAACAAAACACGGTCGCTTGTGCCAAGACCAGATGACAAAAATGTCATCGATACAAAATGGATATTCAGGAATAAGCTGAACGAGAATGGAGAAGTCACAAGGAATAAAGCAAGACTAGTATGCAAGGGGTATGCACAAGAGGAAGGTATAGACTATGGAGAAACCTTTGCACCCGTTGCTAGGTTAGACGGAGTAAGAATGCTACTTGCTTATGCTGAATACAAAGGATTCAAAGTATATCAAATGGATGTCAAGTCAGCATTCCTAAATGAAATACTTGAAGAAGAGGTATACATTGAGCAACTAGAAGGGTTTGTAGATCCAGACAAGAGGAACATGGTATGTAGACTTCACAAAGCCTTGTATGGATTTAAACAAGCTCCCATAGCCCGGTATGAACGACTTCATTCCTATCTAATAAGTATTGGATTCATAAGGACTAGTGAAAACATTAATCTTTATTTGAAAAAAGATATTGATGCTAACACTTTGATTGCTGAAATATTTGTTGATGACATCATATTTGGAGGCAATGATATACTATGTAAGTCATTTGCTGATGAGATGAGCAAAGAGTTTGAGATGTCTATGTTTGGAGAGATCAAGTTCTTTCTTGGTCTACAGATCATTCAACAAAGTGAAGGTATTTTCATTACACAGTCCAAATACATCAAAGAGGTCCTGAAAATATTCAAGATGGAAGATTCCAAACCAGTTGGAACATCAATGGCCACTAAAAGAAAATTAACAAAGGAAGACAAGACAACATAGGTAAATCAGACTTTGTATAGATCAATGATAGGAAAACTCATGTATGTTGTACACACTAGACTAGATATTGCACATGCAGCAGGAATTGTTGCTAGATTTTCTGCTAACCCCAGGGAATCACATATGACTGCTGTGAAAATAATTCTAAGATATCTGAAGAATATTGAGGAATTTGGCTTATGGCATAGAAGAGAAGGCAAATTTGAACTAAAAGTGTTTACTGGCACTGATTGGGCTGGAAATATTGATGACCGAAAGAGCACAACTGGAGGAGAATTCTTTATGGGTGACAGACTTGTCACATGGATTAGCAAGAAGCAAGGATGCATCTCACAGTCTACTGCAGAAGTAAAATATGTTGATGCTGCTGCAAATTGCTTAAATATTGCATGGATCAAATAGTTGCTAGAAGGTATGCATATGAAGATCTCAGAACCAATGATTATATATTGTGATAACACCAGTGCAATAAACATTTTCAAGAATCCAGTCATGCATTCCAAGACAAAACACATTGAAATCAAGTATCATTACTTAAGAGAACAAGTTCAAGAAAAAGAGGTGATACTTGAGTATGTGCAATCTAAAGAACAATTGGCCGATATTTTCACCAAGCCACTGCCCAAGGATACATTTGAGTACCTAAGAAAGAGATTAGGGGTCAAACCCTTGTCTACCAGTCAGTAAAGGACTGAAGGCTGCATCAGCCCATATATTCTTAGAATATCATTCATGTTGATGCAAGCAAAAAGATGAACTTCAAAGCTACATCTATATACAGAAAGGTATATATCAGAACTGAGCACCAGAGCATATTGTTGTATTGCTGATGGATAAGGTAAATTCAAGGAATATATTATGGATAGAAGAAAAATAATTATTTGACATGAATGTCAGATATCTGTAAAATATTTGTTTGGCATTGTTGTCAAAGGGAGAGAATGTATCCATATTATCACAAGAAATTATTCATTATCAGATTAATCCAAACAAGGAGAGATCATATCCATAGGGAGAGTTGCTGACACAAGATAGAGACATCACAGAACAAGAACAGTCAAAAGAGAGATATTGACACAAGGGAAGGACACAACACATCAGTACAAGAAACACAGAAAGCTACAAGAATCAAATCTAAGCTAACACAGAGCTTATCGACGGTCAAACATTTTTATCGGTTATCAAAACAAATTATTTGGTAATTTGATGAATCTCAACAATTGTATTTCATATTGTATTAGAAATAGTATAGTGTGATAATATAGTATGTTGCCATCAATGCTAAAGGGAGAGATTGATGGCATGTAACTGATTGAATGTTTGATAATGTTAAGTTGAAGATAATGCAAGGCATTAAATCAGTTAATGGTTTGTATTGTCATTGATGTAAAATTGATATCATATGTACGATCATGTACATAATGCCAAAGACTTCAGAAAATCAGTGGAACAAAGATTATGCTTTTAGCAATGCATAAAATTCAAGTATTCACTAAGTGACAGACAACACAGACGGAGTGCACACCATCGGTAAAGGCAAAGAAAAAGTGACAGTGATGCCCGACGAGCAGAAAACAGTGTTGCCCGACAAGCAGAATCATAGTGATACCCGACGAGTAAAATCCAAGGATGCCTGATGGATGGAGATCCCAAAGCTAACTAGAGTCACACCAACAGAATTGGCAGTTGTCACCGATCCTGATGGATGGAGATCCCGAAGCTAACTAGAGTCACACAGACAGAATTGGCAGTTGTCACCGATAACTAACTGTAGAATTGACCGACAGAATAGAGAGTTCAAAAAATGACAAAATATCTAGCTGGTAGAGCTTAAGGATAGACTTAACTGGTTGTTTTATTCGACCAAAGTTAAGTAATTGATTTAAAGAAGATTTGTACAGTTGGCAAGAAGATAACTACGAGATAAATCAGTAGTTAAAGCTGTAAATCAAATTGGGTGGATTATTTTTCACGCCAAGAATCAAGAATCAAGAATCAAGAATCAAGAATCAAGAGTTAAGGAATATCATGTCTATATAAGAGACAAGCATAATTCATTTATGAAATTAAAAAAATCAATCACATACACGGGAAGGGGAGTGAATAGAAAGAGGATGTTGAAGAGAAACTAATGAAGGATAACTTCATGCAGTCCTGATCAATCAAGCTAAAGGAGAGTTAAAGAATTCTGCAGACACCGGCAAACAGTGAAGCACATCACAGAGTAGAAAGTGTGGAGCGCAAGGAATTGGATTGATACATTGATCAGAGAGGTATTATACTTAAATAGATCTAAAAATATGCAATTCAAGTTGCATTAGAAACATGTCATTATGTTTCAGTTTAACCATTGAAGCATTAAGTCTCTTAACAGATTAGGACTTAACAGTCTTTTACATTTGAGGTATATCCTAAAAGATTGCCAAAAAGTTTATCATGAAGATAGAATTGAGTGCCCGATACCGACACACAGTCTAAGAAGGAGGCTGATGCAGTTAGGTAGCACCATATATGCCAGATACCTATTGTGCCCATAGAGGTTGATCAATATTGGTAGCATATACATGCCAGATATCAAGTGATAGACCCATTAAAATCCTCTGACAAGGTCACACCTAACAGTGTGTTTGTAACCTTTAACAGGGTTGGCTCCTAATAGGGCTCACTTCAGAAGAGTGAAAATTTGGGGTACCGGTCCCTGTGGTTTTTCCCTTAACAGGGTTTCCACGTTAAAATCCATGTGTTATGTGTGTATGGATTATTACTTTATTGTTTTACATTTCACATATGCATTTCTGGATTGATTGGTATACTCTACATATTTACTGAGTATCGATAAATAGTTTTACTGCTTATCGGTTATCAAGGAGAATAAGGACAAACAAGGTAAACCAACAGACAGTTAATCATTATACGTATTTCAAGGCATGCATCTTTTAGGGACTTAATAATTTGAGATGTATTTGATTGGTGGTTAGTGATTAAAGTATAAATTTTTGAGGCCACTGATTCACCCCCCCTCTTAGTTATATACCCTCCCTTACGTATTTCAAGGCATGCATCTTGTAGGGACTTAATAATCTGAGATGTATTTGATTGGTGGTTAGTGATTAAAGGATAAATTTTTGAGGCCACTGATTCACCCCCCTATCAAAGATACCCTCCCTTATCTAAGACCTAGTAAAAGGTCGAGAATCCAAATTTACGAATACAGACTAAGGTCTCTGCACGACTCTATCTACTATGGTGGCTTCCTGAACAATTAGGAGACCTCAGCCACTCACCAATTTCTTCTTCTTCTAACACTAGACGATCTTGTTGATAATGTTGGTCACTTTTACTTACAATCTAGGATATTGAATGAAGATCAGAGATTATGTCTTCCTGGGTATTTAAAAAGTATAACTCAGGTTGAATAACTGGGAGAACTTCTTCCTGACCAGGAATTATGAGAGCAGGAAACACCATGGTTGCTTCATTTAAGGGGAAATGACTTCTGATACTTTGTGTACTGACTCCCTAGTAGAGTCGCCAAAAATATGTTAGCATACAGATTTATCTTTCTACAAATTATTAATTACTTGCTTTAAGCCCATGAAAAATAGCAATCTCAAACTAATAGTTGAATTATAATATTCAAATTTATAATTCTCTGAATTAAGGTATAGCTCCCTATTTTATCTTCAATGAATCTTGAGAATCATACGTTGCTTTCGCAAACACATACACTTTTAACCAGAAAGTGAATAAGGCTTTTACAACAATCCATACATCAACATGCTATGAAAACTAAAAGAAAGATTGGTATTTTCAACACCGAATGAAGCTCATAGACTTCAATTTTAAAATAAATAAGCTACTGAAAGCAAACTATACTAAACACGCTACAGAAAAATCCACTTCAAAACAGATTTTCGATATTCAAGAAATATCCCAACGGAGATCAATACGCTACTATAAACTGACATATTTACAAAGCATAAATTTTATTCCATTCATATCAAAAATTTACTTCCAAGTTTCTTTCTCGAACAACAAACTAACTGAAATATACTAAAAAAAGCTATTAAGTCTTAGGCCTGGCTTAACCAAAATTACCATCATCTGAATACCAATTATCTCAGCTATAAATAGCTGTTAGTATTTAAAAAAAAAAGAACTAACATCCCGATATACACTCTACGGGATTTAGCAAAACTCTTTTACAAAAATCGCCCAAATTCAAAGAGAACAAAAACTAAGAAAAATCATCACTACTCTGTGATCTGTGAAGC
Source organism: Thuja plicata (assembly GCA_018584345.1). Classification (NCBI taxonomy): domain Eukaryota; kingdom Viridiplantae; phylum Streptophyta; class Pinopsida; order Cupressales; family Cupressaceae; genus Thuja; species Thuja plicata. Next base: position 1,211,085 of record MU227111.1, read on the forward strand.
ATGATCATGGAGTGGTGGATGCGCTGGATCCCTTAGATTGGTCCTGTAAAGTGTCAGCAACGCGAGAATCCTCCATTCTTTGTGCACCTTTGCAACACTGCTGATCGTAGCCTGATGTGGCAAGGTAATATGAATTACCCTTTGCTTCAGAAATTTCTTATCTTTGTGGACCTGGGGAATTTTTTGTATATGCGCCTCAAGATGATCGGTACATACTACTAGCATTGCTTCCATATTGGCAAGGGCTATGAAATCATCTTTAGTAGCTTCAAAGAGTTCCTTATCATTCTTAGGAACCACACGTTCTACATACCAGTGCCCTGTTTTTTCATCAATGTCCACCCTGGATTCCATCCTGATCCTCTTTGGTTTCTCTGAGGAACCTAGACATTTGCTCACCATGTCTTCAATAGGTAGTGTTATTGGAAAGACATTCCTTTTTCTGCTGATGGACGTTCCCAACCACTTCAAAGTGGGAACTGGTGACTGTTGAGAATCTGCTAGTGCCAGTGTTGGATTAGTGGGCATAGAAATTGTGGAATTCTTGATTTCTTGCTGATTATCTCCTCCTGAAACAACTTCCTCTGACACAAAGTCTTGTGAATTCTTATCTACCATCATATTATCCATCTCCTCGAGGTTGATTACTTCTTTCTCTCCAGCTGATTTGACTTCTTCTTTCTGAGCCTTTCTTTTGGAAGTCCTTGTGGGTGGAATAGGACGAGGGGACCTCTACTTTTTAGCTTTAGATTCAACAACTTTTGTGATTTTAGTTTTAGAAGGACCTGCAACAGAAACATTTTCATTAGAACATGGGATAGCATTTTCATCACGAGCTTTAAGAGCTGATCCCCTAGTATTGTGCCTTCTGTGAGGAGGTGGCCTTTTGCTAGCGACCCACCTTTCGGTTCTTTTTATAACACCGAGTGTCTTAATGTGAATACTCTCCCTTAATTCTATATTCCAGTCAATTTCAGGAAGTGGTAACCCCTGAACCTTTTCTTTATATTGTTCATCAATTATGCCTTCATCTTCCCCCTCTTCTATTCCATTGACATCAATGCCTGTTTGTAGGTTTACTATTTGAACAAGTGTAAATATACACCACAATCTCCTTCTGACCTCGAAATCATCTGCACAATTTTCCTAAAAATCTTCCATTTCAGGGACATGGTGAAATTTAGAAGGTAAACTAAAATGCTGGGAAACATATGCTCTGATATCAAAATCCCTCCTAGCCTTGAAGGTTTTCAGTTTCAACTTGTTCAATTCCTGCTCTAAATTAAGAGCATCAGAAGAATTCTTACAGGAATAAAAACCTAGTTCTATGGGAAAACTACATTTGGCCCTTCCCTTTCTGTCTTTGAGGTCTTTGTGCACATGAGCCAACTGGCGCCCAACTTCAGTTACAACATGCAAATCCAGAGCATATTTAGGCAATTTGAATGGCTCACCCTCAAATCCACCCACTCTAATGTAAGTAAATCTTATGAATTGTATGAAGAAACTTCCAAAGACATTTACAAACCTTTTAGCCTCCTTTGACATTCTCTGCTCAATGTTCCCCTATAGTTCAAAAATCAACCTTCCCAGAAAAAACATCATTTACCTTCATAAAATTGTCAGCATGGAAATCCTTCTGCAAATGGGGATAATAATCATACACATTCATATTAGGGACAGGTAACTCATGATATAAACCATCCCATTTTCTTGTACAAGCTAAGGCATAGAACAGATAGGAAGACATATAAAAACCACCAACTTTTTTTGAATAATTGGCCAGTTGATGATGCAGCTCATCGGCTATACAATTTGCCCAATCAAAGAACTTTTCCCCTCCCAATGTTACCTGGATAAAGAAATACATCCAGTCTTGCCAGTAATAGGCGTGGCTATTACCTTTGATCCTATTCAACAAAATCACCAATTCTGCAACTTCGGTCTTGAAATGATCTATCGTAAGGGGTTTGGGAAGCCTTGACCCTCCTCTTTTTGCTTCTACCAACCATTGTTTGGCAATTTCATTCCTATAAACCTGTTTCTTTGTTGATAAAAAAGAGGAGGAAGCAATGGTCCATCCTTCATAAGGGTCTTTTTATGGAATGCCCATTGCTGTGAGAATAACATCTCGGCTAATGAATATTAGAGGGCTTCCATCAATTTTCTTAATACATCTCTCCTCCCTATCATACCTTCTGACACATTCCATTACTAACTCAGGACAAGGAGCTACTAGGGGAAATGTTGCTGCATCAGCCAAACCACTTAACACCACCTTTTCTATTATAGAACCAGAAACAAGGCTTTTAATTTTACTGTGAATTTCCTCTAAGGCACCCGCTTTTATCATCGTTTCATCACATTTAATAAGTGAACTAACTAGAGGGGATGTTCACCCAAAATTTGGGAGTGGGGACTTCATATTTCTTACGGGAAAGACTTATAAAAGACCGAAATTACAGAAGGAAAACAAAGTCTTTCAATATCAAACTTTTAAATGGCTTCAACTTTGAACAGTGACTCTGGAAAAGAAAACACTAACCTGTAAATTCCGCACACTCAAAGCTTCACAGGATGAGAGTATACCTTCTGCTACTCCGCCAATTTCAATTTCACCAGAAAACTTCACCAGAAGATTGACAACACACACTCTTATTTTATAGCTGATCTTCCCACAAAATGCGTAGGCTTTGCATTAAATGGCAATGTGGGCTTTTAATTAAATGTGACGAGTTTTCTCCTAATGCAATCATTAAATATTACACCTCTTAAATGATTGAAATGACATATAAGTGTCACATCCAATGATGATTATATCCCGAACACGTGCAGATAAAATCATTACCCGCCAGCTGTCACTTTGCTCTCGTCACCACTATCTTTTCACCTTTTCACCACGCAAGCTTCGGTTTAACTATGAACTTAGGAAAATCTTAGTTCACAAATTAATTTCAATGGGTAACAAAACACTACTTCCTTTTGGTGTGCTTATAAAAGACGAAATGAGCGGTAAAGACCTAAACGCCACACACTTTATGCAAGATGCAACCCACAATTGAACCTTGAACCTTGAAGTAACAAGTTCAAGATTCAGAGTTCAACGGGAGAGTGGAATTTGTAGACCACGCCGCTCATTTTCACATAAAAGTGAAGAAAGACATAACACACCTCAAGGCGACATTGAACTTTGAACCTTGAACTAGACAAGTTCAAGATTCAAGTTCAACCAACAAGGAGGAAATCCAAATTAGGCTGGGAAATATTTGCAGACATTTTACTTCTAAGAGAATAAACTCCTGATTTTAGGTAATGATAAAATGTAGGGTATGAGTCAAAAATCAGGGGTAACACAACAGTAACGTTATTTCCAGGTGTTGGTCTCATTTCATGTATTGCAAAGCCTCTTATAGAATAAATATGCAATAGAGTTCTAAGAATCTTACTCACAATAGTGTCTTCATCAATGGTTCCACCAGATCCTCGGAGAGCATTTAAAAATTCCTTAAGTCGGGTATTGTATTGTGTTATGTTTTCTCCTTCCTTCATTCTCATATCATCAAACTTTCCTCGAAGACTTTCAACTTTGGCTCTCAGTACATTTGCATCTCCTCCATAAAATAGTGAAAGGTGATTCCGCATCTGCTTGGCAGTTGTACATGTCTTGATGTCCTCAAATTCTGCATCAGTAAGTGAACAAGCAATCTCCACCATTATAAGGTTATGTTCATGTTTCTCTTCTATCTAATTAACAGTCAAAGGTCCAGATGGTAGAATGAATTCATTGTCCATATAATGTGTAATGTTGTCTCCAATTCCTGATAGGTATAGTCTCATTCTACTTTTCCATGTCGAGAAGTTATCTTTTTCAGCTTTGGTGTATCTGTCTTATACATCTTGTGATCTTTAGCTTAAGTCCTTCAAAACTTTCTTCTAAGCATTATATGCTCTGACATCAATTGTTAGAATAATGGGGGGTGAATTAGTTAGACTCAGTTTCCTCTGCAATTATCTTACAGTCCCAAATTCTTCCAGATGTATAACAAAACAAATTCAATCATATAAATTAGCTCGATGAAATGTATTATGTATCTCAAACTTTAGGCAATAGTGTTTACCGAATGTCAGTAAATTAATACTATAATTATCGATCTAGGTCAATAAAATAAAGTGTAAAGTAAAATAACAATCCATAATCATTAATGCACATTGACACATAGATTTTTAACATGGAAACCCTACTAATGGAAAAACCACCTGGGACCAGTAACCCAAAATATTTTCACTCTTCTGAAGTGAGCTCGGTGAAGAGCCAACCATGTTAAAGGTTACAATGCACAATGTCAAATGTGACCTGGTTTGAGGATTTAAAACTAACATCTCTCTCTTGACCATGCATTCACTATGGGGACAACAAGAAAACACTCAATATTCTTTGAATATTATAATAAAGGCTTTCATTGTCCTACTCGGCTAAGAGATTTATCTGTAACAATGGTTAAATTGATACAATGACGATCTGATTCAAATACAACTCTGTTTTGCAGATTTTAAGATCTATGCTAAGTACATAATACCTCTGATCAATTTGTTCACTTCAGTTCATCTGATTCACCATAATTAGTTGTTCTTAGTAATGCTCTTTCCTCTGTTTTCTCGGTGATGTCTGCAGAAAAATGCTCGGTTCTGTCTTTAACCAGTTTGATTAGTCATGCATAAAATTTGCATGTGTGCTTCAGGTGTGAAGTATATTTCATAATGAATCTCTTTTCTCTTATATAGACATCATGTCTCATTTATTTTTCATCCTTCAGATTTTGCTGATTGATCTCCATCGTTAATTTTCCCTATTGATCCTTTCTCGGCGGTTGTGTTAAAAACATGTTTCAATCTTTGTCGTCCAATCTTCATTGAATTTTTATAGTTGTTTGATCAAAATAACAAACTTTAAATCTTTTACCTGGAAATCATCAATTTTATAGCTTAGCATTCTATTCGGCCTCAATTTGAATTAATTACTTGGTCAATACCTTGTTGTGTCGGCGATCCCTTGCTCAGTTAACACTGTGCTCGGTATACACCGTGTTTTACTTGGTGTTCACTGTCTCTCGGTGTATATAGAACTCATCAATTTCTGACCACATAAACTTTATTTTTTCCTCATCTTCAATACATAACAAATATTTTCCACCATAATAATACTCAAATAATTTGACATCAATGACAATACATTAACTAATAATGTTTATCATCACATCTACAACTCGGTTGAATATCAACAAATGACTTCAAACATTTAATCAGTTGTAGTTCATCACTTTCTCATCTAGTGATATTTTGGAATTAGTTTATACAGACCTATGTGGACCAATGAGAACACAGAGTTATTATGGTGACCTATACTTTATTTTATTTGTTGATGAATACTCTAGAATGATGACTGCCATGTTCTTAAAAGAAAAATATGAAGCATTTAAGATGTTCAAATGGTACAAAGCTAAAGTGGAAAAAGAAAGTGGTAAAGAAATGAAATGTTTAAGATCAGACAAAGGAGGATAATTTATTTATGGTGATTTAACTAACTTTTGTAATGAGTATAGAATTAAGAGACAAATCTCTGCACCGAGAACACCACAACAGAATGTGATTGCTAAAAGGAGAAATAGATCAATTGTGGATTGTGCTAGAACATTGATGATTGAAAAGAATGTTGCACATGTATACTAAAGGGAAGCTTTTAGTACTGTTGTATACACATTGAACCAACTACAACTGGAGAAAGATACAAACAAGACACCTTATGAACTATGGTATGGTTATACACCTAATGTGAGTTTAGAATATTTGGGAGTCAATTCTATATTCTGAAAGATGAAAGAAATGAGAAATTTGACTCAAAAGGTGATGAAGGAATATTTATAGGATATTCTACTAAGAGCAAAGTTTATAAATGTTTGAACAAGTATTCTAACAAGATCATTGAAAGTGCAAATGTAAGAGTTCATAAATTTTCTGAGAAAAATGATGAGGAAAGAAAAAGAGAACCAAAAGACTACACTAGATTTGTTTACTTTGAAGAACCTTACACTTCGAGCAAGTACCTAATGTTACCAAGAAACAAGGTAATGTTACCAAGGATCATGATGCACCAACCAAGAATCAGGAAGATGTTGCAACTCGAGATCATGATCATATTCCAACTGGAGAACACAATAAAGAACAAAGAATTGAACCTACACTTGCAAAATATGTAAGAAGACATCATCCACATAATTAGATTATTGGACATAAAAGAGCAGGCATGATGACACGAAGTAAGTTGAATGACAACACATGTTTGATTTGTGAATAATTTGAACCTAAAACTGTTAAAGATGCACTTGAAAATGAAGAATGGATTAATGCAATGAAACGAAGAAATTGAGAAGATACAGAAAAACAAAACATGGACATTAGTACTGAGATTGAGTGATAAGAATTTCATTGGCACCAAATGGATATTCAGAAATAAATTGAATGAGAATGGAGATGTAACCACACTAGTAGAACATGGAAAATAAATGACTAGGTGACTAAAACTTTTAGTCACGTGACTAAAATTGATCATGATCTACCATTTTTTTTGCAATTCACAAATATAAATGACTAAATAAATGACTAATTTGGTCATCGGGTAAAATCACAACTAAAATGACTAAATAAATAACCAATTTGGTCATTGGGTAAAATGACTAAATAAATGACCAATTTGGTCATCGGGTAAAATGACTAAATAAATAATCACCCTTATAATAAAAATGACTAAATGAATGATTAATACTCCTTTACACATTAACATTTGATAATATCATATACTTATATTCTTAGAAGTTGCATTTCACCAATAATGTGTGTTTTCCAATAGACTTATTGTGCGAACATTATTCCGGCCACTATTGTTAGTAATAACTGAGAGGGGGGGGGGGGGGGAATCAGTGGCCTCAAAANGTGAATCAGTGGCCTCAAAAATTTATCCTTCAAACATTAACCACCAATCAAATCAACCTCAGATTATTAAGTCCCTACAAGATGCATGGCATGAAATTCTTATAATGATTAACTGTCTGTCGGTTTTCCTTGTCTGTCCTTATTCTCCTTGATTACCGATAAGCAGTATAACTTTTTATCGAAATACAGTAAATATGCAGAGTATACCGATATATCCAGAATGAATTATGTAAGATACAAAACAATAAAGAAATGCATCATACACACATATAACACATGGACTTTAACGTGGACACCCTGTTAAGGGAAAAAACCACTGGGACCGCTACCCCAAATTTTTACTCTTCTGAAGTGAGCCCTGTTAGGATTCAACCCTATTAAAGGTTACAAACACACTGTTAGGTGTGACCTTGTTAGAGGATTTTACACATATAGGTTGTCACTTAGTATCGGGCATCTAATGATGCCATCTTTGAATCAACCTCTCTCTTAGACTGTCAATAGGCATCGGGCATATCCAATGCTACTTTCATGAATTAACCTTTTTGACACTCCTTAGGATGTACCTTAATATATAGAAGACTGTTAAGTCCTGCTCTGTTAAGAGACTTGACGCTTCAATGGTTAAACTGAAACAATATGACATGTTTCTAATGCAACTTGAATTGCATATTTTTAGATCTATTTAAGTACATTACCTCTCTGATCAATGTATCAATTCAATTCTTTTGTGCTCCACACTTTCTGCTTTGTGATGCTGTGCTCACTGTTCGTCGGTGTCTGCAGAATTCCTTAGCTCTCCTTTAGCTTGATTGATCAGTACTGCATGAAGTTGTTCTTCATCAGTTTCTCTTCAGCATTCTCTTTTTATTCACTCCCCTTAATCCCTTTTCGTGAATGTCATTTTTAAAATGAATTAAGCCTGTCTCTTATATAGACATAATATTCATTGTTTATTGATTCTTGATTCTTGGTGTGAAAAACAATCCAGCCAATTAGATTTAAAGCATAACTCTTGATTTGTCTCGTAGTTATCTTCATGCCAACTGTACAAATCATCTTTAAATAAATCACTTAACTCTGGTCGAATAAAACAAAGAAAACAACTAGTTAAGTCTATCTTTAGCTCTTGCCAGCTAGATATTTTGTCATTTTCTGAACTCTCTATTCCATCGGTCAAATCTTCAGTTTGTTGACGGTGACAACTGAAAGTTCCGTCGGCGTGACTCCAGTTAGCTTTGGGATCTTCGTCTGTTGGGCATTATTGGATGTTTACTCATCAGACAACTCTTTTTTCAGCTCGTCGAACATCCTGTGATTTTGCTTCGTCGGGCAACATTGTCTTCTGCTCGTCACGTATCACTGTGACTTTTCTTCTTTGCCTTTTCTGATGGTGTGCACTTCGTCAGTGTTGTCTGTCACTTAGTGAATACTTGACTTTTATGCATTGTTGAAAGCATAACCTTTGTTCCATTGATTCTCTAAAGTATTTGGCATTATGTACATGACAGTATAGATGATATCAAGTTGACATCAATGACAATACAAACCATTAACTGATTTAATGCCTTGCATTATCTTCAACTTAACATTATCAAACATTTAATCAGTTACATGTCATCAACTATTTGCCACTAGTTTGTCTCATTTCCGTCTATAAGATAAAAGTCAAATTCTTTCATTTTTACATCAAAATGAAACCCTCAAACTTTATTAGATAACACAAGAGGCCCCATGTGATTTCTAAGGAATTTGACACTAGAAGATTCATACATAAAACATGAAAACACATATATTTAGACTATCAAATAAACTCATGTTACAAACATCTTTTAAGAAATGAAATATGAAACAATAAGTGCATGATCAATACATATATTATACTAATGTGAAATATATATGAAATAAATTAAACCTTCACTATATACACACAAGTACGATGACTTTACAGGAAAACATACATGAGTAAACATCATCCAACAAATCAAAGCTAGGGTTTTATTAAAGTACATGTATCATGGTTATATCATTCATTGCATTCATCATTGCGTCTAGGTGAAGCATTGGGCATTGTCGGGAGTTAAAATATTTTATGAGTTGTGGTTCATAGTGTTTCATGAGTAGTGATTCGAATTTTTGGTAGGTTATATTTTTTCATGAGTCGTGATTCACAATGTTTCATAGGTAGTGGTTCACAAGAACCCATATCTCATGAGAATGAATGGTTACACTTTATGCATGTTGCATTTAGGCAATGCTCACTGAGGTGATGCTCACTAAGGTGAAGCATTGGGCTTCTTGGGAGGTCACCCATCACAATAATTCTCCAATTCAAGTGTGCTTAACTAATTCTATTGTCAAGCTATTTGCACGTCTCATAACACCATTTCATTTATAAACTTCATGTTGAGTTACTTTGTTGATATTTTGATTGCATTAAATTATTATCCCTATATCACCATGTATCTAATTAATTAATCAATCTTTCATTTATGTATGCATATATCTAATTAAATTGAACAAATAAATTTAATTATGTTTGTAGTCAAATTTCCATAGCGACTGCAAGTTGATTGGTAAGTCTAGATCTCACATCTTTTTGACATTTTTGTCCATTTAGATGCTGTGAGAAAATAAAATAAATTAGAAGAGTCTTAGATATTCTATAATTGTTTCATGTAAAAGACAATATCCAAAAAAAATAAAGGGGTAAAATATTAACTCTTTTGTGTTTTGACATCTTATTTCTCAAATTCACTTTGAGAAGGAAATGGAGGAAATGAGGGAAATTTGATTGACTCCAAAAACCAAATTCACTTTGAGAGGGAAATGGAGGAAAGGAGAGAAATTTGATTGACTCCAAAAACCAAATTCACTTTGAGAAGGAAATGGAGGAAAGGAGGGAAATTTAATTCGAGTTCAAAGGGAGCTAACAGAAAAAGCCTTGGTCATGCCCGTAAGAATGCATGGGCATCAATGGACACAAAAATGGCGGCCATGGATAGTGTTTGCATTGCCACCTATAGGTTTTTTGTTTTAAAAACAAAATGAAAAAGAGCAGAATTTAATTTGTTCTTGGCTGGAAACATTATGTGCAGATTGGTGCTTCTTTCCTCGAATGCCTTTTAAATTTTGTTATCAATCATGCTTTTGGGTGTAGGCTACAATTCATTTTAACTGGCTGTAAAATTATGATTCTAGGGACAACCAACCATTTCAGTTGATGATAGACTCAAACTTTTAGGTTGTAGGTAAGTCATACAATTTATGTTGTTTGTCTATTAGGCCTTAGATTGAGCAGTTTGTGTCTTATGAGGCATTTTCCTACCTAATACTTCTTGCAATGATGTAATTATTTTGGGATATTTGATATCATTTGGCTTAACAATTTTGTTGGGTCTCCTGACAGAGAACAAAAGAGAAGGTTAGCAAAATTGGAGACGGAGTTAGTTGCAGCAAAGCAACAAGGTTTTGTTCCTAAGCATTGAGTGGTCGACAACGCAACAATGACAGGCAAAATGTTAATGGCTGTAATTGGTATCATGACATATTTTGGTCATAAATCTCATAGGGACTCTATACGGAAGTCATGGATGCCAACATGTATTTTCCATTCATATTTTCCTATGATCACTACAACATTTGGGGTGAAATTTTGACGCTAATTTGTGATGGCACTACCATTTGTGTGTGATTTTTGTTTTTTTTTCCAAGTGCCCCCGATGCTGTCGTAATAGCGACGGTAGTGTCAAAATTGCGACACCCACGTGATTATAAAAAAAGGGGAATTTTATGAGACAAAGGTATTTAAATAAAATACATTAGAATAGTATTTAGACCATTGATAAATACCAACTATGAAACTATTTAATTGATTAAATTAAATAGTTAGATGAATAAAAGGGAATTTAATATTAATCATAATATTAATATTTTTGGACGTCTACACATATATATCAGTATGTATTAGTTGTGAATATAGTATAATATGATACATTTAAAGGACATAGCCCTTAGATACTTACCCACATTATGTTGATGTCTCATCCTAATCATTAAACCAAATCAAATAAAAAGACTTAATTTTTTTGGGTTGATGGGTTTGGGTTAGAATTGATTTAGCCTACTTAATTGTTATATATTTAAGTGGATTAATATTCAGGGCCCGTGTTAACTTTGGATAATCATTTGAGATGGCTGGACTTAATATTTTAAGCCCTTAAAGTCCTTCAAAAGCTTGTTCGTTTTAAATGACGTCGAATCTTCATCCCTAGCATGATATATCTATAACTACATTACTCCTTATTTATTATCAATAATCATTTAAGTGACAAGTGGTGTTGGATAACTTGTGACTGAGATGGGGGTGAGTCATTATAAATAGATATTAACCTAATTCATCCACCAATCTGATTAACTGCCCTAGCAACTTCTAAACCTCAAAGAATATGAATGAAATAAACAAATAACAATCAAATATAAGATTAACATTCATAACACAAATATTTTTCATGTGGAAACCCTTTTCAGAGGAAAAAAACCATGGCGGGGATGACACCCACAAGCCCAATAACTAGAGTAAATGAGTTTGCTCAGTTAGCAGCTACAAATACCCTTTCTGAGGGTTCACCCTGTTAGAAATTATTAGTACACTGTTAGGAGTACAATAAGATTAGCTATGATCTACCTCGCTAGAGGATTTAAAACCTCAATAAAGAAGTCACCCCGTTAAAGGATTTACAAATAAGAACATGTTAGAGTCCACCTTGTTAGAGGATTTGACCTGGTGTAGTTGTTAGGTAACAAAAAGATTGTTGATCTATAGAATGGCATTGACTGCCTATCAGATCCTTTTCAGTTCTTTGTATTTTGTACTCTCTATATGTTCTCTTCTCTCTGATCATAACTTCAATATGCAATCATAAAACCCTAATAATCCAAAACAACTTCAACAATAACAACAACTATTTTTTGTTACTATCTTTATGTTTCCTTAAATAAACAACCTGCACCGCATTAAGATTGATGTTCAAATTGATTTCCCGCGACATCGCCGTGTGTCTAATTGATAATCTTGATGAAATAAATGATTTACTATGACCGTGTTAGGTTAAGATAAGATCTGCAAGTTTATATCTCCAAGATAATAAAACATGCTTTTACTCCTCTAATGCAACTCCTTAAATCTATCTTAAATGCTTACATCAATCTTGTAAATACCAATAAATTGGATGTACAACCTTTATTCCATGTCATCATTGTTAGGAATAAGGTGTCTCAACCTTGGATAATTCCTATCCTTATTATTTGTTTTGTAAAATGTATTTCTTGCAAATAATGTTGATGTGTCGACATCTTGAATTGTGTGTAAGGAGATCATGGCTAAAATGGTTATGATGAATTCCTATGACACGTAAGAGCTATGTCAGGAAGATTCAATGACAGGTGAAGACATGTGGCAACTGATAAATTTGAGTACTGTACACTCTTCCTATTTTCTCGGAGAATGGTAAAACCCTAATACGGTTATCTTTGGGAGTAGCCCTAAAAGTGAAGCGCATGATATATGCATTTTTTAGGGTTGCGAAGATTAGTGATGCGAGTGTATTGTCTTCAAGGGTTTTGAAATCTTTTGAAAGAACTTGCATTGCAAGTGTGTTGTAAGTTGTAATAGTTTTGATCAATACATTGTGCAGGTTTTGGAGTGCTGGGGTTTTTTACCGAAAGGTTTTCCCCAAGGTATATCATTGTGTCATTCTCTATTTTCTATATGCATGGTATGTGGTTGCAATATCTCTGTTAAAATAGTTAACGAATCTGAAATTGTAAGGATTTAAAAGAATTTGCACAATACTTTCCTATAGAGATTAGCATAGGAAGCTGTTTCCGCACATGATTTTCCTTACAATCATATCATTAGAAATGATCGCATATACTTTACCACTCACTGATCTATAATCACCTGACCGGTTGATCAAGAACATAAGAGTTTTATCTCTCTTAGTGACTATGACACTAAAACCTCTATCACCGCTCAACCAAATGAGTTGTGATTGGAATCATAGATTCCTCATACCATATACATACTATATCTCTAAGAGAAACATGTTAATCTTCCCTTAACTCGACCTCTACCATAATCTATTTAATATTGTTCTTCTTGAACATCAGTCAACATACATAGTTGATATTTTCATTACCGATCATGTACAGTGCTTACCGATCACTCTAATCATGATATGTGAATACATTGCCATCAAGGACAACCAATTATGCATCCACTCATGACCGCTCTTTGTATTATCTCCAAACCTTTAGCATAATGCCAACAATCTCCCCCTTTGGCATTGATGGCAAAAAATTTTGAAAATCGTCTCAAAAGATCTTGCATTGCATACATACTGCAATATCATCCTCAAATCATAATTAAAGCATACTCCCCCTTAAATTACGCGTGCTAATTTGATATCACACAATATTGTATCATTCTCATATATTACATTACACATCATTCTCATAGCTCATTCTCATACATCATTCTCCCCCTTTTTGTCAACAATGACAAAGGATTATAAGTACTTACCAGAATTAGATTTGGTCAAAAGTTTCCTTGAATTTGATCTTTGTTGAATCCAGTGATGTGTTCCAAGACTTGTGTAAGTGTTCCATAAATAAGATTTGTTCATGTATAACCAATTTTTTTCATTCCATATCATTCAAAATGTTCACCTCTTGTTGACTCAGTATTGTCTCTGCATTTCTCACATGTTCATACATGAGATCCATAGTGGGAGCTAGATAGGCATATAGCTCCATAATTGATAATATTATGTTATCTTTCTCAGCTTGCAAAATCTTCATGTTTTTTGAAATTATCTTCACCTTAGCAGTGTATGTTGAAATTGAACCGGTTAGAGGATCAAATAGAGGATCAAATTTTGTTATTAAATCATCAAGTTCCTATTGGGATTCCTCTCTCTTCTTCTCTAGATCTTGTATAAAGGATGTAACCTTGGAAATTTAACAAACATATTTCCATTCTCTCGTAGATTTTCCTTCATTTTATCCACTAGAATTGAAAGTAACTCTTTTTCTATTGTTATGGTCTCCTTCAACTTGTCAACTCGTTGTCTCTCATATTCTTTCATTGCTAACTCCATAGGTGCACTCTCCAAGTTAGGTACTTGGTCAGAAACAACCTTGAACAACATACCCAATTGATCAATAGGATTATTGTGTTTTCCATATCTCACATTAGGTATTAAATTCTTGATTATGTTTCTGGCTCCTTTAAGTATTCTGACCTTCTTATCTTTTCCCTCAACTTGTTCCTTTCAAATTTATCCTTTAGTGTATCTGGAATTTTCAATAGATCTTTGGGACTCATCTGAGTAATATCAAAAGTTATTTTCATCTCTTATTCTATAGATTATTCTTCATCTTCTTCTGAACTAGTTGTATCCTTTGTTAAATCAAAGGATTGTGTTACCTTCACCGATTAGATCTAGTTTTCTCTTTATTGAAAGTATATCTTTGTCCTCCTTATGAATTATCTCTTTCTTAGAATTTTGTTATGGAATATCAGATATAACATTATCTATGAATTCATTAATCTCTTCAGTTGCACACTCTTGTGTTTTCCTTGCCTCTTCAACCGATTTGACTTCAACAACAATCTCAAACTTCACAAACTTTGTCAACAAATCCACTATCTCATTTCTTACCTATTGAGTATCTCCAATGAGAATTCTTGTAACTCTTTTGTTTGTCTTAGATTATTCTCTCATTGCTTCAACTGTCAACTTTATATGTTAGGTAGATAGTTCAGGCTGCAAAAGTGTAAGTTCTTGTTCCATCATTACTTTGTCAATCTTCAGAGCTTCTCTCCATGTTTTTTTGATTGCATTAAACAATTCTTTAGGTACAACTTTGTAAAGTTTACTAGGTGAATTGCAAAAAGTGTGTAAAATTTTTACAACTGTATCTTCAATCTTTCTTTTCTCTTCACTGTCAAACATGTCAAAGCGAGTCCATACTTTTATCATATTTCCATGTTCTTTGATATCTTTAACAATGTTTTCAAGAATGATAAAATTGTCAATTTTATCAGTTTCTATAGTAGTAGAATTTTTCCCAAACTCAGTTCTGACCTTTTCTCCTTCATCCTTTTCTTTAGCTTCCTTCTTACTTTTTAACTCTTTGTAGTCTGATGTCATTTCTTTATTTGTTTTAAAGGTTCTCTGAATAGTTTCTCGTGTCTTTTTCTCTGTCTTATCCTTAATAGAAGTAGTGGAAGTAGATGTAGATTGTTTCAGTATTGAACTCCTTGTAACTCTCTAAGGTGTAACCTCTTCTACTTCAATTCCAGTATCATTGACTTCTGCAATAGATGTGCCTGCTTACTCACTTTCTATTTTATTTCTGAGTCTTGTCATCATTTCAGGTGTAATGCCACTCATTTTGGCTAAATTGTCAACTTGTTTTCTAATCATTCTTTGTATTACTGGTGCTCTCAACTCATTGTAATTTTTAATGACGACTCTTCATAAGTTCCAAACCTAGGTGTTGAAGTATCAATTGGTTTAGATAATAGAACATCAACATGAATAGTGACTATATCATCATCAACTTCATAACCCATAACATGTGTCCAACACGTTCTAGGTTGTACTGCTTGCAACATGCAAGTATCTGTACCTACTAGAAAACATATATCATCTTTATACTTCTCAACAATACTGGTTGGGATTCTCTCTCTTAGGTACATTTTACTTTGGAAATATTTAAAGTAACCCCACATAACTAAATCAAAATTTCTTCCTAAAGTTCTTATGCATCATTTAATCTGCATTACTACCGGTCTATCCTTTGACCATGTAATAGAACCTATTCTAAGAAAATGATTATGCAAGTAAAAGAACATACATACCAAGAGCGATCCATATTTTAATGACTGCTTCTTATCTTTCTTGATTTTCTCCATGTTCGCAAAGAATTGACTCCTCAACATCTCACAAAGATCATATTTTGCATCTTCCTTCACCTTTTTGTATGCAACATGAATAGCTCCACCAAGTACACTATTTAATCAACTAGATTGGTATACTCTATATACAATCACCATTGAAGTGAATCTCACTTCCTTGTCAGCTATATCCTTGATAGTCATGGCTCTGTGATCCTATTTTGATTTGGTTAGACGAGTAACCAGATTTGTAGCAATAGTTCGTAGTGTAGGTGCTTCACCGGTCGCACAAAATCTAGTAACTCTATAGATTAACTAATTGGAAATATTGAGAGGCTTATCTAGCCAAATAAATTGATCATGTACTTTGAACAAAACATATCTTATCCATTCTAGATGAAATTCATCAGGTATCTCAGCAGCGTAAGTAAAATTTTTTTGAACCAGATGCATGTGTTCGTCTTTTACCTTCACACCATCGCTTAGCTTAAGAAATTCATTGTAGATGTCATCAGTTCCAGGTTCTTCCAATTTGCAATGAATGAATGAACACATATCTTCAGTTAACAATACACCATAGGGTATCGGAGATAGGGCACCCATTGGATCATTTTCATTTGCCTTCATCGGGTGTAACTTGAATATAGGTCTTGGCTCATCGATGATGTCGACCAAAACTAGGGTATTTGCGATGTTAACAATTAATCAATAACAACAATGATTCCTATAAGTATATTTTTAGTTCAAGCTATAACCTTGACTCTACCGATTAGAGTCTCCTACGCAAAATCTTAGTCCACAAACACAAATAGTTCTCTCTATGGAATGTAACCAAATGTTCTCCAGGAAACTTCATTAGAATACAAAGTGATAAAATAATTTACTTTCTCATATATATAACATTTGAGAATGTAGTCATTTGATATAACGGTCAAATAGTGTTTTCCACTGACCACAATGGTTAAAACACAAAACTCGATATATGCACACAAAAACACCAACAATTAATAATTCACAAATAGGCATATCAAAATGCATATGAAATATACCGCTCACAAAGTTATGGGATCTATAAATCATTTGACTTTAGGTGCTCCCCCTAAGAAAATAATGTTCTTAGTTTACCAATGGATTCTCCACATTTCCTAGACTTGTGGAGTTCTCAGTTAATTCTGACGAATTCAATTCTCACTTCCTCACCCATGTCTTCTTCATATTCCTTATTTCATCACCATTGACAATTTCGTTACCTTTGGCATTTTCATCGTTGTTCACCGATTGACCTCTAGTATACTTTCTTTCTCAACATGACCTAGCAAGATGACCAACCTCATAACATACCACACGTTGGGTTCCAGGGACCTGAATTTTCTCAGTATGACCTCAATATGCAATTCATAGCCATGTGTCCATAGTTGTGACATAAGAACAAGTATCATTTGAATAGTTACCTTGATTGATAGGTATTTGATTGTTGTAGTTATATGAATGTTGGTTGTTTTTTCTCATCCTCCACGAATTAGCTCTATGCCCAAACTTATTTTAGTAGTAAAAAAATCCATGAAATGTATTAGATATAGCATTGTAGTTATCAGTTCTAGCATAAGAGTTTTCAGATCTAATAGTAGAATCTCTAGGTCTGACATTTGGACCAATCGATTTAAACCGATGTATATTAGCAGTATGTCCTACCTTATGACGATTGAAACATGCCGGTTTATACCCTCTCTTGCTATTATTTTTGTTCACCTTGGGTGTTGAATTATTTTCATTATTGACATCCTTGGTGCCAGAAGATTCACCAACTTCAAAGTTTGTAAAAACTAAACCTCATTTTTCTCCATTCATCCTCTATCTTCCAAGTTCTTCATCCAGTTTAACAAAACTGCTTTCAATTATTCTTTTATATTTTCATTCTCTTTCCCCGTCCCTTCATTATCTCTTTTAATATCAACTTTATCTTCATTAGTATCATGTAAGTGTTGTTTCAATGTAGAGACCTCCTGCTCTGATTTGAATAGTAGCTTCAACTTTTTTGTTAGGGTTTCATCTTTAACCTTTAGGGAATCTTCAACAATTTTCTTGGCACTATCTGAAACTCTCCTTCTTTCAAGTTCTTCAACCATCCTAACAAACTGAATTTCAAGTTCTCTTTTCAGATTTGTCACTTCACTTTTGATTCCACTGTTTCTATCCATCATATCTGCAAGTGCTTCCTCAACTTTTTTAGATAAACTTCCTTCAGATAGATGTTCAACGTAGTCTTGACTATCACTTAATTGCTCAGGAAGCTCTCTTCTCTTAGCAAGGGATTGCCTCAGTTTATCCTTCAGTTCATTGATAACTTGGCTTGCATCCTCAAGTTGATTTTCATACTTGTATCTATCCATGTTGACTTATAGGGATCATTTCCTCACGTTGTTAGATTTATCACCAAAAGGACCTAAGATCTGATACCAATTGTTGGATAACTTGTGATTGAGAGGGGGGGTGAATATGTATAAATAGGTATTGACCTAATTCATCCACCAATATGATTAACTGCACTAGCAACTTATTAACCTCCAAGCATGTGAATGAAATAAATAAATAAAAATAAACAATATCAAGCATCCACGAGTTTAACATTTATAACACAAATATTTTTCACGTGGAAACTCTTGACAGAGGGAAAAAAAACTAAGGTGGGATTACACCCACAAGCCCAATAACTGTACTAAATGAGTTTGGCCTGTTAGGAGATACAAATACCCTTTCTGAGGCTTCACCATGTTAGAACTGATTAGTACACTATTAGGAGTACAATAAGATCAACTATGATCTACCTCGATAAAGTATTTAAAATCTCAATAAAGAAGTCACTATGTTAAAAGATTTACAAATAAGAACGT
This sequence comes from Thuja plicata, assembly GCA_018584345.1. Lineage (NCBI taxonomy): Eukaryota > Viridiplantae > Streptophyta > Pinopsida > Cupressales > Cupressaceae > Thuja > Thuja plicata. Next base: position 1,229,928 of record MU227111.1, read on the forward strand.
GTTAGAGTTCACCTTGTTAGAGGATTTGACCTGTTGCAGCTGTTAGGTAACAACAAGATTGTCGATTTGTAGAATGACACTGATTGCCTATAAGATCCTTTTCAATTCTCTATATTATGTACTTTGTATATGCTCTCTGATCGCAACTTCAATATGAAATCATTAAACCCTAATCACCCAAAACAACTTCAACAACAACAAATCCTTTTTGTTACTCTCTCTTTGTTTCCTTAAATAAATAACTTGCACCGCCTTAAGATTGATCTTCAAATTGCTTTCATGCGACAGTGTAATGTCCTTTCTTGTCTTCTTATATAAGTTTCCTGCAAAACCATCATTAGTAGAAAATAACATATAATATTTAACTCTTCATTTCTATATTCTAAGTTAGTAAGGAGGATTTGATCCTAAGAGATGCCTCTAGGTTGGGCTTCATAGGATTCTAGGTTCTCCGCTTGAAGGATATAGGATCCATCCTAAGCAACCTAGACTACCAACACATCTTCCCATAGAATACTGCTCCTATGCAACCATCACCTCTATATTATATGTTAGTAAGGGGATTTGAATCTAGGAGTCACCTCTAGGTCAGACTTCATGAAATTCTTGATTCTCGGCTTGAGGGATATAAGATCCACTCTAAGCAATCAGGCTATCAACACGTCTTCCCATAGAGCATTGCTCCTAAGTTCTCTTGGAAATGATAGACATTATCCAAGCTTATGCACATGCATATAACTAGCTATCATTATATATACTACCTACATGAGATCATAACAATCTCGAGACTAGGAAACTATAACAATTTCCACTAGCACTCTCCAGGTATAGGAATTTATCTCTAATGAATATAATATTCATTCTATATGGTATCCATATCACCATCCTAATAAGTGAGCATACATATAAATGTACAGGCATTAATTGGAAAAATATTGATTATAAAATAAGAGTTTTAAGCCTTTAGATTTATCCATAAAAGAAACTCAGAATTTAAAATATATACAAGAATACATTATTTAAGCATTCCCATAATGTATATACGCAAATCTGCTATTATATATATATATAAAGAGAAATGCACATATATTTTTAACATACTAATGATGCTGGTCGAATTACCCAATCCTTGACTTTGATCTTCTTTCTCTGTCGTTTTCTACACTCCCCCCTTTCTTACCATTCGACAACATATAAGTATCTACGTGGGAGGGGGAGTCATGTCCCCTCCACACAGTCGTCACCCTTAAAGGGTGCCACTAGTTGGAGCCTTAAGGCTGTGGCCCATTCGCACCTCATAAGGTCGATGACATCCTTTAATCCCGACAACTTTTTATTATAAAAATATATATTATACTATATATATTATATATATTATAATAATAAGTGTTTTTAGTGATTATTATTATTAATAATAATATTTCTAATTTAACGTTATTAATTATTAATTATTAATAAAATATATTAATAATAATGTTATTTCCAATTTCTTAATAATAATACTTGTTATTTATAATTAATAAATATAAATTAATTAATAATATTATTATTTCCACTTTCTTAATTATAATAATGTTGAAAATAATTATTTATTTATTTATATTTAATGATTATATTATTAATAGCTTGATGTTTAATGATCAACCTTTTTTGCCCATACCTAAGACAGTGTCTACCTCTTATGTATCTGAAGATGCAATACAATTATTGGCTAATGATTTTATAGTATATATTGCTTCATATTTGATAGATGAAATTGCACTTGAAGATTTTCCTTCCCCCCTATTCTCCTCCTCACTCTCCCATGAGGTGGATTCTCAGGCGGTCACTTCTCCCCCTAATTGGGGGCCGTTGAGTACGACTTCTCCCAGAAATTAGCTCTGGATCAATATCCTTCCAATTATCCTCCACTATGTGATGTTAACAATCCTAAAAAAAGAGGTTGCAAGCCATTGGTCGTTAAAACTAAGGAAGAAATAGATGCTGGTATACAATCCATGATTCTTGATAAGTTTACCTCTCAAGTTAAGACTAGGAGGGCTTCTTGCTCTCCTAGGCCAACATGAAAATTATCTCTTGGAATGTCAAGGGCTTGAATGCCCTTGACAAAAGGGGGAGAATCAAGAAATTATTGGTTTCTTCTCAGCCTGATATCATTCTTCTTCAGTTGACTAAGTTATCTTTGGATGCTTACAATAAACACTTTCAGAATTGGTCTTTTTAGGAATCAACACATGTCCCCTCTTTGGGGGTTTTAGGTGGTCTAATTACATTATTGAACCCAAAGCCTATTAAGTGATGTCTTCTACATCATAATCCAAATTGGTAGATTCTGAAATTTGAATGGTTTGATTTTAAGTTTGTGTTGTTTAACATTTATGGTCTGGTCTCTCCCAACAACAAATCTAGACTCTGGATTGAACTTACTAATTTTATCAAGCAATACGATGACTCTCTTCTAATTTTGAGAGGGGATTTCAATTCTATCACTTCTCCCAATGAGAAATAAGAAGGTAATTTAACTGCTCATAGAATTATGGATGAATTTTCTCAATTCATCTTAGACAATGCTTTGTCAAACATTCTTCCTTCCAATGGGATTTTTACTTGGACAAATAGGAGGTCACACTCCCAAATTGCCTCAAGGTTGGATAGATTTCTTATTTCACATGACCTTAGGCTACAAAATTCTTCTATATATTCATTGATTCTCTCAGTTGCAGAATTTGATCACCTCCCTATTTCACTTAATATAATTAGTAATGATGTTGGGTTTGTTCAAAATCCATCCTTCAAATTTGAACAAATGTGGTTTACTCATCCACATTTTCATGCTCTTCTTTGTCTGTGGTGGGTCTCGGCTCCTTTCTGTAGAGGCAATTAGATGTTTTAAATTTATAAGATATTGCAGTTTGTTAAATCTAAAATTAAGGTTTGGAATAAAGAAGTCTTTAAGAATGTCTTTCATGAGAAAGGTGAGGTGGAAAAACAGGTTGGAAGCATTAATGATCATACTATTAAATTTGGAATAGATTCTAATTTGGCTACTAGATAGAAATCATTGCAATCTTATTGGGAATTATTGTATTCTAGAGAGGAAATATACTGGAGAGAGAAATCCCAGGAACTCTGGCTAAAGGATGGGGACAAAAATACTAAATTTTTCATTCTTCAAGCAAGCTTAAAAGGCTCGCCTCTTCTATTTTTAACATTAAATCTTTGAGCTCGGGCTTGTTAGGGGATTTTCTTGTATGAACCACAGTGCTTGAAATGACTACTTGAACACCATGCCTTCTAATACTGATTCAGAGACAAGAAAAGCCTAATTGCTAAGGACTGGATAAGGTCCTTCTTCGTTTTTGAGCTCCA
>MU227111.1:1273221-1292036 GCA_018584345.1 Thuja plicata
CTACAGGCTTCTTTTTCTTGGGTGTAGTCATCACTTCCCAAGCTTTCACTTCATCATCCGATGGCCACTTGAAGTCCTGAGTACTCTGTACTTGCACCTTTTGCCTATCCCATCTAGCATCAGTGATATTTTTGACATCAAGTAGGAACTTGTTGATGTCAGTCTCTGCTTTGAAGGCCTCATCCAATATTTTATTGAATCCCTCTATATCAACATCTGCTCCTAAAACAAATGCATCTTCACTAGGCATCTTGGTGTCAAACTCACTCTTCCAAGCATCTACAGCTTTTACTTGGTCATCATCTCCCCTTAAGGAAGGAATAAACTTATTAAAATCATTTGAAAAGAGGCTCAATTTAACCTCTATCTGGTTTAATTTTCCTTTGAAGAATGAGAGAGCAATATTGAATCTTTTGATCTCATCTCCCACTTCAGTTACTATTTTAGGGAAATCTTCTCTTATGGTTTGCAAAGATGACAACTTCTCAAATAAATTTGCCCTAGCAGACCACTTTGTAAAATAAGGGTTTAGAATAGCGAGGTACCCCATTACCTCAGTATGCAATGCTGGCAACTTATTATATGCATTGACTACAACATCAGTTTTATCTTTTAGAATCTCAATTCTATGTTGTAGTACGTCTTTTAGTGCCTTTACAGCAATTGCATATCCCTTTTCTTCATCCACCTTTTTTTCCACAGCCTCTTCTGATTTAGGCTTATCTTCAATTTGCATTGGTGGTAGTTGTGCAGGTACATATACCACCTCAGGCTTTGTCTCCAATTCTTCTGTTAATGTCTTGATCATCTGATCTCGCTGGTACAGTTGTATGTGGCACATATCCCTATCCTTAGACAGTGCACTTGTTTCTTCCAACAAAGTACTATACCTTTCAGACAATTGTTTAGTCTTGTCTTCATTGAGTTGAGCCCAGTGTGTTATAATTTGGGAGATTTCTAAGTCCCCTGTATTTTGTACAAACCACACCATTTGATTTCCCACCATATTTTCCTGAATATTTACTAACTGGGGCTTCTGGTCTTTTGGGCTTAGGCTCCACATTGCAAAAGCCTGAGATTTTGGGCTATACCCAAATCATTTTATCATATCTCCTACCTGGACCTCACTATCCATTTTAAGATCTGGCTGCTTTCTGATTTGGTCTATGATGAAGGCAGATGCCAAATCTCATCCTTCAGCCAACAATATACCACTTCCCAGCACCATCTTCTTAGCATTCTCGGGTGAAATATCCTCATTCTTAGGATCATAATTCTGTAAAGCCACTAGGGCTTCATTTGTAATTGTTTCTTTCCCATCAACTGTTAATTGGGATCTTATTTTCTCTGTTTTGTGCCATCTTAGGAAGTCTTTAAACTCCTCTGTTTTTACAAAGCTGACATCATCTAGAAATTTTTGCTGATGAAGCAATCTTTCATCAACACAGGCCTTGAGTGGTATCTCAACTTCATCCTCTAGGTTAGGCCGTTGCTTCTTGCCTTCCCTGATTGCTTTTCTCAGGTTATGATCATATAACCTGGTGCCAGGTACTAAGGCCTTAGCCTTATCTTTTTTCTTACTTTGTCCTTCTATTGAAGGCTGCCCTAATTCCAATTTTTGCCTCTTTGCAGCAGGCTCCTCTACATCATCATGATGGGTAGCAACTGTCAGATCTATAATGTGTCCTTCTGCTCCCTGCAACTGTGGAATCTCAGCCATTTCTTGCTCTGAGGCTTGTTGTGGTGAAGGATACATGGGAGGACGTGCATAATCACTGTCACTGCCACTATCATATTCTGATTCTGAGTGCTCAGGAGTTTGAGCACCTTTTTTGTCCAAGACAGTATCCAGTTGCTCTACAAGCACATAATAGTTATCTATCATGGCCTTGATTCTATCAAAATATGGGAGGTCAAGGTAAAAACCCCCCAAAAGACAACCCATTTCTTTTTATTTGCCTTTCTAGTTTCAGCAACTCTTGGATTCTCAGTCTTCTTGTGTGGATGTCATCTTCATCCAAGAGGTTCCTTGTTGCATCTTCTTCTATGCATTCATAGTGAGTATTGGTATTAGGGATGGTAGGAGTATACAACTTCCTGACCCCTGCCATGAATCCCTCTGGGTCAATGTACCTATAAGGGGCTGCCCCCATTCTGTACTTCCCTAACCATTGACCCACTTCATCAATGGTATACTTGCCAATTGTAAAGTTGGAAATTTTGAATTGCCTAGGGGTTATAGTCCCTTTCTTGTGTGGTGCAAAGTGCTCATTATCTGTTAATAATAGCTGCCATATGAATTCCATTGCAGCTACTCTTGCAAGCACATGATATGGTAATAAATGAGGTGGGTGAATACACCAATATACCCTAATAATGGTATAATTCTCCTCCAAGAAGAAATCACCCAAATTATGATTTCAAGGCCAACCATTTGAATACTCACAGGGCCTGAGCAGTTGTATGATCTTCAATGAGACTCTAGTCCTGCTTGTCCCCAAACTCTGTACAATTGGATACACAATCCAATTCTGAAAAGCACAGTAGTCACACTCCCTAGAAGTGTAATTCCAAACTCTCACCCAAAACTGGATAGGATTTGGTGTTGTTTGATAGAATCTCTGAGGAGTTAAATTATTGACATCCATGATTACAAAATTGAAGTATAAAAGGAGATGCATTAGGACTGAGTAATGCAAAAAAATAGGCTCCTTCTCCTTGGGATTCTTTAGTCTTTTCTGGGTTGCAATGAAACCCTCATGCATTTCATCAATTATATGTTGTATGTAATCATAGTTGGTGCTTGAATGCACCTCTTGCAAGTCTAGTACCATCATTAAGAGGCCAGCATTGATTTTCTCTGCAGCTCCATCTATCCCTAGCACTCTACATAGGGCATAAGCATTATACTTAATGTAGAAGTGTAGATCCTTCTAATAATATGGATTTGGCTCGGCCATAGGATCTAATTACTTTTTCACTTCTTTTGACATGTGTTTCTGCAACAAGCCTTTAGCAATAGCAGGCTTTAAACTATACCTCTTCTCCTGCTTTGTCATGTCAATTTTAGTAGACATGGTACTAAACAAGCCAAAAGCCTGCATGAATGAATTTCTATTCAAAATTAACAGGGCAGTGCCATCATCCCTTTTGATGGTCTTTGTCAGGACATCACAGTGATTGGCTAGGTCTAAAAATAGGTCTACATCTAGGAAGACATCAGGAACAAGCAACCTAGCTAAACCACATGTCCAAGGGTTTGATACTGGGATGGGCTTATCAGGATTTTTATAGAAGTAATTGAAAAGGGAGAAACCTGTTGTCCCCGGAGTGACAGCATCTCGAATGTCTTTGTATTCATCAAGGAGAACATTAGCATTGGCCTTTTTATTCTGTGTTGAACCAGGCAGGGGACGGAGATACTCATCAGAGAAATTTGCCTTTCCTTTATGTTCCTCTTCACTCCCTCCACTTGTCGAAGCAACACTCATAGCTCCGCTCATGTCTACAACACCCTGAATCTCCTACTCCTTACCGATATTGAAACAAATCTATTTATGAGATCAACAAACTGTCCTGTGCACAATTTTCTGCAATTTAGAACTCTCTGATCAACTTTGGAACACTGCAAACTGAGAAAAATACCTCTCTTTCTGAAAACTTAGCAACTTGGGCTCTGAAATCTGAAAACACGATGAGTGAAAATGAATGCACCATCAACTCCTTATAGCCATCATTCAGAGTACACAATTCATAATTCGGAAACATCAGTTCTATCATAAATTCGACATGCTGTGAACTTGAATAAAAACCTAGCCGTAGTTCCTGAGCTTGACAAGAAATCAAATTTTTGAAAGTGAATCCTCGGAGCAATCCAACTGCATTCAAAAGGGCTAACATGTCATATTGTAATTCGTCAACTGTCTTACATCTCAGCTACTCTTTTTTCATAGTAATCAAAATGCAAGGCTGTGATTGGCTGCCGAGCGATTCACATTGTCACATCAAAAAACTGTCGCCATTTTTTAGATTTTGGGATCAGGCGACGGCGCGACTGCATTAAGTCTCTTTGTCGCGGACCTCTGTCACTAACTATGGTTCCATCTCAAGACTTGGCAACAATGCATTTTCTTACCCTTGGCTAACCCAAGTCACGATCTGACGATCAGGCGACAACTGAAATCATAGTCGCGCATAGTTAACATTAACTCACCATTCTTTCTGAGACCTTGCGACTAACCGTTGCTCTTAACTTTTTACGGCTATCTCCTTGTCGCTGAGTGTTTAAATTTTGTCTCAAGACTACGCGATAATGTTTAGTCGCCCAATCGCGGGATATAAGTCCTGATCATTTAACTTTACCATAAAATGTTATAAGCGCCCCCTTTTTCACTTCTGACGACTACGCGACATACCTTAATCGCCAAGTCCAGAGGACTTTTCCCTTGGGGCACTTTTCTTCTCAGACTCCGCGATCACCGTTAGATCCTCTGATCTCTTCATCCTACGGCCGTCGCTTAATCGCTATATGTTTCTTACATACCCTTAAATCTTCTCAGACACCGCGACTGAAGGGAAAACACTTAATCTCGTTGTCGCTGAATCCATTTTCTCCTTCTCGCGACCATGCAATAATCCTTTAAACATCCACCTGCCTTATGACACATGTCACTCGATCACTGGTTCACTTACTACATACTAGAGAACTGAGTCATCATCTTATTCTAGCGACATCCCGACTACACTCTTCTGCAAACCTCAAATGGTTAGTCGCAAAGTCTCGGTCAAAATATCTTAACCGTCGTTCCTTTTCAAGACCACGCGACTGAAGGCCTGACTTAACTGTTAACTTTGATTGATTTGGCGATAACGCGACATGAAGTAATCGCGAGATCTGAAGACATTTTCATAACTGTTAAGAATTTTCCGCGATCACCCGACTAAGCAATGGGTCCCTTCTACATAAAGCCTTATGACATAGTTATTCTGCGACTACCCGACATAAAGAAATCGCTGAGTCTTGTAACACTGAAATAATATGCTGAACCTGAACGAGACCACGCGACATAAAGAAAAATGCGAAGTCGGGAAGACATTTGGAATATTCGGCTAGAGTAACGTGACGAGGCGACCTTAATTAAAACACATGCCTTAAGTGGAACAAAAAAGCAACAACGAAATAGAACGCCATGACGTAGGGTTTTAATCTTTTAATGTTTAACATTTGGATAGCCTAGGGTTTTCAGGGTTTTCATAAATTGAGCAAGGTTTAGACTTGAAAACCTGAAAACAAGGCACAAGTAAGGCAAAAAAGAACAAGATGGCTGAATTGAAAACACCATGGCACAGAGAGAAGGACAAGGAACGAGGAAAACTGCCAAAACAAGAAATACAACCAACAGGGCTCTTGCCTTTCTAATGCTGAACAGATTCGTGCTGAAGGGGTTTTGTTCTTCAAGAATTTGTTAGCCCCAGAAGTCCCTTCTGTTGTTAGTGAGGAAAGTATGGATTTCCTTCTTAATGTCATTCCTAAGTTTATATGCCAATCAAACAATGATTTTCGGATGCAACCTTTTACCTTGGAGGAATTACATACTGTAGTTTTCTCTATGGACCCAGACAAATCTCCGGGTCCTGATGAATTTACTTTATTATTTTTTCAGAAATGTTGGGATGTAGTTAGTTTTGATATGTTACTTGCTCTGGAAGAATCTAGAAGGGAGGGTTTTGTCGGTGAAACAACCAGATTTCTATGTTTCTAGTGTGCTTGTGTCATTGGACACTTCACAGGATGTGAATGGCCCCTTTGTGCACTATACAAACATTGGAGGAATCAGTGACAAGGATATGACAGAGAAGGAAAAATAAAAAGAGAACATTGATGAAACAATGGAAGATACAGTTACTAAGGTTGAAGTAAATCAAGAAATTGTTACATATGATTCTCCACCTTTATTGTTGGCAAGTGGAAAAAAGGCTTTGAGCACTGATGTTGAGAACATGGATGTGGATGAGTTGTTGAAGTTATCCTACATCGCATTTGCTAAAGCTAAAGAAAGATCTGAGCAGAAAGGAAAGAAGAAGGCTAAGGTAATGTCAAGGGCAGTTGACACTTTGAACAAACTACTTCCAGCACCTATTGTTTTTCAAGGAAAAGATGATGCATAAAACTTGATCAAGGCACTAGATGACTTTCAAAGTCACTATGAGTCAATAGAGAAGATCGTTGAAGAGAAGGCTGAGAAGAAGTATCTCATGAAGAAATTTGAAGAAGTATGCAAGTCTATTTCATGGGACTTGGGCATACTGAACAAGACTACATCAGAGGCCAAAAGTTGTGTCACGCAAGGAAGGAAGTTATACAGTTACTGTATTAACCCTATCAGACATATCAAGAACATTGAGGACATAGTAGCGAAGGATAGAACTACTCTGGATAAGTTGATGGACAGTTGTGAGACCTCCTCACAATCTATATTGGAGATAGACAAAGAGATATCCAATATTTTGGACAAACTGAGTGTACTTGATACAAAAAGAGGGAGATTTATAGAAATATTTGGTTTTCTAAAGAGTCTAATCACTCCCAAGCTATCAATTCTTGAGGTCCATATCTCTGACATGGAGAAGAAAGCGCAGGCCCTTACAGCTAATATGCCTACTGATCTAAAGGCAAAAAAGACTTCTTCATTTGTACTAAATGGGTTGATTCATGTGAGTCAAATTTTGGTGAAGACCTGGTTAGAGGAAGTAAAGATCTTGGAAGACTCTTTCCAAAATGTATTAAAGATGGTCTACTTTTCTGGTAAGTAGTGATACAATTTTGATATATTCTACATTTTTGTTTACCTTTTCCATTGTTAAAGGGGGAGAAGAGAAGCGATGAAAAATGTATAGATAACTGTATAGATTAAAGAATATATAGTGATATATTTTTAGTATTGACACTTAGTCAATTTTCACTAAGTGTTGCCATCAATGCCAAAGGGAGAGATTGTTGGCAAGTGATGCATTTTGGAGTGATATGGGACACTTGAGGGTTGTAATTTATGGAAACATATCTAGTATGATGATCTCTTGTAGTTGGTTACAGTTTTGGAGATGCGGATTGTAAAATGACTAAGTACAGTGAATAAAAATACAGAGTATAGCAGTACAGTTTTGGACAATAAAGATAGTATATGATGGATTATGTCATGCGATCTTAGAGGAAGACATTTTGGGGTATGTATGACTTCTATTAAGGTCGCTTGAGTTTTTATGTTGATCACAGTGAGTTACAGTGTTTTGAAGACATGCAAAGACAGAATAACATAGATACAGGACAGATGAACAGTCACGATGATTAAGGAAGTATGACATGGAATCCAATCGTGCTAAGTTGGATTGGGATTGTGGATTACTTATGCTTTGGTAGTATAAGGTTTTCGAACTTGTATTTACTCTTTGCATAAGTATTTATTCTATTTTTTAATGTATTAGAGAGCCGACTGAATATATGTGTGTGTGTGTGTGTGTGTGTGTGTGTGTGTGTGTGTGTGTGTGAAGAGCTTTGTGTAATTCGAAGTGTGAAAGTCATGAGATGATACGAAGCAAATGGAATGAACGGATACATTGTGATGTCAGATAGATGCAAGCTACAAATGGAGCTATCTAAGCATAGTTGATGCTTGTGTTGTTCATTTTGAGATTGATTGTTACAAAACTATTTTTTATTGTAAGAGCAGTGTGCTCAGTATACCTTTAACAGGGTTTTGTATTCCCCTAAAAGGGAAATGTGCTAATGTAATATTCAGCTCCTAACAGGGCTAGTTCTCCTAACAGGGACACTATACTTTTAGTACATATTTGGGGGTACCATCCCCACCGGGGTTTTCCCTTGGCCAGGGTTTCCTCAACAAAAATTCATGGTGTCATGAGTTATGTGTTATATGCTTATGATCTTTTTATTTCAATAATTATATGGTTAAGTTAGAATTTATTAAGTTCATACTTGAAGTGTTGTAATATTGATTCACCCCACCCTCTCAGTATTACTTAATCCTAATAGTTTCATTTTCCTCACTAAACCTAATAAGTTACTTTTACAAAGGAACCCTACTCTAGACTAAGCACCCAACCTTGCCACTTTTCACAGAGTGTTAATATGGACCCAATTAGAGGAATATGCAATCAATAAATGGTTATATAGGCTTCCTATACCCAAAAATCCGCAAATCACTCCCAAAAACCCCTTAAAACTAGGGATTTCTCAATCTTGAGTCTCCAAGAACTTTCTCGGACATCCAATGATGGATTCAACTTCCCCTTGACATGTGGGAATATAATAAATCATAAAATATATCCCTCCAATGGCTAGAATCCTTGCCGCTACACCTATGTGCCCATTTTAATGCTCCTTCAACATAGCAACTTGATGGTCTACACCCACAACTTCCTTTCTCCTGCAACCTAAGGTTGGATTAATATAATAAAATTCAAAACATGATCATTCCATATGAAACAGAAAAGAAACATTCATGGAATGATCATCTACCCTCCATGGCACTCAAAATACTTTAGAACAGTCAACATAAGTGTGAGTAGATTGTCCTTCCTTGTGTGCTTTAGAATCTATAAGACCCCTTCCACTGCCCTCCATGGACAGATCCACCATTCCGTTGTTTGATTCTACTAGAGGACACAAAATAGTACCTACTTGTATCCCTGAATTCTGTAACCTTTCTTCCTTAAGTGCATTGCTCACATACTCCTTCCCTTGTGCCAATAAGGATGTCTTAGACTCTTTTACTTCCTTATTCAATCTACTGTCCTGATATCCTTGAAAATCAATATATTTTATTTCTCCAAAACATATTATCCTTGGTTTAAATGAACCACTACTTTACAAAGGTGTCAAGATAAACTTCTTACCATCCTTGTGTACTAGATAGGTGTTCTTGAACCCATCATGTGATGTCCTTCTCTCTGACTTCCATGGTCTTCCCAAAAGGATATGACAACATGTAATAGGTACCACATCACATAGTATCGTGTCCTTATAATTACCAATTGAAAATTCTACATAAGCCTTCTCCCTAATCACAAGGCTTTTCTCATCATTTACCCATGAGGTTCTATAGGGTCTAGAATGTGCAAACTTCTCTAATTATAACTTGTTCACCATTTCATAAGAAACCAAGTTATCAAAAGAACCATAATCTATTACCATTTACAAACCTTACCCTTACTCAAACAATTTGTTTTAAAAATGGATACCTCTGGTCTTCTTTTCTCATGTATGACTGTTCCCCGTCCTTCCATGAGACATTCACATATTTTAGGGTATGCACAATTTATCCCTCCTTCTTCCTCTTGTTTTTCATCTTTTCTATGGTCACCTTTGTCTTGTGTCAACCTAACTCTCCTATCAGACTTCCTTGTGTCTTTCATTGGACACTTGTAGAAAGGATGCCCTACCTCTCCACAATTGAAACACTTCCCATTGAAGCCTCTTCCTGCTCCAAATCTACCATCCTCTCTTTGTCCACTTCTTTGATCATAAACTTGCTCCTGACCCTTCTCATTGCTTCTTTGTTCATTTACTTCATTGGACCTTCCACCTCTACCCCTACTTGATTGTCCTCTTCCACCTCCTTGTCTTTCTTGTCTTCTCTTTACCTTGTCCTCGGCCTTGATGGCTAATTTGTAACATTCCTCCACCCTGTCAGGGGTAGTGAGACTAAGTTCATCTTGAAAATTAAACCTTATCCCTCCTAAATATCTTGCTACCTTTTCCTCTTCATCATCATCATGTGATATCCTTATATCCAACTTATGGAACCCCTCGGTGTACTTTTGGGCATTCATGTCCTTTTATCTCAAACTCTGCATCTTCTTGTACAATTGTACCTTGTAGTCTTTAGGAAGTAAATTCTCCTTCATTTTGTCCATCATCCTTGGCCATGAAGTGATTCTGGGCACTCCCTTCTATCTATCAGCTTGCAAACAATCCCACCAAGGCAATGCAGGCCCCTTCAATTTGGACTTTGCAATCTTTACCTTTTGTCCATCCTCAACGTCTTCAAAATAAATAAAAAATTCCATAGAACTAAACCAATCAATCAACTCTTCATCATTCATTTTCCCATCATACATAGGGATGTCAGACTTACCCTTGTAATCATTACCTTTAATTCTTTAACAAGCTTTGCCAACCTTGCATCCTCGGGATTAATCTCTTCCCTTGGTGCACTCTCTTTTGTTGCTTCTTCTTTTTATTCTTCTCATTTTGGGTTCTTTCTTATTTTTCTCTTCATCTTCTCAATCTCTCCTTTCATCTTATTGTTTTCTTCAGCATATTGTGCCACAATCTTGGAAAGCTCCATGTTTGTCATTTTTGAACGCATCTCTTGAGCATCTTCTCCAAATACTTCAAACTCTTCTCCTTCTAACATAAAACCTTTCCCTTCTCCCAAAGGTATCTTATGAGCTCTGATACCACTTGGTGCAGAGGTAAGTGGTGGGCAATAGGATTTATAAGGGAAATACAAGGTTCCCAATTACACAATGAACCCAAGGGACACCCAAATGGCTTATAATGACCAAAATAGCAATAAATGATTGAACCAAATCTCCTAAAGGCTTAGAATTATTAGAAATACCTATTTTGAAGTGTTCCAATAGGTTTCAAACTCCTGCATTGACTCCAATTGTCAAACTCATTGTTTAGCCTTATTAGGCCTAGGAATCCTTGTAGCCCTATTCACGTTGTTTTCTACAGATTACTCCCAACTTTTGCAAACGGCTGGACAAAAAAATTATTTATTCAAATACCCATTTAGAGATTACATAACATATCTTAAAATTAGATAGGGGTACTTTGGAACACAGTGGTCAAAAATCTATTGATTCATTTTCCTCACTAGACCTAATAGGTCACTTTTACAAAGGAACCCTACTCTAGACTCAACACCCAACCTTTCCACTTTTCACGGAGTGTTAATATGGTCCCAATTAGAGGAAGATGAGATGAATTAGGTTATAGAGGCTTCCTATACCCAAAAACCCCTTAAAACTAGGGCTTTCTCAATCTTGAGTCTCCAAGCACTTTCTCGGACATCCAATGATGGATTCACCTTCTCCTTGACATGTGGGAACATAATCAATCATAAAATATAGCCCTCAAATGGATAGAATCCTTTCTGCTACACCTATGCACCCATTTTAGTGCCCCTTCAACATAGCAACTTGATGGTCTACACCCACAACATTTCTCTTGCAACCTAAGGTTAGATTCATATAATAAAAGTCAAAACATGATCATTCCATGAGAAACAACAAAGAAACATTCATGAAATTATCACCTACCCTCTATGGCTCTCAAAATACTTTAGAAAATCTCACAATTTGAAACTCAATCAGTCAAAGGAGCAAATGAAATACTTTAAATGGAAATCTCATAGCATGGGAAATGGTCCAAAAAAATGTGTTGATGTTCTCCAATCCTTAGCAAAGCATAGGCAGTGAAAGGCCCTTCAAAACTCCATGAAAAGGTTACTAAAAATAGTGATTTTCTTGCAAATCTGGAAACAGTCCATACACCTACCTCCTCGATCGTACTTTCTTCAATCCATATGCTTTATTGGAGTTACAAAGTGATGTTACATCCTCCTCAAGTGGATTCCAAATGATTGGAATTTCAAACGTCCCTTAAACATGTTTTCCCTCCAAGTCTTTACTAACAGTTAGAATTAAAATTTTATTACTTTATTGGCTTCTAACATAACAAAATTGTATCTAGATTTACCCTAGGACCTATTTACCCTTCCTAGGACCCTCTCACCTATTTAAATCCCATATAGGCACTATTGGCCCCCCTTACAAACCATTTGGTCCTAGGGTCCTTATCAGGACCCTTAGGACTTTAAATATTTTCATCAAATTGATTATTACAAATGGCCATGATTGGCCTCAAAACATCCCAATTCACCTTGATGGATATTCTGGAATCTCCCTTCAAATCTTATCTCTTTAGGTGTTCAAATGTCATTCTAAGTGCACCTACACCACATCCACTCACAAGCAATTCTTCCCACACTCCCTATATTATTCAACACCTATTTTCTATCCCTTTATCCATCATATCCAATCCTTTGTCTAAACCCGTATTCCACTTCATCCAATCACCCCTTTCATCCCTTTGTCATTACCCTACCAACATCTTTGAGCATATTGTCATTGTCATGGTCTATTATTACATGTCCTTCAAGATAACCATCCAAAGAGTAAGGCACTTGAGTCCTCCATACATGTCATATCATGTATCCATTATTTACAAAGGGTCAAAATGTCCAAAAAGTAAAAAAAAAATTAAAAAATCAAATAGAAAAATTTTGAAAAAAGCAAAAAATAGTTGTCTTGATGAAAACCTAGAAAACATGCATCTTGGTAAAACAAAAAAAAATAAAGAGAAATAATTTCGTCTAATAGTGAAAACTTGGAAAACAGACGCTCTGGTCAAGTACCATGATGAAAACTTGGAAAACAGGAAACATGTCTAAACTATGAACTTCTTGCATTTCATACTTGGGGACAGGTTTCACCCATGTTTTCCTATCATATCATACCCCTATCATTATTCGTATCATTTCCTCCATTATCATATGTCTCTCATATCGCTTACCCTATTGACATCCATATCCCCTTTTCCTCGCTTTGATCTTGACAAGAAGCATTACATGTCTTGTCTGCTTTATGTTCCCCACATCCCTTTGGTCCATATCGCCTATCTTATCACAACCTTTGGTCCATATATCCTGCCTTATCATATCCCCTTAGTCCATATCCTTTTGTACATTATTGATCTTGCTTACCCTTGTCCATATCCTGTCATTTTCTCATCCCTATCCTATCATTTTCCTACCCAAATCCCTCTCTTGGTCTTCATACAATATAAGGACATAAAATGTGCAAACATGTTTTACAAAGAAAAACCTCTTAACATGGCGATTCCTATGCTTTGCATGCCATTATGTGCACCATTTTATTATCCTATTATTGTCATGTCCAATTCATATGCTTGAAAAAACATGTTATCCCATTTTGTGGATAATCCTTGGCACCCAAAAAACAACAATGCAATAATAAGTGACCCTTGGCCTTCATCCATCTACCAGTCCATCCATCGATCCATAATGTCCTTGCCTTGCTAGACACTGGAGGAAACGTCAATACATCTTGCTCATGTACATAATAATGTCCTAAAAAACACCTGCAAAATCAAATATGATACTAAATAAAATCTCTAAAAATCAAATACGATGCTGAAAAAATCTCTAATAAGCATAAAAAGTCCTGAAAAAACTCCTAAAAATCATATAACAACCTAAACAAAATATTAAAAAATTGAATATTTCAAAATTCCTAAAAATTGAAAAATCGTAAAAAATACAAAGCAATAAATGTCATTTTATGACACTTGTTTTATTTCCTCATCGTGTACATAATCATTTTTCCTGTCATCAATAAATTGTCCTTTATGACAAGACAGACATTTGAGCAGACACAATGTGAAGACTTATCAAACATTGTGCTTAACGAAATCATGCATTAATAGAAAAACTATCCAATCTAGTCAGCAATCAATCATATCAAACTTGTCCTATCAAACAAAAACATCAATTAGTCCTTTATCAACTTGTCATTTGTCATACAGGGTGTGGTATTGTAGACACTCAAAAATGGTTTGAGCTTGTTAATCTACGTGTTATCATTTTTGGCATTACAATTGAAACATTGTTTTGCATTCTAATTATTCCTCTATGTTGTGCATATGGTCTTCACTATATGGAAACATCGTGTCTTTCGTCATGAATTGAACATTGAAAATTGTTCAATTAAGTTAACACTTCTTTTCCTAATCGATCTTAATCGATCCTAAATCTTCCTAAACCAATCCTATTCAATCCTAAGTGTTCCTAAACCATCACAAATCTCCCTAAATCAATCCAAAATAATTCCTAAGAACTTCCTAATCAGTCCAAAATCATTTTGGACTCATTCGATCATTTTCAATCCTTCTAGGGCATTGTCCAAGTTCATCGATGCCTCATCATTTTTTATCATTTTAAAAACTTATCAATCTCTTTCAAAACCAATCCTCCGGAATTGTCCAAGTTCATCAATGTCTCATTGTCAAACCAATCCATATCTTATCAATATCATCATTCTCAAGGGCACTGTCAAATTTCATCGATGGCTTGTCATTATCAATCTATTTAATAACATTGTCAAAAGCTCATCAATTCTAATCAACCCTATCAACTAATTTCAAACCAATCAATTCGAGTGCATTGTCAAAGTTCATCAATGCCTTGTTGTCATCATCAATATGATTCAAGTCAATTCAATGGCTATATCCAAGTTCATCGATGCCCTATCATCAAATCAAGTCGATCTCATCATTTTCTAGCGCATTGTCAAAGATCATCAATGTCTTGTCATTTCTTAAACCATTCCAAAACCATCAGAATTATTCTTAATTATCATCAAAACCAATTCAATCTTGCATCAATGTCACTAATTTGGTAAATGATCCATTAATTTGTCCTCTTCGAATAAATAACCCATAGTTTATCCCTATGTCCTAATCATTTAATTAAATAATTTCCCCTTTCCTATGTCTCCCCCAATTAGTTAATTGCTCACTTTTTTGAATTATGGAATTTCCTAACATTTCATAATTCCTAATTTTGGAGGGAATAATGAGTTTTTAAATTCAAAATTTGAACTCTTACGTTCTCCCCCCTAATTGTGCTTTTCATTCCCTATTAATAAGCTTCATCTTTCCCTTCACCTTTTCTCCCTTAATTGTGCTTCCATCTTCCTACTAATTTTCCTCCACCTTCCCTTCCACATTTCCCTCAATTTTTGCATTGCATCCTAATTTGTGCATTCAATTTGTCATAATTATGACAATCTTCCAATTTGTGCACCTAATTGCCAAATCTGCAATTTGGCTCTCTCCTCCTGTAAATTGAGATTCATTTTCTCAATCAAGTTAACCACTCTCTCCCAGTACTCTCATTATCACCATTTTTCTTTCAATCATAAGTGCATTTGTTGTCATTGTCAAGAACAACATTGATCAATTTCAAGGGAGACGAAAGGAGGACATTAGAACTACATTGGAAGGGGGTTTTATGTTGTTTTACATATATGTTTTGGACTCTCATTTCAAATGATTTTAATGTTAGATTAGATAGGTTTGCATATTGTTATGGGTTTTGTGGTTGTATTAATATGCATTTTGATCATTTTTCTGGTCTTACATTTTATGAACCCGACGTGAAACATGATAACTAACTAATTTTTTATTTGGTGTTTGCAGGTTCTGGAAGAAAGTTGCGCAGTTGGTCTGCATTCTACACACTTGGTTAGGATTCATGCGCACTTGGCTCCCTATTCTGTGCACTTGGGCCCAGAGTTGCGTAGTTGGTCATGATTGTTGCATAGTTGGTCATGATAACTATGCAGTTGGTGTTTAGCGTTACTATGCTAGAGTTTAGGGCTTAAATATGCTTTTTGATGCCTTTTATTTTCATTTTTTCTGTTTAAAGGCTAAAATGAACCCTAATTTGGTAGAACAATCTCACATTTGAATTTGGGTACCTAAAAAGAATCTCACATTTAGTTTGGTGCTCTTAAAATGAACCTCACCTAGTTAGGGTTTCAAATTTCAAGTGTTTCAATTCAAGTCAAATCCAATCTACATATAGTCTAATTATAGGTTTCAAATTTGTTTCAATTTGCTCAAATCATTCCAAAATGGCATAAAAAGAACCCTAATTGCATGGTAACTGAGTCATATATGCTCAATTTTGTCAATATTCTTCAATTCTGCAATTTTTTAGCCAGTTTAGGGTCTCTGATCAAAGGTTGTGCACTTGGTCAGGTATTTTGTGCACTTGGTCACTATCTTTGCTGATGCAGGAGCTTCAGAGGGTCATAACTTTTGACTCGGATGTGGGTTTGGGCTGAAATTTTACAGGCGGATCCGTGAGCTAGTGTTAATGGCGATTCCAACTCAGCTAGCTCTAATGGTGGCCATTTCGACCATTTTTCGGGAGCCTGAAATTTCATCTTGACCTCCAAAATTGGCTTTTTCTATTTCTTTCCAGTTTTTTTAGTTTTGTTTTTTATAATAAATTTGAAATCATGTTTTTGATTTCGTGCATTATTTGGCAATTCAACTTGCCTTAGTTGGGAGCTTTTCTTGGGAAAAATCGGGATTCATAGGATAAGTTTTAAAAATTACCAAAAATGGAAAAAAAATTGGTTTTCCCAAAAATCTGCCAAATATGGTAATTTTTCGAAATTGTATTAAGTAGGAGTTTTATTTAATTGTAGAGCAGAGTAAGTTGGAGAAGTTAATGAGAATTCAAGTTCTGTAATATTTTTGTGTATTTTCTGAGTATTTTCTCTTGAGGGTTTTGGGCTACATCAGCGGGTATCAGAGCAGGATGATGGCTGGAAGAGGAAGAGGAAGAGGTAGAGGTCTTACCCAAACGCATAGAGATATGATAAGCTTGCAAAGACAAGTAGCAGAACTCACGAACCGATTGGAAAACCATGGATTACAAAGAGAAGAAGATGAATCTGATGGAAAGGCGAACCAAGGAACTGAAGGAATAGAAGAAGGATGGGAAGAAGTAGTGAGTTTTGAAGAGAGGCTGCTCAGAGTCATGGAGGGAAAAAATGAAACAATCAAGATTGATGTTTCAGACTATTCAGGTAGTCTTAAGCCAGAGGAAGTGATAGATTGGTTAAATGAGATGGGGAAGTTTTTTGAATGGAAGTCTATGACAGAAGAAAAGAAGATGAGGTTTGCATGCACCAAGTTAAAGGGACATGCGATGATCTGGTGGGATCATCTCCAAAATGAAAGGACAAAGAAAGGGAAGGATAAAATCAAGAAATGGAGCAAAATGGAGAGAAATCTTAGAGAAAAATTCTTACCGGTGGATTATGCTCAAACACTCTTTCGAAGGTTTCAGAATTTGAAACAGAACTTGTCTTCTGTGCAAGATTATACAGATGAATTTTGCAAGTTGTCCATCCATATAGAACATTTAGAAAGTAATGAACAGATGGCTGCAAGGTATTTAAATGGTTTGAAATACAGTATTCAGGATGAACTAAGCGTGCATCGGATCAATTGTATGGAGGATGCCTATCAGTTGGCTCTAAAGGCTGAAGAAAAACAAACTAGGCAGTATAATTAGAGGAATAGAGGAGGACGAAGAGCTACATCAACTCCGTTTCGAGGAGGCTCAAGTTCCAGTCAAGGGAATGAGAAACAAGAAGAAACTCGTTCGAATCCATGGCATCAACAAAGAGGAAGAAGGTTTCAACGTGGTAGAGGCCATGGAAATGAAAGAGGATGGGAAGGCCAGAGAAGACCATTCACTTGTTTCAGATGTGGAGAAGAAGGACACAGGGCCTTCGAGTGTTGCAATTTCAACATGCAAGATGGAAACCAAGGAGGGCCATCGAGACTGAACCTAGCCCAGGTTGACAATGAAGAATCACAGCAAGAAGTGTCTCCAGATATCGGAGAAAGTCTCATGATGAGGAGGACAATGATTATCCCAGCAAAGGAAGATATAGAAGAGAAAGGCGCTAATGAATCATGGCTCAGAACCAACATATTCCGAACAAGGTGTACCTCAGGTGGAAAGGTATGTCAAGTCATTGTTGATGGAGGAAATTGTGAGAATATGGTTTCTAAAGCAATGGTAGAGAAACTAAATCTCTAGTGTGAAAAGCACCCTCGTCCCTCTCGGGTGGCATGGTTCAAAAAGGGAAATGAAGTTACAGTAGATAAGAGGTGCCTTGTTAAATTTTCCATAGGAAAGGTCTACAAGGACGAGTTATGGTGTGATGTGATTCCAATGGATGCATGCCATGTCCTATTAGGTCGCCCCCGGCAGTATGATAGAAAGGTTATTCATAATGGAGAGAAGAATACTTACACTTTCTGGAAGGATGGGTCTAAGGTAATCTTGGTACCTCTCAAGAATGAAGGAAAATCTGAAAGCATGTTATCCGAAAAGGAACTTGTCAAGGAGATGAAAGTAACAGGGTGTTGTTACGCATTGGTAGTACAAAGAGGGAAAGATGAGGACTTGAAAATGCCACCAGAAGCAGCCGCGATGTTAGAAGAGTATTCAGATGTCATTCCAGAGGAACTACCTGATGGGCTGCCCCCAAAACGAGATATCCAACATCATATTGATCTTATCACAGGAGCAAGTCTTCCCAATCAAGCAGCTTATAGAATGAGTCCGACACAACATGCAAAACTAAACAAACAGGTAACTGAACTCATACATAAAGGGTTAGTGCAGGAAAGCATGAGCCCCTGTGTTGTACCAGCACTACTAACCCCAAAGAAGGATGGAACATGGAGGATGTGCACAGACAGTCGAGCAATCAATAGGATAACCATCAGGTATCGTTTTCCTATCCCTCGTTTGGATGATATGATGGATGTTCTTGCTGGAGCAACACATTTCACTAAGATCGATCTGCGAAGTGGGTACCACCAAATCCGCATCCGAGAAGGGGATGAATGAAAAACTGCTTTCAAAACTAGGGATAGTTTGTATGAATGGAAGGTTATGCCTTTTGGTTTATCAAATGCACCTAGCACTTTTATGAGACTCATGAATACTGTGTTGCGTCCCTATATTGGCAAGTTTGTAGTAGTTTATTTTGATGATATACTGATTTTTAGTAAGGGAAGGGAAGAACATCTGCAACACTTGAGGATC
>MU227111.1:1302472-1329395 GCA_018584345.1 Thuja plicata
TTAAAAATTATTTATTTTAATCTTAGAAAAAAAATAAAAAAATTTGAAGTATAAAATTAATCATTTATATATTATATTTATTATTTATATACGTCATAATGATATAATACTACATATATAAATAAAAGCTATTTTTTAAATATAATTTTATATATCTTATATTTAAAATATATTTAATGATTGCATTATAAAAGAAAAATAAAAAAGGTATATCTAATTATGTTCCTTTTTAAATTATATTTTATTATATATTATATAATAAAAAAAATTGTAAGAAATATTTGAATAATTGCATTACATTAAAAATTAAAAGAAAGTACTCTCGTTGATATAATAGGGAGCCATTAAGTTTTTATTTTTAAATAATTATGCGGAGAGGTTTAGATTTTGTTTTATTCACCTCCTTTCTGCCAACGTGTATGAAAACAAGGATAAGTGGAGAAACACGATGGCAATGAAGATGAGCATATAGTACCGGATTCCCGTCATTCCCAGCGGCGATACAATGGGTAAGAGATGCGACAAAAAAATCCATGTGTCTTCCATCCTCGATTGCTGAGTAGGATAAGAGAGGTGACAAGATAGAAAACAAAAAGGTAAAGCAAGGTGAAACGATAAGCCAGGTAGTCTGAAAACAACAAACGGAGATGATCATTTTAATGGTAGTCATTTCTGTCTGCATCTGTTTGAGCCGTCTGATACAAATTTTTGCCCAAGTGTGTTCAAAGGAAACGCCTATGGCGTAATAAACATTAGGATATGGAATTAGGATAGAATAAAAAATAAAAAATAGGATAGAATAAAAAATGAATTAAATAAATGTTTTGTTTTACTTTTTATGAGAAGATATGTTGCAGATTTAGGAATCGATTTATCAAAATTATTTATCTAATGAGTGTTTGGTTTGTGAAGGTTTATTTACATATATTTTTGTCAATTTTACATTGATTTGAAAATTAGTTCCTTGGTTAGGTGCTCCAGAACGTCGCGCTCTTGGCGCCGCCGCTCTGGCTCTCCTCCTGCTAGGAGAGCTTCGGCTACTGGCTAGCCTCCTCTGCTCGTTTCTACTGTTGTTGCTTCAGCTCGACCGACGGCCAATGTCCCTATGTGGCCTTCTGCCACTTCTAATAAAATCCCCCGCCTGGCTCTTGCTATTTCTCCCAGGCGGGAGGAAGGAGAATTGGAGAATGAAGATAAAGATACAGATGATGGGTGGTCGCTTCCCAACCAGACCCCTGGGCCCAATGTTTGGGGCAATCCTAATGATAAAGATCCTCCTCCCTCTTCTGCTACTGCTCTTGCAGCTTTAGAGCTTTCTTTATATGTTTTTTTGGTGAATAATTGTATGTTTCCGGCATGATGTTGAGTGACTCTTCGCGGGGTATTTTTTATCCCCCCGTCCTTTTTTGTGAATATTGTACTTTTTTATATATATTAATTAAAAATGTCTCTATTCATAAAAAAAAATAGGCTTTTTATTTATATTTATTGTCACATTTTTTATTTGTACATTTGTGTGTGTTTCTTGTCTTTTTTAAGTGACCTCAACATTTGTTATTTGTACATTTGTGTGTGTTTCTTGTCTTCTTTAAGTGACCTCAACCTTATATTACTCTCTAGTTGTTGTTGTTGGTGATGAAGATTTAATGGCGACCCAAAGTCTTTAGTGTTGTTAGAAACATAAAAGAAAATGGAAAAGATATAAGGAAAGAATCCAAGAGAGAGTGCAAAAGGAAAAGTTTTACCAAGGAGAGAGAGAGAGAGAGAGAGAGAGAGAGAGAGAGACCAGGGTTCACCAAAATGCTCCAACACCAAGACAAGAATACAAGGATTTTGAGGGGAAAAAACAAGAAAAAAAACCCTTGTGAATAATATGAATGAGGCAAGAAGCCATGAAAGAGAGAGAGCTTGAGCAAGAAGCTCATTACAAAATTGTGAGAGAAAGAATGAGAACGAGAGAAGAAGAGAGAAGAAATCCCACGAGAACCAAGTTGTGAGAACCCACCTTAAGAAGTGTGTGAGAAGCATCTCTTAAATAGAGATGAGTGAAGGAGTTTGCATGTAACTCCCATATCTATGAGTGTCGCATTCACATTAGGTGTGTGCCATGTGTAGGAATCCTCTTAAGGAGGAATATCTAAATTCCTTATTAAAGGAAATACAAATATGGGGCATGTCCTCCTACTTGGACTAGAGGACAAATACAAATTAGGATACCTTGTTTTATCCTTTAATTACATAGTTCACGAAGGAAAGATTAGTTTCTAACACCCCCCTTTAATCTTTACTTGGGGTGATGACAACAAGGGGTATGAAACCCAATTTTTACAAATATCTGCAACTTGATCTTCAATATAAGGAAGAAATTGTATTGTCTTCAATTTTGCAAGTAGTCTTCTGGAAACATGATGTACAAGTAGCTTTGGTAGAGCCAAGAGAAGTGGACGAGTCCTCAAGATGTGTTCAAGTAAAAGTATATGCATATCTTCAAGTAGTCTTGTGATACATGGGACATGTGGAAATGAATTGATCTGTCTTTATTGGGCCTTGATGGATCACCTGAAACATAGAGCAAGAAAGCAAGGCAACTATCCACAAGTAGAATTCAATCTCATCTTCAAGTTAGTATATCTTTTGAAATCAAAGTATAATTTTAAGGAAACTCTCATATTGAAAACTGAGTTAGAGATAAAGATAAATGTAATTTGATCACAAAAATGCAATGGAGCTAACATGATATCAAGATAAACTAAATGCTCAAATTTCCAAACTGAACAAGAAAGGTATGAAAGTATTTATCAATTCTCCCATGAAAGAAATATACTAATACACAAATGACCACAGACAAGGTCAACTAATGAAACCTACATCAACATTGCGTTAATCACATTGATATAGACAGTCCACTAATGAGTTATCTCATTGCAAGAGAATGGGTTGCAACACAACCACCTGCATAACTCACGATCTAAGCAATGGAGAATGTGGTGCATTATCACATTAGTATATTAATCAAAGAAATATGAGAGAGACAATGAGAAATTATTAGAATAAGTGACTCAAGTACCAAATTAACTTAAGATCCAGATTTGCCAAGCATATTTACCGTTGTGAACCATAAGACAGGATTATGAGAAGTAATAACATATTGCCTTCAAGAAAGTGTGAAACAGTAGGGAAACCCATGAAAAATCATCCTCTCATTGAGGAATAGAATAAATAACCATCCTTTGCAACTTTCAAATGGAACGAGTTGATAAGCATCGACTGAAGCAAGTGCATCCAAGTGCAACTTACAAATGGAACAAGTTGATAAACATCAACTAAAGTAAGTGCATCCTAGTGCAACTCACAAATGGAACAAGTTGATCAACATCAAATGAAGTAAGTGCATCCCATTGCAACTTACAAATGGAACAAGTTGGTCAACATCAACTGAAGTAAGTGCATCCCAATGCAACTTACAAATGGAACAAGTTGATCAACATCAACTGAAGTAAGTGCAACCCAGTGCAATTTATAAATGGAACAAAATGAATGTAAACGCATGGTATAAAGCCATAAAATGCAACTATGTTCATGAAGAGATGCTCTAAAAGCATAAATTGCAACTATGTGCAAATAGATTAATTCAAGCTCATCAATAAAATCAGTAATAATACTCATGAAGGCAAAAGTGTAAGATAATCTCATAATCCTGAATAATTGGAGATAGAGAAGAGATAAATGTAAGAGCAACATTAATGTTATGGATATCAGTTAGAAAACTCCATTGATGGTGAACATGAGAAAAAATTTGAAATAGAAGAAAGAACATAATTACTTGTTCATAAAGAAATTTGAAAAATCCAGACTAATGTAATAAACTGAATACTAAAGATCTATGAGTGAAATAAAAGAATAATGAACAATTTGTTTTTTAGCTTGAGAAAAAGTTCGAGGATCTTTAGAATGCATAAGAGAAGACATCAAAGCATAATTGCAATAATTAAGTCTCCTAGGTCTAAGTCCACCCATTCTAGTAATATAATCATCACCTTTATTAAGTAAATCTTTAAACCATTTAGGATTCCTTTTAGAAGTAATGGAAATATCACTATGAGGAGTAAATTCATCATTTTCATCATCACTATGAGGAGTAAATATATCATTATCATCATAAACAAAATTATCATCATTATGAGCAAAAACTATCACTAAGTGGACTAGATATATTCTTACTATCATCATCATCATCATCATCTTTTTTAATACTAGTAGGAATATAAATAGGTGCATTAGGAGTAGGGTTTAGAATAGGAGGTTGGTCCTCCATGAGTTCAATAATACCCCCTTTAATTTCATCATCGTTGACCTTGGAACAATTATGCATTTCATTTTCTCCAATAACAACATCTCTTGCAATATGCACCTTGTTAGTAATAGGATCATAAACTCTATAACCTTTAGTGGAATCATCACACCCAACAAAAGTAAATGAAAATAAATTATAACTGAGTAAAGCAGAGAATAAACAGTTAACATTAGATAGAATTACAAGGAGAAGTTCAGTTTAACTTAATGTTAAACATGAGAATAAGCGAGAAGCTTAATATATAAGAAGAATGATTACCCCTTTGTTTAAAGAACATAAACTCCTTTCTTACGAATAATAATCAAAATAAAATATTTCCCTACCAAATTGTTAGAACCATTTAATTTAAACTCTAGAATCAATGTTGGCATGAATAATTAAGAAAAATGATTAGATTAACTAAAATGAAGAGAATTACAATATGTGTGTGTGTGTGTGTGTGTGTGTGTGTGTGTGTGTGTTGATAAAGATCAATAAAAGTAAATTTAACTTAATGTTAATCACAATATAAATAGAAAAACATATATTTGAAAAAAAAAATTAAATGGAGAAACAAATTTTAATTGAAATGAAATAATGCACCAACAATTGAATATGGTTAGAATTGATATAAATAACTTAGGAATGAAACAATTTGAAGTAAAATTAATTAAGAAAAATGTATTGACGTTTAAACTTTTTTTATTAAAAAAGATTTGACCAAATTTGAATAATGAGCTTTAAATGAGTCAAAGTATATTCAACCTAACACTAAAGTTAGATGATAAACCAGAATGAATAAGAATTCAGAGAACATGCAGAATGAAGAAGGTAGATGAATTCACACCCAGAACGTTGCAGAAGTCAGAAAAGAATATTTCAAAACACTATAACCAGTAAACAATATTCGTAACTCCAACATATAAAAAATGTTGCTGAAACAGAAAGATGAATACTACGCAGGAGGATATGACAGAGCAAGCCCAAATAAGACAGAGAAGAGAATAAAGTCTGTGCAAAGAATATGGGAGATGTTGCGCCTGGTTGGTGGTTTGAAATGTTTAGTTATTTTAGCTATTTTCTTAAATGTTCTTTTATATTCTGCAGTGATGAATTGCTTAATCTTCCATTCCGTATAAAAATAAGAACTATTTTAAAAGATTTACTTTAATAAAAAATAATTGAAGTTTAAAAAGATATACTTTGCAAGAAATTGCAGATGCAAAATCACGTCTGGCAAGAGCCCTCTCCAGAAATATGTCTCCTCTTCTCTTGGTTAAGGTGCCAAGCTCAAGTACCTCGGCATCATTATTGTCTTTTACAGCTTTTTCAGCTGCAACTGTTGAGAAATATTTAGCCCGTGTATATTCTCTACAGCGCAGAGACTTGAGTTTTACATATTTTGACAGTAATGAGCTGCCTTTGAATGATCTTGGTTGGATGAGGAATGAAACTTCGTTAGCATGAAGAGAATTTGTGAAGGAGAAACTGTTTGAAGGATGGATAAATGAAGGAGCTATGGGCAGAAGCCATGTTCATGTCGTTCCATGGAAAAAAATAGTGTCTACAGATTATAAGCATTTATGCAATGACGGGATGGAGATTTCTCTTTGACAAGATGTTGTTGCGCTAAGAAAGAAAGCAATACAATGTTGTGCAAATAGGTTATACAACTGGTTAAGCAGATGGATATACAAAGTTACATAGTGATGTGAATAAAAACAAATAAGTCAACTGGTAATGTTGCACAGAGATAAGATGGTAAAGCTGATAAAAAGGTTGTGTGAGGACTGATGGGCCGCGCTATAGAATGAATAGGGCTACGCTGATGAAGATGCTTGAGCTACGCAATGAGGAAATAAAATGTCGTGAGAGGTAAATAAAAATAGTGCAGATAAAATATATATTAAATGAATTAATAGTAAGCAAAAGGTATATAAAACCTGCAGATAATCATCAACATAGATTAGTTTATAGAAAAAACTAGAGATGTATAAAAACTGAGAGATTTGCTAAAGAGCCAAGAACCAAGAACACAGAGATTTCTTGAGATTAATACAGAGATTAAATAAAGATGGATAAGGCACAATAATAATATAAAGATTTAGTATAAACCTGTAGAAGAAAGAAGTTAGACATAAGATGAACTCTGATAAATATCCATAGATATATTAAAAACAAAGATATCAAATGAATCCTGCAAGAGCAAGGTTAGAAATACAAATTTAAGCAAAGCGAAATGTATATCAGATTTAAGAGATGTTGATAATATAGTGAGAAAATATTAAACAAGATATAACCCTGCAAATACGATTGTTAGAATGAACAAAAAAGCATGAAAAGAAAACCCTTGCAGTTGCCCGACAGAGGGTGAGATTAGTATCAGATTTAGATTTAAAGATAAATAACAGAATATGCAAAACTGAAATCTTCCCTTACGGTTGCCCGACAAAGGGAGAGATTAGAACTATTAAAAAACTTGAAAAAATAGATGAATGAACTCAGTTCTGGCGGCAAGCCATCCTGAAAAAGTTAGATTTAAAAAGGATGTAAGATTTACAAAAAGAATGAGAGAAATCCCTGCAAAAAAGAGTTGGATCAACAAGAAATCAAACTTCTTCTCCTCAACGAATATTTATGTCAACGATTCCTGCATGCACACTCAAAACAAGGATTAAACCAGCTCTGATACCATGTTAGAAACATAAAAGAAAATGGAGAATATATAAGGAAATAATCTAAGAGAGTGAAAAAGGAAGAGTTTTACCAAGTAGAGAGAGAGAGAGAGAGAGAGAGAGAGAGAGAGAGAGAGAGAGAATANTAGAAACATAAAAGAAAATGGAGAATATATAAGGAAATAATCTAAGAGAGTGAAAAAGGAAGAGTTTTACCAAGTAGAGAGAGAGAGAGAGAGAGAGAGAGAGAGAGAGAGAGAGAGAGATTAAACACCAAGGTTCACCAAAATGCTCCAACACCAAGACAAGAACACAAGGATTTTGAAAGGGAAAAAACAAGAAAAAAAACCCTTGTGAATAATATGAATGAGGCAAGAAGTCATGAAAGAGAGAGAGCTTGAGCAAGAAGTTCATTACAAAATTGTGAGAGCAAGAATGAGAATGAGAGAATAAGAGAGAATAAATCCCATGAGAACCAACTTGTGAGAACCCACCTTAAGAAGTGTGTGAGAAGCATCTCTTAAGTAGAGATGAGTGAAGGAGTTTGCATGTAACTCCCATATCTATGAGTTCCACATTTGCATTAGTTGTGTGCCATGTGTAGGAATCCTCTTAAGGAGGAATATCTAATTTCCTCATTAAAGGAAATACAAATATGTGACATGTCCTCCTACTTGGACTAGAGTACAAACACAAATTAGGATACCTTGGTTTATCCTTTAATTACATTGTTCACCAAGGAAAGATTAATTTCTAACAAGTGTGCAAGGTATTTATTTTAAGACAATACTAGATGTTATTATTTTCATTGTAGAATATGGTGATATATGTAATTTAGTAGAATATTTTATTTTGATTAGTTGGTAAGGCCTCAACCCTATATGGAATTCAACCTGTCACCATGTAAAACCTTACCAAAGGTTTCTTTTTCACTTTGATGAAGAAAATTATACCAAGGTGGTGCTAAATCATTCCTTAGTTGTGGCGCTTGGGTTATTTATTCTTCAATATTTGTTTTCAAATCCTAACCATAAGATTTTGTCATCCCAAATGATAGATCTTTAAAGGTCCCTGTTGGGGTTGAGTTTCTTAGTCTAACCCTTTCATGTTGGAATTCTTTTAGCTAGATAGCATCTTTTATAGGCAAGGTCATTTACCTTGTACTATAATTATTCTACTAAGCTTATCCCAAGAAGTGGGTTTATATGTTAAGATGGAACTATCTAAGGACCTAAAAATCTCAGTAAAAGACAAAGTTGGCCAAACCAAAAATAGTAAGTGTTTCTTTTATATCAACCTTATAAATATGTATTATTAGTGTCAATCCTAAAAACACAAGATTTGGGATTGTCTTATAGATTTCTTGTGCCCAAAGGTTGTTGCATAACTCTCTTCTAGGTGGTCACATTATGTGAGGAAAGAGAACGATGGTTTACTATATCTAGCCACAAAGTCGAGAATTATAGTAACAATAAACCTTCTCTTATGTCATCCAACCCCAAGAATCAAGATATAAAAAAAATCAAAGCCTTCAAAATCAAGTATTGTTATACATGTCTCCTTCAAGGAGACTTCTAGTGTGGCAAAAATGGTTCAAACTTTGCTTATGGCATCAACATTATTATGATAAACCATCATTAATGGTTGTCCTATTTATCCTCCTCTTACAAGGAAGGTCCCGCAACTTACTTACGTGAACAAGGGAAGAAGAATTTGTGCCACTCAAATGGCAATAAATAAATCCTCAATTTTTAATGGGAAGCTTTGAAGCCAATGAAGCAAATTAGAAAAAGTCATTATTCCACTCAAGATGAGCTAGATAATAAGGAGATGCCACTTGACACTTGTTTATTAATTATATTTCTTGAAATGTTTAAGAACTAACAAACCTCCAATTGAAATAACATATTTGTGATGTTTATCTACAATTCTTAGGTTTAAACATTATTTGTTTTGATGAGGTTAATTTTTTTGTTTCTATTGTATGTTATGTTATTTGGACTTCAACCATGTTTTGTGTGCCCATCATGAAGTAGGTTGAGGTGGTGTTATGACATTTATATTGACTACATAATAGCATCATTTAATTAACCAAGGTTGTGACCTCGCTAATCGAACTCTGGGATATTTTTAACATTAATAATCATTCCTTTGTGATTAATATTTTTTATGATTCAAATGATGTGGTTGAGAGATATTCCCTCTAGAGATGGATTGCTAATTCAATGCTACATTCCACTTGGGTTTTATGTGAAGATTTTAACATAATTGAGACAACTAATTTGATAAATATGGGGTCATACTTATATGCATTGGATAGTTGTTAAGAATTTTTTAACCTCTGTCGAATGAATTAACATTAAAGATGTGTTCTCAAGTTATGACGTCAATCAGTGATATACTACGCTTAATTTACTAATATGTGACAATCTAAAAGTTGTACGCAAATATGAAATTAAGTAAGCTTAACATCAAAAATTACCATGATTAGACTCGTCGTATCTATTATGCTAAAAATTAATCCACATAACATGTTTAACAACACCACCTCACATGAATGTATAACAACAAAAAATAAAAGATAACATCAACATGCTCAATGACATTGAAGAGGCACAAATCGACAACATAAAACTAGCATATGACATGGGATTTATGGGGGAAAAAATATTCTAAGAAGAGAGGTCAAGTATGCACTATTTTTTAAATAAAATTACAATTTTTTTAACTATTCCATTCTCTTGTTTTCCTCCAACATGGAAATGCTTGTGTACCTGTGAACATATTTGTGCTCCAACCTTTTCCATCTTAGGTTCTTGTACCTACAGTCTAACTCTATGTTTTATTGATCTATATTTTTTTCCACATGCAAGGATATGGATTTATAGAGTTACAAAGATGTCTTGTGCACCAAAATATGGCTTTATTCCAAACATCGCATGCTTTTATTTCCTCATAGGAATGTATAAGGACACAGGTTTTGGCTCCAAAAACTTTCCTTCCTAAAGTTGGAAATGACACATTACAAAAAATGCCACAAATGAAGGAATACCAAAAGACATCTATTGTATCTTTCTAAGTACCCACTTGGAGAAGCTCAGTAAGTCATTTTGTCTCCCCTTCACTTCCCTTTTATTGTCTCATTTCAGGTGCCTATGTCTAGGGAAAAATAAATTATATATTTATATCCACACGTCACCTTTACTATTACTAGTGGAGCCCTTCATCCCTTGTGAATTTAATACAAACAATGATTAGAATAAAAGTTTACAAATTATTTTTCCAACACATCTTAAGTGCCTAGGGACACTTTCCAAGGATGTTGGAACCATGCACTGTGGCATAATATTTATAGGGTCGGTGGCACCCCAATCCTAACAAATTAGCCAAAAAGAAGCTTGATTTTGTGTGCATATAAATTGGGGATTTTGATCTCAATATTAGTTGTTTCCAAGGCCATATCACATGGTATACATGGAGTAATATGTGACTTTGTCTTAATAGAGTTTCAAAGGGGTTGGATATTGTGTCATGATACATTAGCCTTGTCTTTTTTTTTTCTCTTTTGTTGCTACGATTCCTTTTTAATAGAGCCTTTGTTGACATTTTATTTTTAGTGTTGAATACACCTGGAGACTAAGATGGGGATGGTGGGTGAATTAGTCTTTAACAATGTTAGAATAACTGAGAGGGGGGGTGAATCAGTGGCCTCAAAAATTAATCCAATAAATCAACCCAAAACTTTATACCACAAGTATTAAACCTCTAGATGTATGCCTTGTGTGAATCTAACATGTATACACTGCTCAGTGTTTATACTTTTTATCCTTTCCTTAGGCTTTACCGATTAGCAGTCTATCTTTTCTTAACCTTTACCGAAATACAGTAAATAACTTAGTGTTTACCGATCAATCATGTTTTAGTAATGTGTAAAGCAAAACATCAAAGCAATGAGCCATATACACATTTGACACATGGATTTTTAACGCAGAAACCCTGTTAAGGGAAAAACCACTTGGGACCGGTAACCTAAAATTTTCACTCTTCTGAAGAGAGCTCAGTGAAGAGCCAACCCTGTTAAAGGTTACAACACACTGTTAAGTGCGACCTTGTTAGAGGATTTATCACTAACAGTTTATCACTTGACCTAACATTCACTATGCTATCAACATGAAAACCTTTTGATACTCCTTGGGATGTATCTCAATGTATAAAGGATGGTTAAATCCTACTCTGTTAAGAGATTTTCTGAATCAATGGTTAAATTGAAACAATATATGATATTTTCATAAATACAACTTAATCTTGCAGATATTCAAATCTATTGTAAGCTTGTAATACCTCTTTTGATAAATGTTTCTCTTATGTTCCTTTGCTCCACTTCTTTCTGCTCAGTGAATGTTGTTGCTTCTCTGTTGCTCGGTGTCTGCATAATTCTTAGCTCTGTCCTTCAGCTTGTATGATCAGATCTGTATGAAGACTTCTATCTTCACCAAAATTCTCTTCAGCATTCCTCTCTTTAATAATGAATTACTTGTCTCTTTATATAGACGTGATTTCACAATTTCTTGTCCTTCTTATTTTCTTCGTGGATCACTTCTTGATCCATAAAGCTCACCATGCTTGCTTTAGCTTTATTCCGTAAATATCTCCTTATTTTCTAGAATAAAAAATGCTTTAAATCTCTGTCTTATATTTAGCTTTCAGCTGATCGATGAAAACAAAGTAAACAATCAGTTAACTCTATAATTAGCTCTGCCAGTTAAGTTTTTTTGTCATTTTCCTAACTTTAGTTCTCATCGGTCAACACTTTAGTTGTGCTTGGTGACTACTGCAAATAGCTCAGGCATCAACTTTAGTTATGTTCGGTGACAACTACAGTTAGCTTGGTAATGCTTGCTCAGGTATCACTTGCTCGGGTAACACTGTCCGTCGAGTAACACTGTGAACTTCTGTGTTCGAGCTTCACTATCCCTTGGGGTTTACTATCACTCGGTGTACAT
The DNA here is from genome assembly GCA_018584345.1 of Thuja plicata. Lineage (NCBI taxonomy): Eukaryota > Viridiplantae > Streptophyta > Pinopsida > Cupressales > Cupressaceae > Thuja > Thuja plicata. The sequence goes on from MU227111.1 coordinate 1,314,484, forward strand.
GATTACCAATGACAAAAACTTTGTCTCTTCAGTTCTTGAAGTGTTTTGACAATATGTGTATGAGAAATCATACCATATCACGTTGACATCAATGACAATACAGTACATTAAATGATTTAATATCTTATATATACCTTACGCATCTTGGTGATCATCAACTTTGTCATCTTCAAACATTCAATCAGTTATAGTTCATCAAACAATACTTAATCTTTTTGTTTTAATTTCAAACCTTATAACTTTAATTGGCAACAATTAAAAATTACAAAGAAAACAACACCGATGCAAAAGAAAACACTAGCTTTACATGAAAAACTCAATGAGAGGAAAACCATGATGAGAATATCTCACAATATATGAAAAGTATTACAATGAGACTCGTCATCATACTTGCAACCAAGATTCACTATCTCAGGGAAAGATACAAATGAATTATTATAAAAACACGCTATCTCCTAGAAAAATACAAAGGAATTGTTGAGGAGACTCATTATCTCAACATAGAATACATGAAAGAATAACAATGTACAAGCTTTTCAACAAACTATTTTCCACGATCTCCTTAAAATGTAGATGTTTTTGACATGATATCTCAATATGTCATTCATCGATTCAGCTCCAAAACTTCCACCACACATTGTTGCTTCCTCAATATCACATCTTCCACGATCCACTCACATTCCACTCATTTGATCTTCTATATATATCATCTAGATCATCACAAAAGATCATTTAGGTTAGCAAAAATAAGAGACATGGGGTACACCGAATAAGCAAACCACCAAAACATAATTGTGGTGAAAGTTGTCCTATTTAGGAGATAGAGAGTACCTAAAATGACAAAGCATAATATAAAAAATGATCCTAAACATCACACGTGCTAAGTGCACTTCCTTCGTGATTGGGAATAGGGTTACATGTAGCAACAATTAGTTAACCCAAAACATTTCTTCAACATGAAACTACTTAATGTGGCTCCCTACACGGAAAAGTGGGACCCAAAACCAAATCAATGCATCATTCAATGCAACCAAGAATATGACATAGTCAAGAGTGCGAACCCTGTCAACAAGATAGCCACAAATAAAACCAAAAACCAACTCTAGATACAATATAGTACCAAAGTAATCAATTATTGTTGTGAATATCACATAGACATTTTCCTTGAACACCCAACATCGCTCCTAATAACACATTTCATGTTTCCTCAATGATTCAATATGTCACAATCAATTTGTGTAGTGTGAAAAGGGGATCACCTAAAGATCTAGTTTTCCCCAATCCATAAGACACGTTGGAATATGAAACCACCTCAAGGCAAATATGATCAACACCTCCTAACAAGAGGGATGCTAATGCAATATTTTAGCTTTTGAGGTTTGTATTCCTTTGTTGCTTAGAAATGAGAAGGAGCTAAATAAAGACAATTATGCAAATGATTGATCAAGACAATAAATGATCTAATGAGACTAAAAAGAAGATGTAGAAGGGGATTTAAGAAGAATTGTATGCACTTAGAATCAAAATAGGAGATATGAAGACTCAGATCTAAATGTCTGACTTACCAAATATTGAAAGCACATGTATCTCACAATCTGAGATCCTGAGGCTGGTACATGTTTGCACATCCAACTTTACCTGATTCTATTGGGTACAAAACATCTTTTTCATTCTACAACCAGGTACAAAATATTAATAATAATATTTTGCACCTGGGGTTTTTTGTTAGGACAAATTGCAAGATGGTTATCTTAGGGTAGAGACTCTATAAAAGTTCTAACAATTGATTCAGTGGTCTTTTGTGCCTGAAAATATGAGAATTATGCATGTGAGTGGCTATATAGGGGTTTGCCTTGGTCAACCCTCCATTTTGGTGATCCCCACATCCACAGATAGCTAGTAGAACAAAGATAAAGTGGTTAGGGTTCATGAATCTAGAGTATGTCTAAATTGCTACGAGCTAAAAATGTATAAATGCATTGTAAAGATCTACCCTAGTGTGATAGAGTAAAATCATATATGAAAATGAAATCATTAATGTGTGGTTGAAAGAATGTAACAAGTATAGATCTAAAGCACAAGAATGTACATCTAGAGATAACAAGAAACCATACCCAACCCTAAGAGAAACGATGCAAGCTAATCATTAGTTGGTGATCTCCTAGTCATCATCATATTCCTTTTGTAGCTTCATCTTAATGTTGAGATGCTTGAAATAATTGATATAAGATTGATGCAACCTTGATTCGCAAGTTCTCACTTCAATGGAATGTATTCAAATTGGGGATCCAACCTTTCAATTGTTTTTCATCCTTAAAAATTAAGTGTGAAGCTTGCTTTTATATAAAATCTCGAGATAGAATTGAGAGAGCCAAGTGTAAATGCTAATCCCTCGCTAAATCATTGAGATGGGGACACAGTTTAAATTTGGGCTCAAACCTCAGGGTACATAACATTAATAGTGTTATGTAACCTCCAACTAGGACCCAAATCAAGACCATGGGTCCCGATTAATGAGAGGATGCAGGATTAGAACAAATAGCCAGATTCAAGGTCGAGACAAAACAGTAAGGCCGCAATGGTAATATAGGGCCTAGGTGATGAGATGAATAATTAGATTGGAGGAAAAATAGAGGATCACACTTAGAAATAAGAGCCTGCCTTGATTATAGATAAGATTCTTTTGATAAAGGACCCATAATGGAATTTTAAGTTTAATCATGAAGTCCTTTTATACATTCTATAATGAAAACACACTAAGGTAGGTGTTGAACAATCATGAAATTGTACACCACTTAGGTTCTTAAATTTTACAATAATAAATTTAGCCCCAAATTTGGTGGTATATGACACTATGTGCATGTGCAAACTAAAGTATAAGAGTCTATAAATAAAAAATGATATTTCCAAGTTGTTGAATGAGAAGCCCCCAACGTGCAATTCCTGCAATAAAATGTTAGAAATCACATTCTTCAAAACCACATGTCAATTTAAAATCATAAACCACCTAGGCAATACTAAGAGAATGATAAAATTTGTGGGCAGTTATATGTCCCCTTGTTTCGACATGCTAATTAGGAAGGTGAAACAAGGTATCATATTTACCATGACAAATTGTGAATGTGATTTTATTGACAAATGTTATCGATAGGGTTCAAGATGAACTCAAATGTACTATAGAGCATTTGGATAGATAGGGAATTGAATCACAATATTAGTGCAATAAACAGTGTAAGAATCGCATCTCTCTAGGACAAGATATGAATTATTAAATGAATAAGCATATTAAACAACATATATAAGGGTTAAGAAGAAATTGAAAAGGACATAGAAAACATACCCCATAAATAGTAGTTACCTTTACCATTTAGAGTGTCATTTTTATAAATTCTCTTTTTGTGCTTTTAAAGAGAAGAAGAAATATGTTGAGGAGAAGTCCAATCACGTCCACATGGATCAAGAACCTGAGACAAGCAATGGAGGATGTGACACCATTAAAGGAGGTAAGTCCTTTCACTAGTGTTTTGAATTTCCATACTGCATTTTAACTTTTATAGTGCATAGGGTTATAGGTTTTTGTGCACTATAATTATGCTAAGGTGCCATGTACTTGCTAGGGAACTATATACCTAGGAGGCATTTTGTACCCTTCAGGGTGTTATGTACCCATATATTAGAGTTTACATTTTTTGATGCAGCGGTATTGGGATGTATATATGGTTTAATATTGTCACTTCATTGTCGTGTGATTGTAGGAATGTCTAATGATGCAAGAGCATTCAGGAGTGAAGATGATGTCATATTTTCTTTCTAAATACGAGGGTTGAGTGGCAAGGATTGGATCTGCTGAGAGATGTGGGCTTGTACTATGTGTATTGTCTTCCAACAATGAGATTTCATAATGCTATGTTTATGGCATTGATGGAGCAATGGGATGAGGACACATCAACATTTCATCTACCCACCGGAGAGATGATTGTGACATTGGATGATGTACATTGCATCATGAGATTACCTATATGAGGTAGGATAGTTAGAGTAGCCACATCATGATTAGGTGCAGAGATAACCAAGGATTAGGTGTATTGTTTTGGTCGAGCATCTCCTTATGAGCCTACCCATCACATATCACTAGAGGTGATATTATATATTGCATAGGATGTTCCCTTGGGCACGAAGGTGATGTTATGCACGATTGATGTAGTTTCGACACCAAACTATAGAGGGAACTCCTTTATAGCTTGTCTCACAAGTGTTGTCCAGAGTGTGGAGGAGCAGGGTAATGTCTACTGTTGGGGGAGGAGTATGCTTTCTCACTTGTATTATGAGTTGGGGAGATTTGTCTGCTATCCGCATAAGATCTTAGTTGTATGCACATTGCTACAAGTATATATATTTGATTATATCACCTGTACATGGCCCATTGAATGCCCTATCAAGATACATATGGAAGATCCATGAGCATTTTATTATCCATTGAGCAATATGTGGTAGTGGGGAGATTTGTTATATTGGAGAATCATCATCGATCAATTGCAAACAACCGATATCATATGGAGACCATATCGATGGATAGTGATATGTGTTATCACATATCATGAAATGAGACGTATGCAGATATATTGATGGTTAGAGGGATGACACAACTACATTATGGTGTCATTTTACTTTGATAGAGTGAGACATTTTAGCCTCCCATAGGGTGCACAAAGAGCAATATTAATCTATACGGATGGGCAGTAGTACATATCGAGGCCAGGGGCTCAACCAAGACCCACTCTAGATGAGATAGAGGATACAAAATCCACAAAGGAGGAGGGATAATATGTTGTTATATCAGATGATATAGTGGATGCAGGTATACTCAGAGAGTACGCGAGATATGTGAGATATCATAGAGTTAGCGTCATATTTCTAATAGGCTGCCCTACAGGTGATCCAAGGCCATGGCCAAGGCTACAGGCCACAAGAAGTCAAAGATGAGGAGTAGGAAGACCATATTGAGGAGGATGTGATTAATGAGGATGAACAACCTAGATTAGAGGCCAAGGAAGCACCTATGGGAGGCATATAGGGAGCAACTAAGGAGGGGGAGGTAGATACCACTCCTCTGAGGATATGGTCACAAACAGCCTCATCAAATCATCCACTCCTAAAGAGATTACAGATACAAGAGAGAGGAGAGGGTAGCACATATATGCCCCTAGCATAATCCCATAGTACAACACCATAGGCTCTAGTAATTGTTGATCTTGGGTACTAGGAGGGAGATCCAGCTACACAAATTGATTTATAAGTACATAGACATATATGCATTATATGATATATATGTTATTGATATAATTGAACTTTTTCAATCGGTAGTGATGCATGGTGTGACTTCATCGGTCATGTAGCTAGGGAGATGGCCTTAGCAGCGTGAATCTCGTCATCATTGAAGATAACCTATGGACCACAATGAGACATAGGATGACATAAGGACATATTTGCACATGTGAGGCTAGATTTGGATATAGGAAAGGAGCAAGAGAGACTCCAGTGCACAATAGAAAGGATGGAGCGAGAGCTAGAGGAGACCAGTCGATGTAATCTCAAGGCATCTAGACGAGAGAATTAGGAACTACAATTTGTCATCTGAGGATATGTTAGGCAGAGCTTATCAAGGATCTAGGCACATTCAATGACATCTCATAGGCACTCATATACCCCACAACCTCCCTCTCATGGGTCAGAGGGCTCAGGGAGCCACCATCTTGTGGATGAGAGTTGATTGGATAATTATGTCTATATTTTGAGATAGATCACATTTTGAATAGAGGCGACTATGTAACCTTATTATTTTATATAAATATATCTATGATGTTTGGATGTTTTACATGCTTGAAGTTACTTTAATATTGTAAACAGTATTTAGTTTATTGTTTATGATTAAAATAATGCAAACATGGTGATAAATGTATATGTCTAATTTAATATCATTGTGATTAGTTTATAAATGGTGCAGGAGCACCTCTGCTGCAGGAAGTTTAAAAGCTTCATTCTCTTGCAGGAAGTTTGTAAATATTTAATTTCATTCTTAAGGTTATTTACATATGTTCGAACCAAAAATATGTCATGTAAATATAAAATGCAAAATTATTAATTCTGCAACGATGTGCCAAGTGTAGGAAAGAAACCGAAAGGCCATTTTGTAACCGATTCAAGAAGATGAAGAGTCATTTGTAACTGCCCAAAAGATTTATAAAAGGGCAAAAATGTAATCGAATAGAGGAGATATTTAACAGAGGGTGAAAGTGGAAAAAGGAATTAGGCTCTTTGGTAGTCAGCCAGAGAGCCATTCAAATCATATATGTAATGGGATTTTGATTTAATGTATAAGGATGAATTAGTTAAACATTATTAGAAAATCCCATGGAGTTGTTTATCTATACATGTTAATGCTTTATGCAGTTATATTTCATAGTTTTCCTTTATTGATGGGTTATGATATGTTTCTTGTTTTCGGGTTTGCTATGTTTCTTGTTGCAGAAAATAGGTCTCGGTGCAAAGACCATAAAATTTGTTTGCACCATTGGATTTCATTGATTTTGAAATATATTTTAAAAAAACCTAATTTCGCAACTTCTGACTGAAGCGATTTGAAAAATTGTACTGGATTAAAAATTTATGAATGACAGAGTAAGGGTATAGAAAACTGTCATTAAAATGACAGACACAGGAATGTTAATGATATTTCTTGTTTATTGAATGGGTTTGGTAGATGCTCTGCATCAGATTGGTATCAGAGATCAAAAGATTCTGAGTGTGTAGATAGAAGACAATCTACACCAAGAAGTGTTGGATATTTTGATTCTTGTTGTGAAGTTACTTGGTTGCAGGTGCAGGTTCACTTAGCTGCAAATGGGTGGATAGGAAAGTCTACCAAAGGCCATAGGAGATGGTATTGTGTGTCTTGTTGAGATTGAAGAATGTCAATCTACCCAAGAAACACCTGCATGCAAAACAACTGCTACGAGAATGAAGAAGACAGAAGAGAGAAGGATCAGAAGCTATGGCGGCCGATAGGCCAGAGAATGAAAAAGCATGTTGACAGAAAATGATATTCTATATTATCAACAATGAAATGATTTACAACTCCTTAAGAAATACAAAGAAGACAATCCTTATAAAGGATGTCGAAACCCTAAACGGGCAACTGCTAGGAAATAGAAACTTTCCTAAGTCTAAAAGGAAACTGCCTAAGTGAAACTTAAGCACTAAAGAGCAATTGCTAAATTACTCTAACATGTCTCTGATAGACTGTGGAGAGAGGCATGAAGGAACTCCTAGGTGAGGGACAATGATTTTGATGCAGCATGGAGGAGTGGACTGTGCAATGGCAAAAGCACCTTAAAGGCGACCAACATAAACTCCATTGATGGGAGTCATTAAAGAAAGATGAAGTAAAGGGGCATACTTTTTTTGCAGGTCACCAACAGTACATTCCATGAGACATGAAATTCTTTAAACGTCAGGAGTATGATGCAGGAGCACCTCTACTGCAAGAATTTTGAAAGCTTCATTCTCTTGCAAGAAGTTTGAAAATATTTAATTTCATTCCTAAGGTTATTTACATATGTTCGAACAAAAAATATGTCATGTAAATATAAAATGCAAAATTATTAATTCTGCAACGATGTGCCAAGTGTAGGAAAGAAACCGAAAGGCTATTTTGTAAGTAATTCAAGAAGACAAAGAGTCATTTGTAACTGCCCAAAAGATTTATAAAAGGGCCAAAATGTAATCGAATAGAGGAGATAGTTGACAGAGAGTGAAAGTGGAAAAAGGAATCAGGCTCTTTGGTAGTCAGCCAGAGAGCCATTCAAATCATATATGTAATGGGATTTTGATTTACTGTATAAGGGTGAATTAGTTAAATAGTATTTGAAAATACCATGGAGTTGTTTATCTATATATGTTAATGATTTATACAGTTAGATTTCATAGTTTTCCTTTATTGATGGGTTACGATATGTTTCTTGTTTTCGGGTTTGCTGGGTTTCTTGTTGCAAAAAATAGGTCTCGGTGCAGAGACCATAAAATTTGTTTGCACCGTTGGATTTTATTGATTTGGAAATATTTTTTAAAAAACCTAATTTTGCAACTTCTGACCGAAGCGATTTGCAAAATCGTATTGGATTAAAAAGTTATGCATGACAGAGTAAAGGTATAGAAAAATGCCATTAAAATGACAGTCACGGAAATGTTAATGATATTTCTTGTTTATTGAATGGGTTTGGTAGACGCTCTACATCAATAAACCAATACTATAATAATTAAAATAATATGCATGTGACTTAATGAAAATAATGCTTAATTAAATGCAACTATTGATGATACATTGTACCCATGTAGACAAATGAATATGCAATCTAGTTAAAATATTAACCAAACACAAATTTATCAAACATGGAACATGGAAATAATTAAGTGGTATGATAGTACAATCAAGTAACATCTTAAAAAAAAAATAAGAAAGATACTACCAAAATGAATCAGAAACAAAACAAATGTATTTTTGTCACGAACAAAGCAATATATACGAAATAGAAAAGAAACCACTTAACTATCTAACACACGCGCTTTAATAAAGAAACATTAACATACAACTTAATCAAGAAGCAAAAGATAATGAACGAGAAAGAAAGAGAGAATAGAATTGGAAATAATTAAGCATAACATCGACGCAAATGTATAGCATTTATAGGGTCCTTAAGGGGTGTACCATCCATATATGCTATCTTAAATGTGTCAGAACCATAAAATTTAGTAATAATGAAAGGACCAAACCAATTAGGATTGAATTTTGTTTTTCCCTCAGGCAAGGCATTAACATTGTGTTGATTTTCATAAAGAACTAAACCACCTACTGAAAAGGATTGTTCAATAAACTTGTCATTGTATCACCTTTGTAGGGATTTGAGATAGGCTTGAATGTGCTCAAGAGCATTAATACATTGTTCATCCAACATTTATAGTTTTTGAAGGCGTTGTTCTCTAAAGTCTCATTATCAACGAGACCCTTAAGGGAATCTGAAGTGAAGGGATTTCTAACTCCAAAGGTATAATTGTAGTAGCGCCATAAACTAGATTGTAAGGAGTTATTCATGTAGTCGTACAAATACTTGTTATGTAAACCCATAATGCATATGTCAACTAAGTATGCCAATCCTTATCATCTTAATTGATAGTCTTTCGAAGGATTTGTTTGATTATCTTAAATTAGACGTGTCAACTTGTTCATTGGATTGAGTATAATAAGGACTAGAAAAACATTGCTTAATGTGATATTTGTCAAGAAATTTCTTCACATCCTTATTTTTAAAAGAATTACCATTACCCAACATTAGAGGAAAAGGGATACCAAATTGAGATATAATGTTATATTGGATAAAGTTACAAATAGCATTAGTCATAGTAGAACAAAGAGGAACAACATCTACCCATTTAGTGAAGTAATCGATAGAAGTAATTATAAAAGTATCCCCTTGTGATGAAGGGGGGTAGATTTTTCCAATAAAATGCAAGCCCCATAGATTAAAAGGACACGAAGCTACCTAAGATCATAGTTCATGAGCAGAATCATGAATCAATTTTTTATGTTGTTGACACTTCATTTCGTAAAGGAGAAAGAATCATGTTCCATAGTTTTCCAATAATATCCCATGCGAAGTAACTTGTTGAGCGAGTATTTTACACCAAAACTACCCCACAAGAACTCGAATGAGCTTCTTCAAGAAGAAGGTCGTTATAGCCTCTTTTATATAAGACATCACATATAACTGTATACCTAGTGGAAAGTTTACGAATTCAAGCTCTAGCGTTTCTTGTAGAGGATTTAAGGAAAGTACCATCCTGTAAATAATGAAAGATATGGGAGTTCCATTTATCCAAATCAAGGCTAAAGAAACAATTAACATGTTTAGAGTTGTTAGAAATAACAGGATTCATGAGGTTATGGATAGTAAATTAATAATTCACAACTTGATCTTTGATTGAAATAAGAGAAGCCGCACTAGCCATTGGATCTATGTATCTATTATCTTTCTGTGGTAGAGAGCTAATAGAATAAGAACACAATCTGTTTAGAAAGGATAAGGCAAGATCATGATATTGGGATAATTTGGATTTGTTTAACAATCAATTGTGAGTCTTCAAAGATATGGATATGTTTCACATTAAGGGATAAAGTTGTATTTAATCTAGCAATAAGGGATTCATACTCCACAATGTTATAAGTGAAAATGAAATTAAGATGATAAGACAAAGGAAATGACTTTCTTGAAGGATATACTAATATGACACCATAATTGGAGCCAATTCAACATCTAGACCCATCAAATAATAACTCCCATGTATTATCAATATCTATCGGAAGAACAAATTCATCAGGAAAAGAAGTCGAATTGGAAGGGGTATCAGGTGAAGGAGCTTTAGCCAAATGATCAGTCAAAGCTTGTCCTTTTATTTCTTTTTGGGAAATAAACTTAAGATCAATTTCACTTAACATCATTACCCATTTAGCAAGGCGTCCTGAGAGATCAGTCTTAGAAAAAATGTGCTTTAAAGGATCAAACTTTATTAGAACGTGAGTTCTAGCATTAAGGAGGCAATGTCTTAATTTTTAGTAGAAAATGTCAAAGCAAGGCATTTATTTTCTATAGGAGTGTATCAAATTTCATAGTCAAGCAAAGTATGACTTATGTAATATACGGGTCGCTCTTTTCCATTTTGATCATGCTGAGCTAAGAAAGTTGCAAGGGCATGATAAGAAGTATAAGTGTATATAAGGAATGGTTGATTAGGTATATTTGGTTGAAAAATAGGATGATTAGCAAGATATTGTTTGAATTCATAAAAAAAAATTGATAGTCTTCATTTCGTGAAAAGGTGTTATCCTTTTTCAACACTGAAGTGAAAGGAATTGTCTTATTCACAAGATATGATACAAACCTATGAATAAATTGATTTATTTCTTGTAAACTATGAAGTTGTGTTATATTTTAGGGATATGGAATATTAACAATAACTTCAATATTATTTGTGTCCACTTCAATTCCCCTATTTGAAATTATAAATCCAAGAGGTTTTCCACTATACACACCAAAAAACACATTTTCAGGGATTCAAATGCATGTTATATTTTTTAATACCTTCAAAGATTTGTCTAATAAAATTAACATGGTCTATGTGAGAAATAGATTTTGCCAAAATTTCATCGACATAGTCTTCTAGAATCTTGTGGATATAATCATGAAAGATAAGCGTCATAGCACGTTGATAGGTAGCACCGATTTTTTTCAATCCAAAGGCATAACAACCCAAAAAAATTTCCCCATAGAGTTATGAAAGTGGTCTTGTATTTATCTAGAGGAGGAATTAAAATTTGATTGTATACTGAAAAACCATCCATAAAAGACAATAAAGCATGTCTAATTGTAGAGTCGACTATCATGTCTATGTTTGGAAGAGGAAAATCATCCTTTAAAGAAGCCCTATGGAGATCACAAAAGTCAGTACACATTAAGATCTTATCCTCACCCTTAGAAATATCCACAATATTTAAAATCCAAGGAGAATAATCAATAGGACAAATGAAACCAACATCGAGAAGTTTTTCAATTTTAGCTTGACAAGTAAAGCAATTTTTGGGTTCATTTTTCAAATTTTCTGCTTCACCAATTTTGTATTAGGAAGCAATAAAATGTTATGAGTCACAATATTAGATTCAATGCTAGGCATGTTAGAATATGTCTAAGAAAATATATCAGGAAACTCACGAAGAAGAGAAGTAAGCTCTTGAAGCTCATGATCATCTAAACACTTTCCAATTTTAATCACTTTTTTAAAATTGTAAGGATCCATTTGCATCCAGGGTATCAATAATCAAGAGACTATGTTGTTGATGGATATCTAAAGGAAAAGGTAAATTGTGTATCTTTTTAGGATCGACATCTTTTCCAAAGTATTCTTTTGTATTCAAACAATAAGGAAACCCATGATTATGATGATACTAAGGAAGATTTTCATAGGCTCCTAATAATTCAGCCAAGGAATCATTAATATTATAAGTTGTTAGAGTAATTATATTTTACACTTATTAATTAAATCACTTCGGTTTAATTAATTATTTATTACTCTATTTTCTTAAGCTATCTCTTAGGTGCATTATAATTAATATCTTTATTAATTATAATGTGCAACCTAGCTTTTTTAGGCTTTAGGGTTTTGTTCACCTTTATAGGTTGAACCTTGTAAATCTTTTTTTCAATTATCTCGAATCATAATTTTGCTCTCATTTTTGAGTAACTTCTGAGTTTTGCCTTTTGCTTCTTTCTGCTTCTCTCCTGTAACAGGTTATTTGCATGCAGGTATTCTTGGCGTTCTGTGAATTTGTATCTCTCAAATCCTACGAGCTCCCCTGCTGCTGCCCATTCTGGTGTTTTTGAAGCAGGTTTTGAGGTTAAGGGTTTCAAGTTTTTGAAGATTTTTTTTATTGGATCTGGGGAAATTTTTTTATTGGACACATTTTGGGCTGAAACTAACCTCACCAATGGATTCAGAGGATCATTCAAATGAATCTTGATATAAAATTTGACCACCTTTGGGTACCGGAGCAAGCTGTGGTAATTTTTTATGGAAAGAGGGTCGTACGAACCTGGCACACTTTTTGAGGTGCAAGATGCTGAGATTTGAGTGCAGAAGGTACGAAGGTGGTTTTGAATGCTTAGTGGGCAGTTTTCGGTGCCGCAAGGGGTTTTTTCAAAAAATTTCAAATTTTTGGCATTTTCAAAATTCGTGCCACTTTGGAAACTGCATTCATTTTTGAGAAATTTTTGCATATGGTATCGAAAATCAAAGTGTGATATATTGTTGGAAAGCTCTTTCTGAGCCTAATCCAACCATGCTAGTTTTATTTTCAAATTTTTTCATTTGATCAGTTTTTTTGGCGTCAAAGTGGAGGCATCTGAAAAATCAGGTTTCTTCCTTGTTTTTTTTTGCTTACATACTTATTTGAAGTGTATAGGAGATAGTATAATACTTTGTGGGGGGGGTGCAAATTCTATTTCTGTCATTTATTTCAAAGAGACCCTTCTACTTCTGTCTACCTTCTCTCAATGGCGGACTCTTCTTTCGCTCGCCTTACACCTCACAACTATCACACTTGGAAAGGGCAGATGACCAGATTACTTATGGAAAAAGGGCTATGGTCATGCCTCGATGCGGCTCAGCCAGTTCTATAGAGGCCTTATGAGGCTCTTATGCACAAAAATAGGATGGATGAGGCAATGGGCCTCATTTCCATGAATATTTCAGATGGGTCGTTGTTCCACCTGGATGGTCTGACCACACCCAAGGATATGTGGGACAAGTTTTCCAACTTGTTTGGCATAATGAATCAGTTCAGGGTTCTCCAGATAGATGCAAAGTTCACCTCCTTGGTACCTAAATCATTCACCAGCATTGAGGACTTCCTGATGAAGTTCAAGTCTCTTCGATCTATTTTACAGGTTGTTGGAAAGACGAAGTGAGTGTATCTTTCTGATACTCTTAAAGCTTCATGGCCCTTATCAGATTTTCACTTCTACCTTCTACTCCACTATGGATGCACTGGGTGCACGTCATGTTATGCCCTCTTTTGAGACCTTCTATGACAGGTTAACTCGTGAATAGTCCAAGCTCAGTCAGATGGATTCTCTTACAGGTTCACAGTCACAGGCATTGCTTGCCAAGACATCTCAGGATACACAGAAGCTGAAGCCGAAGCAGATATCTGATTCCTCTTCTCAGCACTCTACTGGCCCACCATCTTCTTCTAAGAAGGAGAAACAGAAGACTGAGAACCCTACATGTTCCTATTGTCAGAAGGGGCCTCATGATGAGTCACATTGTTTTCAGAAGAGAGAAGAGCACTATTTCCTCTCCATCCTCTTCCACCTCACAGGGGTCTTCTTTTCAGTCTTCTGCCTCATCTTTGACATCTGGATAGGATTTTGGACAGGGTCATGCATTACGGGCTTCCGTTGCATCCCCTTCCCAGGTCCCTTGGATACTGGATTCAGGTGCTTCCCACCATATAGCGTCTTCTTCGGAGATCTTCTCTTCTATTGAGGCTTCTCCTATTCCCCACATTCTCATGGGGAATAACATTGTTATGCCAGTTTGCAGGAAAGGTTCTATACACATTCAGGATGGCACATTCAATGATGTATTGTATTTCCATCTCTGTCTGCAAACCTTCTCTCGATTTACCAGATTACACACAGTAGATCAAGGAAGACAGTTGATTTCACACCAGATTCAGTCTTCATTCAGGATAGTGCGACAGGTGGCATTATTGCTACAGGGACAGTTGATCATTCCACTCGTCTCTACACCTTTTCACACTTTGGTCCACCATCTCCATCATCGAAGCACAACTCTCCTCTTACATGAGAGCATCATGTGGGATAGTCAGGTCACTTGAACCTCTGTGTTGTTCCTGAGACCGCTTCTGTGGCTGCCTCACCTCATCTTGTTGGGGTTTCTTCTCTTCAACAGGACTCTTCTTCAACATTGCCAGACCCTCTAGCTCCATTAATCAAGCCACCAGGTGCAGTTGTTGAGGATTCTATAGAGGACACTCATCTCCTCTCTCCTGACAGTGTCAGCACACCTGTCATACTACCTACATTGGGGGTTCCCTTTTAGGATCCTCGTGTCTACTCCTTTGAGCATCAGCTCAGCCTTCTCGTGACACCTCATCTTTCAAGGTTACCTCTTCAGTGCTCACTTCCTTTCACTCCTTTGTATTGGCGTCATGGTGGTTTGTTCATTGATCCAGGGGTTCTTTCATTCTGGGGGGCTTTGGAGCCTTGACCCTCTCTCACGGG
>MU227111.1:1329488-1371381 GCA_018584345.1 Thuja plicata
TGTCTTTTGCTTTCTTTTATATCTCTTTTTGGAGAGGAGTTTTTCCCACTGGGTTTTCTCCTTTGTCTCCGGTTTACAGAGATTTCCTTGTATTGGGTACCTGATCAGGCCTTGTTGCCGGGACCCATTTTCTGCTTTCATAGTTGTGCTAGGTCAGCTTACCTCCTGAGTTTCACTTAAGGGGGGATGTTAGAGTAATTATATTTTACACTTATTAATTAAATCACTTCAGTTTAATTAATTAAGTTATTTATTACTCTATTTTCTTAAGCTATCTCTTAGGTGTATTATAATTAATATCTTTATTAATTATAATGTGCAACCTAGATTTTTTAGGCTTTAGGGTTTTGTTCACCTTTATAGGTTGAACCTAGTAAATCTTTTTTTCAATTAACTCGGATCATAATTTTGCTCTCATTTTTGAGTAACTTCTGAGTTCTGCCTTTTGCTTCTTTCTGCTTCTCTCTTGTAACAGGTTATTTGCATGCAGGTATTCTTGGCGTTCTGTGGATTTGTATCTCTCAAATCCTACAAAAGTGTCAAGGGGAGGTATTTTATATGTAATGTAATCATCAATAAGATGAGGATTAACAGGAGAGAGACATTAAAAAGAAATAACATTAACATTGAGAGAAGGTTTTTGAGATTTCTTAGGTGATTTAAAAGGATTACAACCTAGGCCAAAAGAAAGTTCATTGACATTATTTCCCAATGGGACTTGAATTTATTGTTCATGTATTCTATGTCCATTACCATTAAAACCATGTTTAGCTAGGATATGATAACTAGGACCATAATGAGAAGCCATATCAAAAAGAGATAACGAAGATTCACAAGTCACCGTGTCATAAAAATCAGGTTTAGAATTTGAAGCAGCAACAAAATTGTTACTAAGTTGATTGGGAAGGGATGAAGCCTTCTTAGGTTCATGAATGGGTTCAATTTGTTTAAATGTTGTTGACTGAAGTTTATACTCTCCTAAAAAAGAGGGTGTAAAATCCAAAGATCCCCAGTCATCACCCAACAAGACACTAGTAGGAGAAGAATTGTCTTCAAGAGATAAAGAGGTCTCTTGTGAAATCGGAGCAGGATTAGATTCAACACACCAACTGATGTAGGAGAATCCTAGGATCCTTGGCAATCCTGCTCAACCAAAAATATGTTTTCTTTTTCTCTTTAGCTTATTCGGAGACTGCTTGCTGAAACACTTTGTTTCTCTATTGCTCGGGTTTTGTCACTCGGGCATCCTTGGTTTTTTGTTGCTTGGGTTCTTGTCACTCGAACATGCTTGTTCTGGGTTCATTTTGACATTCGGGTTTGTCTTTTGTTGCTCGGTGATGCTTGGATCGAGTTACTCTATTTCTCGGTTGTTACCCCGTGTTTTCAATACGTTAACAAAATCAACCAAATCCTAACCTGCCAACTTGAAGCTGAAGTTGAACCAAAACTATACTTCAACTTCAAGTTCAATCCAGTTTTCTTCACCCAATGAAGTCAATGTTTTTCCTCATCAGTCTGAACCAACTTGTGCAAAGTTGAAGTTGAAGTCGAAGTTGAGTCAAGTGAATAACTTCAACTTCAACTTCAACTCTGTTTGTTTTCTGACGAAGTTTTCTTTCTTTCTCGCAGGTGTTTTATTGAAAGAAATGGGCACATTTTTCTAAACAAAAGAATGGGTCCCACCTCCTGTCAGTTCTAAAGATGTGAAAGGCAATAAATATGACAGCTAGGAAAATGCATGCGAAACACAGTCGATTCTTGGAGAATTAAAAAAAAAAAGAGATCTGCTGACGTCATGGGAAGTTAATCCATGCGCAAATTTGATGGGAATTAACTAAAAGTAGTCTTATCAAGTACATTCAACATGCCTAGTATTAATGACTTAACCCGCCCCATATCTGTCCTAAGATTTCTGCAATTACTCTTTAAAATGCCCTCCTTTTCTAGTATCATTGTTTTTCTGGCCATTCTAGAATTCCAAGCGTCAACTGGTAAGAAAAAGGGCTAGAGTGCTTGGCTTTGCTGAAAATGGTGAGTGCATTATACAATTTTCTCTGTCATTTTTCTTGCACTTGGTTTTGGTTGGAAGTGTTTCAGTTTTTCTTTATTTCTACAAACCTTTATGTTTGAGAAGCCATGACCCTCTTTAGGCCCAAGCTACCAAAACCAAAGAAACCATGCTTACTAAGATCTCTCCCTGAAATTCAGGGTACCTTCCTGGTAAATGTAAGCTTACTCGAGATGTTAGAGTGGATTAAAAATGTTCAACTAGGGCCCATATACCGAAAACTAACCAGTAGTGGGTTAGTCAAAGCCGCCACTTTCCCATCAGGAATAGGATGCCTTGAGCTGGTTATCAAATGTGCAAACCATTATGACCCTAATACCAGGTGTATCAAGAAGACTACAGGCGAAGTGTTAGCCACAATAAACAAGGTTAGTGTCAGTTCAGCCTTGCGGATTCCTCATAAAGAACCCTATGAGCCTTGGACATTTGATGAGGTCGAGCGCTTATACAGTGAGAACAAGAAGAGCTATGACTTTATCATAACTCAAACATGGCTCCTAAAACTGACCCTTGGACGCTCAAAGTTTCCCAAGCCATTAACCATTGAGCATTTCATTAAAGAAATTGTCGACATTTTGCTGCTTTTGAACAGAGTAAAAGGAAATGATCATGCCTTTCACTGGGAGAATTGGATGTATTTCTTCATCCAGAAGATTGTTGGAGAGAAATTTATTGACTGGGCCGACTTAATAACCAAAGGTTTGCATAAAGGTTTACTAGCCTTAAGTAGTTTTGGCTCATTTTTCTTGTCTTCCTTTTTGGTCTACATTATAGCTGACATCTAAAAGGGTTCATCTCTCCATAGATACGAAATCAGAACTACTTTTGTTTAAGTATTCTATGCTTTAAACTTTGAATATATTATCTGAAGCTGTGAGAAAGTAATATAAAATTCTACAGTCTTATATGTTAGACTTTCTGGAGTAGATACTATTGTTTACTCTGCAATGATTCATGTTCTTGAGGATATCAATCACTTATGAAAGTTTTAGCTTTTCTTTGTTGCAAGTTAGAAATTTATTTGTCTTTGGAGTTTAAAGGTTACGAGAGAGGAAATTAAATCACTCATCTATTTCTCAGTTTTAATATCCAACCATGTGGATGATTTTGGTTATTAAAATCGAGTGGTTTTTCAGTATACGTATTCTTTTCATATTCATGAGTTAATTGATTCAAGCTTTTTAGTATTTTCAGTAAAATACTCATTGGGGAGATTTTCCCTCAAAAGAGGATTTAACGATTATCTTATCAATAAAAAGGTTAGCTGCACCTTGCATAACATAAAGCAATATCAAGCAGAGAATTCCTTATCTTTTGTTAGGAATTCAAACAGTTAGTTTATAAAGATTTTCCCTATTCAAAGTAAAATTCTGGGAAAAAATGTTCACTAACATCGGTCATCCTCTGCCCAAGTTTTTTATTTTGAAGTTGGAGGTGGTGGCCGACTTCTGCATTTAATTTTAATTGCAGCATTTATGGTGGATCTCTCATTGAGGATTGTGTGGACCTAAATCTGGGTCAGGGATTTCTCCAATGATTTTTTTTGTAGGCTGACCTAATGGTTGCCTTTTGTATTTAAGTTGTATCTTGTTCTTAGATTAGGGCATCAAATTGAGATTAGATTTAGGAGGTTAGATCAAGTGTTGGATCTGAGAATCTAGATCATGAATGCATGTGTTGCAGAAGACTTGTATTAGGTCTTAAATCTATCTTTGTAATTGGTCATAACCGAGAAGGCCTTGCATCCTGACATGTTGAATGTAATTGATCTTTTGAGATAATATATGAGCTGAATGTTGATTATATTTATGTTTATCTAGTTGTTTCCATTGTTGTGGTTATTTGCTGCAAGTTTGGACAATCCTTCATTGGATCCTCCATCCTTGACTGCATCAGGTGGTATCAGAGCAGTGAGATTGATGGAGGAGTAAGGTTTCCAATTACTGGAGATTTGTGGAGCAAAGATGCCTCCAAGGAAAATTTGTGAGATCACAGAGGAAGAACTTAAGGAGGAATTCAATCTTGAAGATTTTTGAGCTTTGCAGAAGCAAGTGCAAGATCTGCGAGAGGAGTTGCAAAGAAAGAATGCATCTAGAGAAAACTGAAGTAATGGTGAAGAATCTAAAGAAAAAGATCATTTTGAAGAAGCTATAGAAGATATCAGAGAACCTGATGAGGCCAAATTTCTGACAGTTATGTCTAAAATTGGGAAAAGACCTAAGATCAAAGTTTCTACATTTGTTGGAAGCCTTAGGCTAGAAGAATTGATCGATTGGATTAATGAGATGGATGAATACTTTGAGTATGAGGAAGTAGAAGATCCTGACAGAGTTCGGTTTGCAAAGACAAAACTAAAAGGTCATGCAAACATATGGTGGAGAGAAGTTCAATTGGAAAGAAATCAGAGAGGTAAAGACAAGATCATCGGATGGAACTGAATGGTGTAAAAGTTGAAGAAGCAATTCATTCCAGTAGATTATGAATTGGACATGTCTAAAAAGATGCAAGGTTTAAGACAAAAAAACTAGTCAGTGCAAGAGTATACCAAGGAATTTTATAAGATTTTGATTAGGACTGGATATTCAAAAGCTGACAAGGAGAAAGTTGTCAGGTATATCTATGGCTTGAGACCTAGTATTCAAGAAGAGTTACTTACTATTCGGATGAAAACCATAGAATATGCTTATCAGATGGCATTGAAGATTGAGGAGAAGTTGAACAAGAAGTTTTAAAGTAGACAAAATAACAGAAACTGAGGGGTAAGACTGATGACACATATGCTAAGAGTAAGGTGGTGGAAAATCCTAAGTAGACCAAGGTAGAATCTAGCGATAGTCAAACCACTAAGGATTACAATCGTGGGTATGGAAGAAGAGGAAGAAGTGATTTCACTGGTACTTGTTTTCAGTGTGGTGAGAAGGGACATCGGACCTAGTCATGTCCTCAAAAGAAGTTCACCCTGACAACCGAGGAAAATTCAGTGAATGTTGCAAAAGAAGGAGAAGTTATGATCACTAGAAGGCTGGCTGCATGTATTAATGAACCAGTGCAGAGAAGGAATCTGTTCAGAACCATATGTAAATGCAAGGATAAGGTATGTAATGTCATAATTGATGGTGGCAGTTCTGAGAAATTTATTTCATAAGAGATGGTTAGTAAGTAAAATTTGGGAAGAAGAAAACATCCTAATCCTTATCGGATTAGTTGGATACAAGATGTGTCTAAGGTTAAAAGTTGAGGAACAATGCCTTGTTAATTTTAAGATTGGATCTTATTATGATGAGATATTATGTGATGTGTTGCCTATGGATGCTTGTCACATGTTGCTTGGTAGAACTTGGCAATATGACAGACATGTTATGTTTGATGGTCGTGAAAATACCTATGTTGTGAGGCAGAGTATAGGAGTTTTGAGGTAGTCATCAATGGTTCACCATCCAAACCTAAGAGGATAAAGTTTAGTGAAAAGGGAAAGTAATTCATTGAAGTTTCAATATTTGAGGAAGTTGAAGCAGAGGAGAAGTCTGACAAGTCATTGGTAGGGTTAGATACAATTGATTCAGATGTTATGGTTATATTGGATAATAGTGACTTTGATAGAATTGGTAGTCTGTGGGCTAAATGTTCCTTGGACAAAAGAAACCATGTGTTGGGGCTACTAGATGATCATTTGAGCAACAAAAGAATCTTATTATCCAGTGTATCATTTTTTTTACCTGGTGACTTGGTCATAGAGATTAAGAAGAATTTGTTGCATCTCAGTATTGATTACAGGCTTGTGGAGAGGAAGCTTGAAACAAAGTGTAATTTTGTTATGCACAAATTTTCCCTGATTATCAGTCAGACAAGAAATTGTCTAGAAGAAATCACTATTGTTTACCTATATTATCTTTGGTGGCTTGCTACAATAGAAAAATTTAGGGGTCAATGTGAAAAGATTGAGACTGAGCTCAATGAGCTCGACAAATCATATGATATATTTAGAGACAAGGATGACAACCAGAGGAAAAGAGTGGGAGAGATCCAGGGTGAGTTACTATCTCAGCAGAGGCAGAGAGAAGACCTAATCAAGACTATCTAGCTTATGAAGGACATGATTGAAATTAGAATGGAGCATGTTGTTGGCATGATTTATATGCCGAAAGATATGTGCAGGAGTTTCCTGGTTCTAATTAGACATGTTCATTTGATAAGCTAGTGCAATGCAACAACTTATGCGCTCGCATGGAGGCAACTATTATTGAGTGGAAAAATGAGTTTCCAATTTTAAAGGGCAGGTACAAAAACATTTTTACAGATAAAACTATTGTTTTACTGCAGAAGTTGTTCTTTTGTAAAGTTTTGTGGCCCTTTTCCATTATGGCAAAAAAGGGGAAAAGTTTTGGTTGAAATTAAAATAGTATGCATCTACTCAGGGGGGAGACTTTATCTTTTTGTTTATGAAGTTTTTTCATCAATACCAAAAGGGGAGATCATTAGACTTGGCAAGTTTGTGCTAGCATTGATTTTCATTGATGTCAAAACATCTATATCGACACTCTGGCGATATCAGTTGTTCAGTGACAGGTTTTAGAGTTGGTGGTATATTTTGTCATTTGTCGGTGATGACAACTTGGAAAAAGTTTTTGAGTATGTACATGAATGTTCTAGAATGTAGATATCTCATACCTCCTATTATATTGAGTCTGCGTACTTGGTTCCACTTACCAGTACAGCTGGTGACACCTGATTAGTTCTTAGTTTAGAGTAATCATTCAAATATCTTTTCATTTCTTGGAACTTCTGCAGATCATCCATTTTGTTTGGATTCTTTGGACACAACATGTGGTGGTCCCTAGGTTCATCAGTGGCATTGAAGATCATTGGATTTCTTTCTTTTGGTCTTGGTTGTGGCTCTCTAGTGACATTGGCAATTGTGATAAACATTATAATATCCTATGTGTGACCTATAGTTCATAATGTAATGTGCTGGTATTGTAATTCTAGATTTAGGTTTGATGCTTGAAATTAAATATAATACTCTAGCTAATGCATCGGTGATCACATGTTTTGGTGTATGGACGACATATGTAAGGGCAGATGCCGATATAAATAAAGAAGAACCTTGTGTATCTGTGGGCAAGTGTGTGCATGTACAAGTGAATATATGTGTGGCATATTTGTGGAGCATATGCAAAGTGACTACGAATTCATGTGAAGGAGATCTATGTATGTGAAGAACAATCAATATATCTTAGAGGTGGATTCTACTTATTTTCATATCTTTCGACAGTGAGCCTTCGTATTGGCAGTGAACCTCTTTATCGATAGTGAGCCTTCTTGCAGTGAGAATCTCTGGCAGTGAGCCTTTGTATCAAATCACCTTAGCTAATGTCACCCTCACAAGTGTTTTTAAATTTTATGAGAATTAATTTCTTCGTGGTTTTACCCATCTTGGGGTTTCCACGTAAAATATGGTGTTCTCTGTTTCGATATTCCTGTGCATTTCATGTTTATATTTTTTGTGGATGTTTAATGTGCTAAACTGACAAATCTTAAGTTATTATTGGAATTGTTTAAGTAATAACTGACATAGAGAAAGTTTTGTAGAGTTGTGTGGGAATAACTGATTCACCCCCCTCTCAGTTATTCGGTCGGAACATCACCTTTCATTGTGATTATTATAAAATATTATAATCTAAGGAAACTAGAATCTAGATTTTGAATCTGCAAGAAAAAGAAACTCAATGAAGCTGTTTGGAAAATACAAACCTTTGCGAGATATCAAGAAGTACCATTTCTATGATAAAACTTGATTTTTTTCTCACACCCTTGGATGTCTTTATGGTGTTCCATTGATAGCCTAATGAATGGTTTTTGTTTTTAACCGTGTGAAAAATTGGGTGACATGTGTGTTTAAATATTCACTAAATATGCAAGAGAAGTGAATTCAGTTTCTTATAAGATGGATAAAGTGAAGGTTTCTTTTAAGTCTTCTTAGATTATTAATGGATGTGTATTAGGTTCCTTAGTAAAATTTTGTTATTAATTGATCAAGAAGACCATTGTTTTTATGAATACTCTTGTGGTTATACAATTGGATTCCTAATTTAAGGCATATTCTCAAATCTATATACAAATATTGTGTCCATATTACTTGTAAGAATCTGCTTGAACCAAGCCCTTCTTGTTAATATAGCTATGAATGATGTAAATTGATTTTCTCTGGTTAAGCAATGAATGTGTCTATGAAGGAGCGTATTGATTCCTTGATTTTCTTATATATGTATTCAATGGACATAGGCATTTAGGTTTCTTCGTGAGTTTTTTTAATTGATAATTCTCTACTCTAAAACTAAATGCATGTGGTATTTCTTGAACTAACTCTGATTCTACTATACGAGTTAGAACTGAAAACTTGAAATGTTTATAGTAGTGTGGAAATGTTGTTGATTGATATTGTATAATTGTTCTTGAGCATCATGATGAATTTTGTTTTCATTTGAAGTAAATATTCTAATCTACACTATTCTATTACTTCTATTAGTTTTACTTTGTTAGTTTTCCTCAAGCTGGGCTGGGTATCTTTCATGTCGAGAAAGTTTTTTGGGAAGCGTAACTACTTCGTGGTAGGGTGGAAACACACTCCTACAATATTCTCGCCCTTAATATTTTGTGTGAACAAATGTCTAGAGTTCCTATCAGGGAGGTCTTCTAATTTGATACATTTCAATTTCAGCGTAATTGACCCACCAGTCTATTGTAAATGTTTATTTGAGTCCAGTTGATGGATTATTTACTTGATGTATACTTTTGTATTTGACTAGTGGGTTGATACCTCTTATCAGTATATTAATTATTGTATTTTGACAGGTTGGTTGAAATTATTCATAATTTGTTAGTTATTGCTTTCGATTGTTTTGTTGAAATGGTTATTGATTATGGTGTAATATCTCATGTTGACATACTGAGATATATTCAACAGTTTGGTCGACGCCTCTTAATTATTTATGGACTCATATTTTTACTTATTTTGTTCGAAAAGTTGGTCGAACTTTGTACTTTTTCATGGAATTAAATCAAAAATGATTTTGTATTGTCGATATGTGGAATTCAACACTTGAGTTAATTGGTTGACTTCCTTGTCTTGCGGTTTTTTCATACATGGCATACATTGTCAAAAATCCAATCTTTACATATGGTATCAGAGCTCTGGGTTCCACTACAAGGCCTTGAGTTTTCTATGCTCAATTGCAACCCTTAGTTGCATCAAATGCAAGTCGATGAATGCTTAGTCTAAGCAAGTAAGTGTTAGTTCCATGGGTTGATTGTTGTGTCTCAGACTAATTATGGTAATCCTGACAGGAAAGGAAAGGATGTTCCTTTCTTTGAGTTATAGAAGTGAAAATAATCCCTTTTAGGGCATCACCTCTTATGTGTGTGAGAGTTTTCTTGGTTATTATCGCTTGCTTTCTAAACTATAAAATATGCAAATATTTCTAAAGTGCTTGAAAAGTGGTGTACCTCATATTGGTGTAATTATGTTTGCCCAAAATTGAAACTATGAATGTATAGTATGAGTGATGCACTTAAAATTAAATCCTTGTTTTTTCTACATGTGTGAAGCAAGAAATAAGGTAAATCTCCATGATTTATTTGTGTAGTTAATTAATGATTGATTTTGTACTAAGGATATCATTCCCTGCCAAAAATTTAAAACTTGGTTGGTGATAAACAATATAAAAAATATATTGTGCAAGTGATGCATTTTGCATGTGTGATTCAAGAGAAAAATAAAATGAAATGATGAGATATATCATTTAAGAAAGGGATTATGATACTAGATCTTCATGGGATTCTTGGGAAAAGAACCTAGCACGTCATGTGTGAAAAAGGAAATTCATGTAAATTTTGTGAATGTATTTACATGTCTTATTTTGCATTGAAAAAGATAGCAAAATAAATTGATGGAATTATCTTGTTTGTGTTGCATGAACCAATGACAAGTGTTAGTAAATAGATATATAATCTTTTAGACATATGCTCTCTAGGCTTTTGGTCTTGTTCTTTAGCGCACCTTGGATGCAAGGTGTCGTGTAGCTTCTATTCCCTCACTGTGGCTAGTGTTAGTCACTCTGTTTATATGATTTAATTTTCAAATGGTTATGTTATTTTAAACTTTGATGAACTTTAAAAGTGATGAAGGGATAGCTTGATTTTTTTTATTTTTATTGTTACCATCTAGCCACCAAATTTTTGGTTATCTACCCAATGCGGTTTTTGTTCACATTTATTTCTATTAGATTTGCACAACTTTTGAGATTTAAATTTGAAATTTGTGAATCTTGATTTGAGATTTCTTATGATCTTGAGGTGGCTAGGAAGTGTGTGTTCTATGTTTCTAGTCCTGTGATGTGAAGTGATGTTCTCTATCATGTTCAATATGGAACATTGATAGATTATACAAGGAAGTAGATTGTGAAGAACATACCATTCTTATTCTTGCAATCATATTTTGCTTGAAATATGTTTTATTAGTTAAGAAATGTTCAAAGTAAATTAGCATGCACATGGTTGTGAATATTAGATATGCATTGCATGAAATAGTTAGCATTGATCAATATGCCTTGATGTGAGTTTCGATACTATGAGGATCATTGCATGGATATTCTTAAGATGAAGTATTCCATGAGAAGAGTACATTGTATGGCCCTGGTATGATATTACTAGCATATGGGTTATTATGCATGAGGCATTGCATGAAATTATATTTGAGGTATTTGAACTTGATGTATTATTTTGATGCACTCAATGTTCAAAGAGTAGGTCCACATCTCTTGATGAAAATGGACTAGAATTATTTTGTGTTGATGCGCTATTGGTGTTCTTGATAGAATGGTCAACACCTCCTTTTTTTCTTATGTATTATGTATCATTTGACTAGTTGGGTCAAATTATGTGATTGCTTGTGATGTATGAAATTGTCAATAATGAAAGGCATAATTCCTTTGACTAGTTGACTTGTGTGATTTTTACACTTTTGTTGAATGCATTATTGTATGGAAATAAAATATATGTTATTCGTCATTTTACTTACTATGTATGTGCATTGGAAAGCTTACCTTTTGGTAAGGGTGCTGAATGTGGAAAAATATAGAAGGGTAGAAGTGTTGTTTTCTTTTTCACTCTACCTGCTAGTAGAAATATGGTATTAAAATGCTTTGGCCAAAGTTGTTTTCATATATTTTCTTAAATATGTTGGTTATGTTTCATCTCCCTGCCACATCATCTGTGATTAGTTCTACATTAGGCATATGTGCTTTGTAGTTAGTTCCACTGTTACACTAGATACCCCCTACCTTTTTGTATTTTCTAGGCTGCTAGGCATTGTAGGGTTGGGAATTTTGCGAGTAGGTAGAATCCCAAGGAAGTGTAAGGCTTTGTGGTTAGGTGGAAAAGTGCCTCAACCATGTTTTTCTATCTTTTTATATACCTACCATTGATGAATACATGGCGAGAAGGCCATGGATGTGCAACAATAGATCACATATCATGCTTTTCCCTGGATTAAGCATAGCTACATAGATGAAATTATGAATGTTTAATATGTTAAGATGTAACATTTGGCATCTCACATTGTCTTAGAAATGAAGACTTGTCTGTTATGATGAAATGAGTTAAAATTTATGTTTGAAATATTGTTGTGACAAGATGGGCATGAGGACCTCGGTCACATAAATGGGAAAAGTGGATCCACTAACCTTTATAAGCGAATTGTGAGTATGGATGGATGATTTTCTCACTTAGTGAGTACCACATGTTAGATGGTATGTATGAATGATTTATTTTAGTTACGTATGATCAAGTTGTGACCTAAAGCTAAGTTGAGTTAAGAAATTGTAATCTTTATATGATTATGTAGTCTTTTGATATTGAAATTTGAAACATTTTCTCCTTGAGGTATTGACATTGTGAATGAGCAAAAAAAATTGTGAGTATATATATAGGAGTATGACAGGAATTGATATAATAACGTGGTCAATTCAATGTGATGTCAAGGTATGGTAAAGTAAGCACAAGTATGTGTGTGCTTTGTTGTGATTTTAAGGTATTATGCAGATTTATTTATGAAGGCATTGAGATATGGGAATATTAGATTTTGATTTTGAATATGATAACGACATGAACTAATGTTTTTGTTTTGTTCCTATGAATGTAACAGATGGAACGAAACTCATAAGAAGGGGAATATTGTCAAAGAGAGGTGGTCTAACCTTGTAAAATTATAAGGTAGTAATGGAATTCACACACATTCACATAGGAATTAATTTTGAAAAGGTTATTTTATCTTAAATGTGCTTAAAAGTACTTATTTTAAATGCGTTAAGAATTGCAACCATCCTAGGTGTAAAATTTGGGTAAGAAATGTTACTTGATGGTTTTACATGACTGTATTATATTTTAATATTTGTTAATTAAAGATAGATAGTATCCAATTGGAAAAATGATACTGAGAAATATAATATACCTCTTGTAGATCTTGTTTGGATAAGATGCAAAATTTGATAGATGCATCGAGACGATGCATGTCTGAAGAGGGGGAGTACGTCATAACCGTGAATTTTAATAAGCAAGCCTCTATTACAAAATAAATTCTTTGATTTGAAAATATTTTGCATAAACACAAACTCAGATATAAATATAAGGAATGGGAACAAGCTTCTATCAGGGTGTAGTTAAATGAAGTAAAAAGTGTAACTAATTTTAGGCTAAGCAACAAAACAAGAAATAGTTATGGAGAGAGTTTGGACTTTGACAAACCGCTCAAGTAGTTGGAGTTAGGCATCTCATAAAAGGCTCCATAATTACAAAGCATAAAAAGGAGGTGACAAAATGTATTTGGGGGTCGACACTATTACTCTGGAAGTTGTTGGCAAAGCATTTAAGTATCGTCAACGAGTGTGAATGTAGGATTTTATCTACACTCTCCCTTTTAATAGAAATCCTTATCAATCATTTTAATATGGTGTTAAGCAACAAGAAACAGAAAAGAGTGTAGAATCTGGGGTTGAATGATGGACTTTGTGCCTTTTTGTGTTGGGGAAAGGGTTCCTACATGAGATGGGTTCTTATTGTTAGTGCAATGGCTCCCAAATTTTAAGGTTCTCACAATTGTTAGGGGTATGTACATAAATGGAGCTATTTAAGGCTAAGAATTAGGCCTTGTGGACATAGAAGGGTTGTAGCAGAATTAGATTGGAGGCAAAAAACTATTTCCTTGGAAGGTAGGTACCAAACACTTCATTCCCAGCTATTTTGAATCGTGTGTGGGTGGAAAATTGTTCGTGGGTATCATGTTTTTTTGTCCAGTTATCTCTAATTTGCATTGATTATGGAGGTGGGTGCAAACTCTTTTAGTTCATAATATTTTTAGAATCGTATGTTGGATGAGGACTTTCTTGTGGTTGTCTGCAGGAATTTCTTGTGAGAGATTAATTTTAGAATTGCTTGTGGGTATCATTTGTCTTGCGGGCATTTCATTTTGAATCAATAGTGAGATATTAATTCTATGTAAATGATTTTAAAAAAGGACAATTTTCTTTGTAAGATGAAGAACATAGTATATGTTATGCACTGTGTGGAAGCTTAAGTCTTAAGTGAATTTCTTTATTCTCAGAATTATTATTTGTTTTGTTCTGTGAACTTGTCTATTGGGGATGTGTTTAGGTATTTGAATTTTTACCTTGATTCTTTCTACAGAGCTAGGATTTTGAAAACAAGAATCTATTTTGATTCTATAGTATATAATATATAGTATGTTGTTAGAACCTAAAATGGTGAACCCCAACTTGTAATACATACAAATCACATTTCCATTTAAAATGTTTCTTTCTAAAATTCCTGATCGAGATACCATCTAAAATTTCACCACAGGAGCAAGAGGAATTTGAAGTTCTAACATGAACCAACATCCAAGTCCACATGGTTGCATGTGCAAGATATTATTCTTGCAAACAAAACATATATTCAGGAGCATGCAAATAGCTCAAAATTATGCAATCTAACCTTTACATTATTGCCTTTAACAGTGAGTCATAAGAGAACATTTCATGATAAGATGCGCAGATCTTATAACCTAATCAAGCCAGGTGATAGGGTATTTGGTATCTATACCAATAGTCTTCTATACCAAGGAGTTTTACAATCACTTCCTCATGAAAGATTGTAAACCATTGATGTAAGTATAATGTTGTGGTATGGGGGTCATTGATTATGTTTATCAAGCATTACATGTTTGATTGCATTTTGGTAGAAATGTCATTTAAGAGCAATTGATGTAGATCTGGCCACTTCATATCAACTACACTCAATATGAAGAATATAGTGGGTGATCCTATTTGGTTGATCATGTTTTTTAACTCTATATGATACTTGTTCCAATATGGTCTCGTACCTTTGATTGAAGATCCAAAGTGTACGAGCTCCTCAAAAAGCAACAAGCTATGTATCTAGAATAATTTTTAGGTGTGCACAAAGATTTTCAATAGTGGTTGGCATATTTTCTTTCACATTTCTCCTAATGAATACAGTTGCAAGGCCTTGGATATGATGTTGCACCATGAGATTGAAGATATAATATCAAGATCGAGGATGCCTTTCAAATCTCTGGTCATGGAACCTCATCAAGTATAATGCAAATTAATGGAAGTACACTTCCCTAAGCCATGGTTTCATGTGTTGTGCAGATCCATTTGGAAAGAGAGTGGGAAATACCATATTGAGCAAGCCCTCAATATTATATTAATTTATTGGAGAAGAGTCTATTGCAGGCCAGTTGATAATGTTGTTTGTGTTGTCCTCAAGTTCCAATGTTTGCTTACTAATTTCTAGCTCACAAGTCTATTTTTATTTTGGTCTTCATCAACATCCATTTCATTATTTTCCATGACCATGTCTTCATCCATTTCAATGCTATTAAGCATGCTTGAAATGTCCGCTCTTATTTTGGGGATTCTTGCTAAATATTCACCATCTATGGTAACATCACTATAGTATGTGTCATACTTGACCTTGTAGTGCAATGCATCTCCAATGTGACTTTTGCTCACGTAACAATCATAATAATTCACATGTGTATATAATATTTGAACTATGAGCACAAATAATTCTTCTATTCTACGTGGAAGCACCTTTGCAATTTTCTTTATATCTTGTGGGAAGCTTATCGTGTGACCGCTATATTTATACTAGCCTCCAAATAGGTTACTTGCAATACTGGGTTTACTATAGCAATGAGCATTTCTTCCACTTGGGTCAACCTTTTCAACACAACAGGTTGTTCTCTTGGATCCATGTTGTTCAATGATGAGAATGGATGTATGCCTTTCTTGTGGAAGCATCTTTTGTAGGTAGGATTAGAATTTGATGACTAAAAAAATATGCTTGAG
Source organism: Thuja plicata (assembly GCA_018584345.1). Lineage (NCBI taxonomy): Eukaryota > Viridiplantae > Streptophyta > Pinopsida > Cupressales > Cupressaceae > Thuja > Thuja plicata. The sequence goes on from MU227111.1 coordinate 1,344,984, forward strand.
TAACACTCCTTGCATATAATGCATGTTTGTAGGTTGGACAATGCATCAATTCTATCTTGAAATCTCTTTCATTGTCATCATTAAGTCTGCATTGTTGCGGAATGGTGTTGCGTGATCTTCATGCTACTATTTTTGGGCACAATAAGCTTGACATGCGTGTCTTTGCAAATTTCTAATGTGTTTTTATCACTTATTTCCTCTCTATGATAAGCATGTTAATTTTGACTTAATTTACGACCTCACAGCGTTTGGGTTTCTATTTGTTGGGGGTTAGTTTGGCTTTGCTCTATTTTCTTGGCACGAATACGAGCAAGTATCTCCTCTTAATGTTGTGCATAGTAATCTTGACTTCTTTTTTGACTCTGCAGTTGTAATTACCCAAAAATGGTCTAGTAAACTTCAAGACCCCTTTCTAAACATTAAAATTTAAATACTAGACTACATCTTTCAAAACTGCATCTTTCAAAACTACATCGTTCAAAACTACATCTTTCAAGACTACATCGATCCCAAGGGGGCAGGAATAACCTATCTTTCAAAACTGTAAATTGATTCACTCTTTGGACATATTAGTTATGATATTGTCTTGTCTTTCAATCTGTGTTTTAGTGTTCAGTTTTGCTTAATATGCATTGGAATCTTGCTATCTTTGCTAGTTCTCATTCGATCAAGTTCGGGATTAGTTGTCTTGTTGTGCTTCGTTCAATCAAGTTCGGAGTCAGATCTCTTTCAGTTACCTTGAAATCATCATTATTTGACTCAATGTGTTCCCAAATTGCTCACACATTAGTCAAAGGGGGGCAAATGTAATCACCCAAAAAATGGCCTAATAAACTATAAGATGCCTTTCTAAACATTAAAATTTAAATACTAGACTACATTTTGTGCTTAATCAATTTTGCACATTGATTTAATCTCTTGTTTCTTGATCAAATCATCATTTTATCATTTATTCGATGATATCCTAAATTTGGCCACTTTATCCTAAACTTTGTTTAATTAAAAGAACATGTCCTCTTTTAATTAAATAATATCCACCTTATCCTATGTAAGCACATGAAAAAGGAATTTCCTAATTTAAAACAAAAAGAAAAAGACTTTTTGTCTACACATTGAATGCACACTTTCCAAGATGAGTGGAATCTCCTTTTGACTCTTAATCTCTCCCACACATCTTTTTGCCTCTTAGCCATGTCCATTGATTTTGCCTCTTGAGAATCTCATGCACCAAAGTCAAAATGAGGATTTTTCTCCACCCTTGGATTTTGCCTCTTAATCTCTACCGTTCATTGCTCTTTAAAATGAGGCTCTCTCCTCACTCTTGAAAAAATGATAATAGATTACTCACTCGTGTTATTGTTATGCTATTACTTTGTTTACTTGCATTCTTAGAGAATTATTGAGTACTCTTGCATTGTAGATTAGTATTATCTTATTGCATTTAGCTTAGATCAAATAGCTTAACTAGGAGGTATTATAATCTTACCAGATTAGCTTTGTTTTTCTTGTTCTTTCATTTGCATCATAGCTTAGTTATTGGATTTCATCTTAGTGCATCTCTTGTTTGCATCATCATTTGAATCTTCCATTCTATGGTGCACCTTGCAAAAGTATTTTCTTAAGGTTCATTTGAGAGCCACCATTCACACTATCTGAGATTCTTGCACATCATAGATAGGAAGCTATAAGACGTTTCTTGAGACTTCCTTCTTCACGAAATCTCTCAAGTGTAATGGTTTATAGAAGTGCGTCACATTTTGATCACACAATGGTCTTTGAAGTTTTGTTCTTTCAAGATGGGAGAGACTTGTGTGCTGAAAATGTGACACACTTCTACGAGTCATTATATTCAAGTTTGCTCAAGAATGAGGTCTCAAATGGTGACTCGTAGCTCCCTATTCATGGAGTGCAAGGGTTTGTGATGAAGGCCCTTAGTTTAGACCTAGTTATTCCCATGCAAGTACACCATGAAATGAGAGATTCAAAGAGGAAAAGCAAGAATGCTAGTCTCCATGATCACCAAATATGCATGCAAATGAAAATGAAAACTATTCTATATGATAACAATGCATGGAAGGAAACTAATCTATATGATAACAATGCATGAAAGGAAATATGCAAGCTAATCTATGAAAGAAATATGCAAGATTAATCTATTGAAAGGGATATGAATCTAAATTAACTGAATCTACTCTAAATGGATTACCATAAATTCATGAGAGAAGAAGACAAGAAGAAGAGAAGTTGCATGGTTCAAGCTCAAATGCTCAAACTCTCCTCCAAAATTGCTCTCCAAACCTGCATCATAACAATAGCATAAAAGTGTATATTCAAATGAGAAGGAGATGTTTCCTTTTAAAGAGCAATGGATGGTAGAGATTAAGAGGTAAAAAGAAATGAGCAACGATGGAGATTAAATCTTGGTTGATCCATGTGCTCATATCTTCAAAAGGCAATATCAAAGGCTATGATTAAGAGACAAAAAGCCCACCACTTAGGAATATGTGTGAAGAAAAAGGAGTTTTATTTAATTTATTTTCCTTTTCAACACAAAGAGAGATTTAAGTGGGGATTTTATTTAATTAAAAGAGGGATTTTCTTTTAATTATATAAGATTATTTTATTTAATTAAAAAGAGAGATTTTAATTAAATAAGATAATATTATTTAATTAAGAGATATTTTAATTAAATAAGACAAGATTATTTAATTAAACGAGATTTTAATTAAATAAGATTATTTTATTTAATAAAAAGGGATTGTTTTCTTTTAATTAAATAAGATAATTGATGAAATTATCAAACCTTAGGAAATATTGAAATAATTGAATTAATTACAATTTGATCAAGGAAATTGGTTTGAATTAAAATGTTGCAAAGCATTGATTCAGAAATTTGATAAATTAATTCTGTCACTTGATAAATTGAAGAATGGGGGCCCACAGTCTAGGCGACCATTTTAGGGTGAATACATTTGCCCCTCTTTGAATAATGTGTGATCTTAATGGGAACACATGTAGTCAAAGAATGCAGTTGAAGTGTGAGATCGATTTGGGATCACAAAATAACCCAGACGTGTGATCGACAGACAAGAACACATCAGGACAAATATAATATGTTTGAAAAAGCCAAGGTCAACACCCATTTAAATAGGTAATTGACATGTCCAAGATAAGAATCTCAAGCAAGGTTGCCCCGAGCGGAGTAATTGATAGGATTGATAAAGCTGAATCAAGGATTGATGTTGATAGGTATTGCCCCCTCGTGATCAAAACTGAAATGAGATAGAGGAGAAACAACAAATTGATAAATTTGATCAAATCGAACTAAAGATAAGGTTCTTGATGTAAGATGAAAGATATAAGGATCACAGAACCAAGGTAGATCATCAAGCACGAAAGATTATGCCCCAAGGTTGAATTAGAAGAAAAGAAGTGGGGTGAAAGCGAATGGAAGATAGAAGTTTGGAAGAGGTGGAAAGAAATAGAGAGAAGAAAGAGAATTTGCCTTAAGAAAGAGAATGCCCCAAAATCAATCAACTGTTTAAGATAGAAATTTTTGATTGAGATCATGAAAGAAGATAAGGAAATGAAGATCAAACATGACCACAATTGATAAAAAGTCCACAAGAAAGATGAAGGAACCCCTCTCAAATTCATAATGCAGCCTAAAATGCAAACTAACATGAAGTCTAACAATGCAAGCTACATGAAAATGCAAAGGTATACTTGCAATAGGGAAAATATAACATAGGAATTTGTGTTCATCATTCATTAGAGAATGTTAAGGAACTTATTTTCATCATTGGGCCATTATTAACAGACATCGAAAAATCACACAATCATCACCAGTCACAAGTGCAACTATGAAGATATGAATGTGATTGATATCATATTGGAATGTGGAAATATTCTAACATAAGCATCAAAGACATAAAGGTCAATATGACTTCGATGTTATCTTACCCAATTTAATGTAGCAAAACCATGCTCGCATCAAGGCATAGATGCCAGGATGACTAGAAGAACGATCGTGGAAAAGTAGTCAAGGATGAAGACTCAGATCTCCTAAGTATTTCAAGGGAACAAAAAGAGACACTCAAGAGTTTCAAGACCACACCCACAAGCAGAAAGCAAATAAAAACATGCCCCAAGTCCTCTAGCTATGCATCTCAGAGAGACTTATTAGACAAGGACACTCAACAAAAATTAATAACAGTCAGCACACAAAGAAAAAATCATGACATAGCTCAAGCATTAAGAGTGATGTGTTTAAAAATTTAAGTGTGTTAACTGATACTGAGCTCCGAGGATAAGGATTGAATGCTTGCAAGCAGGTAAGATCACATGACAAAACTAGGTAAGACCAAACTGATAAGTGTTGAAAAACACTCAATGTCAAGGGTTGTATTGAAAAATACAGTTGGGGTAGTGTTGAAAAACATCGTTTGTGAGGCTTCCTAAAGACTAATGCATCCAAGAGACCAAAAATAGTACAGTTATGTCCCCTAGACAAAGACCAGACCAAGGCAACAAGGACAAGGCATGATGGAGAAAGGCTAAGTATCGAGGACACGTGCTAAGAAATAGGGGTGCAAAGGCCTCAAGTAGTGCCCATTTCCAAGTTTTCACCACTTGGATTTTATTACAATTTTTTGCTACCCAGGCGCCTGTTTCCAGGTTTTCACCAAGGCACTTTTTCTATTTTTTTGAATTTTTTGAATTTTGTTTGTATTTTTGGAATATATAATTTTTTTGAAGATACATCAAAGTGCCTATTGCTAGGTTTTCAATAAGATGATCATTTTTTTAGGACATTTCCCAATTTTAAGAATTTTTTGACAATATATCACTTTTTTGGATTTTTTAGGATCAATAATTATGTACAAAGGACGCCCCCAGACAGAATGGGCATCATGGATATAAATTCTTCAGGTGCAAGACATTGATAGGATCAAGAAGTTTCTCTCCTTCTGTTGTAGACGATAAATAAGAATCTAACCCAAAAGCTGCTATGATAATGTAAGGTCCAAGGCAATTAGGTTCAAATTTGCCCTTTTGATCTCTATGCTGTTGATTCTTAGGATTTTCACGTAGGACAAGATCTCCCACTTGGAATTCTCTAGGGCGAACCTTTTTTGTTGAAGGCTTTGGACATGGGCTTTTGATAAACCCTCATATCTGTTGGTAAACTGATTGTTCTTCTTCACTTTGACTCCAAAATGCCCAAATATTAAAGAATCAATCAAATACAACAGTTGAGAAATATAAATGAATAACTAATTTCCCTCTGAATTTGAAGGTACAACTCCCTTAAATGAATGATTTTCAATGAATATGAATCTTTCCTATTCTAATAGGGGTATGTTCTTAACCTAAGAATAGAAGAGGTAAACCAAGCTATGCCTAGATAGGAACTAGCTCAGGCAAATTAAATTCAACTAAATCTAACCAGGAGATCTCAGTAATCATACGAGCTCTAAAAACTGGTAATGCAATGACAGATAATGAAGATGCAAATGAAAAACTAAGGATTAATGATAAAGAAACAATGAGTCGATCTATTTCATAGGAACATCTCCCAAACATAGAATAACACTAGATTCCCCTTTGGTTAACTATATCAAATCATAATACAAAACTCCGGTTCAATCATAAACTGTAAATCTAATTTCAAGGAAACATTCAAATCCATATAAAGATAAATGTAATGCAATGGAACAATTAAAGCAATGGTATTCAGACATACACAAATTTGACTCAGCAAAATGCCATTCTTCACACCAAAATTTAGTCGACTATTTATTGATTTTGGAAATAGTACATATAGCATTCCAGAGTTGGACCGTTACAAAAAGGGGTAACCGAAACAGTTCAACTTCTCTAACCAGAAATGATAAACAAAAGTTTATCCGTTACAATATTTATCAAAATTTACTACAAGAGGGAATCTATCTATGTTTCAGTTTTCTTCCCCTTGTTTAATTTAGCCCTATAGGCGGTGACAACTGTAATGATCATAATGAGTTCTTCATGCCTATTGATGTAGACATTGGTATATCTGATGAGCCATTGGGAATGATCTTTGGCCAGAACTTTGACAATGTCTACCTGATCCTTTAGTTCCTCCTTATCCTTGTAGATACACCCACTCAATTCCTGAAGATCTGGTACTTTATCCAGGCGGGAAGAAGACTGCTCTGCTTGTTTGTCCACATATTCTGAGAAGGATTTCTGCATGTTGGTCACTCGAATCATTTCCTTTCCATGGCCACTTGTCTGTGATTTCGTGTGGAGGCCTTGAAGGAGTTTAAATTTTTTTTTTCTCCTCTTTTATTTTGACATCTGTCTGTTGCAACCGTGCTTCATCTTGGATGATCATCTCAATCTTAAATTCCATACCTTGGAGCCATTCAATCAAAGGCTCATCTCCTTTCTGCAGGATCTTGGCCTTTATTGCCTCCTTTGTCTTCATCTTCACTACTACATGCAACATTACTATGCATTCTTGACACTTCACTCTTTCTGCCGTGAGAGTCTGCAAGTTCTAGTCAATGTTATTTCTCTCCTTTTCCAACTTTAGGAGAGTGTCACCTAACTGCTCAACAACCACAAGCCCTTCGGACCTGAGTCTCTCAATCCAGTTCCTACCAATTTTCCCAAAATGCCCATCCTCTTGCAACTTTGAAATGATAGCTTGATTCTCTATAGCATTGGGATCGAAAGTGATTTGAGCGCTGGGAACACTAGTGATCAGAGTGATAAGTTTCCTAATGAAATTTGTCAACTCACTAACTTCTGCTTTGAGTTGCACTTTAGCAGTCTTGAGCTCTTCGATCTCTTCTTCAATCACTACATTGGTAGACTTCCACCAATCCACCTTGGTATCATGATAGACCAACCCCATATCGAATGACTACAACTGAAAATCAGAGGCACTCATGTCCTCAAATCTACCCTCCTTTGTAGGCTTGGCTACTTCCATAGTGAAATGCCCAGTTTTAGGATCTCGACCTAGTGTAGACATTTTCTTGACTTTCTTCACTTTACTCACAGTGGTGTTGGGTTGTAAGGCCCGTGAAAGGGTATCTTTGCTAGATGTCCCTTCCTCTACTCTCTTCCTCTTGCATTCCAGAGTGTTCTCTATCCAAGATTCAACACTAGTAACTTTGGAAGCAAAGACCAGTTCTTCTATGAACAACTTCCTGATCACCGTAGGAGTAGCTTTGGGTCTGGAAGTAAATGGGTTCAATGAAGTAGGAGAGGAGGAGACTAATTTAACAACTTGAGCAACTTTTTCTTGCTTCCCAACCCCCTCATTTGATTCTATGCATGAATTACTGGAGCTATCTTCACCCACCTCTACTATAGTAGGGGATCCTCACCTTGGAGTATCTTGAATATAGGTGTCGAATTGTGTGTCTACATCACTAGCCTTAACTAATTGTTCAGGTCTTGCACCCTTAGTGAGCTCAACTTCAGACTTGGATGAATCCTTGGAGACTACTTCTTCAGTTGAACTGATGTCTGGAAGCGGGCCCTCTCCGCATGTCTTCTCTAACGGGATCTCTTTCTCAGGAGGTTCATTGCCTCTGCCCGCTGGCTGAACTAATCCTTTTACCATAATTGAGGTTGTTTCTGAGTATGTTGCGGGAATGTTCAAAGTCTCCTTTTTAGGAGTTCGTTGAGAAGGAGGCTTCCTTTCAGACCTCTTCCTTCTTCTTGGCATCTACTCGACCCACTGCTCCATCCTTTTGTAGATCCCACCCATCAAGGTCTACAAGTCATTAATGGCTTGACCTAGCATGGGTTTGGAACTTATAGGGAGGGGCTTTATCTTTTCTAAATATTTATTATCATACATATGCTGGCCATCATCTTCTAGCCCTTCAACTGCAGTGTTAACTTTGAACTTTTTGATTTGTTCAATAGTTAACCTTGCGTAGACTCTTTCTATGCTTTCTAAGCCATCCTTGCAATTGGCCCAATAGTCTTCAATATCATCAATGTGATGGATAGCATGACTCATTTGCACATGATCTCTGGCATAATTCACAGGATCATAATGTGGTCTCAGAACATCATATGTCTCCAATTGGAACCTTTTTGAGAATGTTTTCATAACATTCTTTGCCTTAGACCAGGATGCACAACTGTAAGCTACAATGGTCATTGGGAAATCATAGCCTTTCTTCTTATCAACAACACAGATCAAATTCACTTGGATTGCTTGCCTCATCACTTCAACTAGCACGATCATGGCATTAGGATATTTGGGCAGCTTCAAAGGGAAGTTATCGAATCCTGCAAGACGAATATATGAGAAATCTGCAAATCGAATAAAGTAGCACCCAAATTGGTTGATAAATGCCATGGATTTAGGAGAAAATATCCTTTCTAGGCAACCTTGTAGCTCCCTGCACAGTCTCATTGTGAATGCATCATTAACTTTGAGATACTCTGCATAATTGTTATGTAATTACAAACAGGGGAAGAATTCATAACTCTTAACATCCTCTAGAAATTATTCTAATCTAGAAAGCCCTGGCCAAATTTGAATTGTGGCCAATATATATAACAAGACTGAAGACATGTAGAACTCATTTTTATGTTTAGCTCTACTTAGGGCACTGGAGAGATTTTTGCTTACCATAAGGGCCCAATCAATGAAATGGTGTTGAGAGAATATCACCTGGACTAAGAAGAAATGATATTCAACTAAATTTAGTGCATCACTCTCATGTCTGATCCTGTGGATTAGTACCAAGATATCTATGATTTCTGGCTTCAGGTTCATACCGTATAATGTTTTAGGTAACTTGCCCTTAGCACTCCTCAGTTCTTGAAACAATGACTTCATTATTTCCTTCTTCCACACAGCCTTATTTGCTCCATACTTGGTAACTGCCTGACTATATGTCATCTCTAAGTATTCATCCTACTCCAGAATGCGTAAGGAGTTCTAGACAAACTCTCAATCAATGGAGAGTAGCACCGTGTCACTGGGCAGGAGAATTTGCTTAGTATCCAGATTATATCGAGCTATACATTCTTGAACAAGCTCTGGCACTTGAAATACAATGGGAAAACCAGCGGCTTCAACCAATCCACTCTCCTTCAGTTTTTCAATGACAGGGTGCATTTGGTCCACCCCCAATCTATTCTGGAAGCTTTGCATATCGAAGAAATTTAGAGAGGTGTCTGAGATTTTATGCCAGTTAGAATTGATGTCATTCATCCCATCAAATCTCATAAATTTAGTAGCCATGCTTCAATTGATTTGACCTGGGAGTTAGGGATATCTCTCAGGAATGTAAGAGAATAGAACAACTATTGCAAAGAGCTTCAAATTTAGACAACTCATCAAACAGATGGTAGTTCCTATTTGCAATATTTCACTGATTTTATCTTTTGAATTCTTACCATTTAACGGCCTACTTCCCATGCCACATGAATGAAAAGATTAAAGCATTTATGAAAAAGTCTGTTATGAAGTAAAACAACTTTATTTGAATTAATTACTTTACCCCTACAGGCCTGTTGGTTGTATATCCAATCTTTGTAGTCTTCCCTAAAACTTTTGTTGTCTTCGGCCTTATCCTTGCTCAAAATCTGAAAGCATGTCCAAAATTGCAAAATCCCTGTGAAAGTTGATGGTCTTGTGTCAAAATTTAGAGAAGTAATCCAAAAACCCTAAGTCCTAAGCTTCATTCTATCCAAAATTGGTTTAAACCCTAGTTCTTTGAAATGTCTTATGTTTTGAAGTTGCCTTATTCATAACTTAAAAGTCTTTTATGTCAAGCGTTATTTCCTTACAGTCACTAAGTCTCTTTATGAAAATGGAATATGCTTTAGTTTCATGAGACTAAGCGACTTTACTTTAGTCGGGTTATCTCTTAAGGAAAATAATATTCTTTCAAAGATCAAGAGATTATGAGATAACCGTCCGATGGAAACAGATCTAATGGTTAGTCGGGTTGTCTCTAGTTTAAACATGAGTTAACTGTTTCCTACATCGACTTTGAGATTTCTTAGTCGCAGGATCTCTATACATGAAACGTGGTTTAAGTGTTGAGTTAAAGGTTAAGTATTCCCTTTAGTCACTTTATCTCATGAAGAAAATGAGTTAAGTCAAAAGATCTAGCAATTAAACGATAGCCACTAATCAGGGTTTTAATCTGACGGTAGTTGGGTGATCTCATAATAAACCCTGCAGTTTGAAATAAATCAAGTGACGCTGAGTATTAATAGTCATGGGGTCTCCAGATCAAACTAGATTTGAAGTCAGGTTGAAAGACTTCAATCACTAGGTCTTGATGAAAAACATGAGTTAAGTGAAAGATAACGAGATCTAGCGGTCGCTGTCAGATTAAAAGAAAATCTATGGTAGTCTCTAAGTCGCCAGAAGAACTGAAAAGGTCAAAAGTAGTCAAGCGATCACAAGATATGAAGAGATATTATGACACATGTCCAAAAGGGGATGCATGGTTTAAAATTTACATAGTCGCTAAGTCTCGTGAGATATTAGGGTTTGTTAAAAAGATTAAGAGACTTAGCAAGGACCATTAGATGCTGATGAAAGAAGATCAACGACTGTCAGGAGGTCGCTTGATAAAAGATAAAAGGTTAAAATGATCCAACAATCAAGAGATAAACATGTAGTCGCGGAGTCTCTAGATGTTAACTAAAGCGGTTAAGATGAGTTTCAAAAGGCTTTCAGTCGCTTGATCTCTTGAGATAACTGCAGTTAGTCAATTTATTCAGTGACAAGGAGATTAACAGTCACTAGGTCGCTAGGAATGAAACCATACTTAAAGAAGATGATAGTTCATAGCCTCCATAAAGTACAGATGCTAACCAATGAGGAAATAAGGAGCACAACCACGATGGAAAAAGGTAGCTGAGATGTAATCAATGCTAACAAATCAAATTTGATTTCAGTCGAATTGAATAGGGTTTTTCTGAGAAAAGTACTCATTCAAATTTGATTTCCTGTCACTATCAAGAGCCACGACTAAGAAATTGAATACATTTCATAGTATGTGAAACTAATTGCATAAATTATTGAACGAAGGGATGTTTGCATTGATGTTTCAGTTATAAATAAGCATGATTGTTGTCATTTTACTTCACCAGCGATTGAGATTTCAGAAGCTTAAGTTTTCTTTGTGATTAGCATTTTCTGAGAAGATTTGAGTTTTCAAGTAGTGAAGTGTGAATTTGAAGTTCCTCCTAGTTTAGAATTGATAAAGTGATATAATTGGCAAGCTGTGCAGTGATCAGAATTTCAAAATTGTGTAGAGTTCAGTGGTTGTAGAGAATTCAGTGAATAGTGAGGTTTTGGAGGAGATTTGTTTCAATATTAGTAAGAGAATTGTAAACAACATAAGAATAGAGGAAAGATGAGTCAGGAACCGAGTGTTGCATCCTCTAGTGGGAGAAGTGGAGATACTGGTGAAGACACTAAAGGAAAGAGGAACTATTCATATGGGTTTCTACAATTGTTACCCGGCTCCATGTTACCCGGCTCCACTCAAAACAAAAAGGTAAGTGTTGATATCTTATTAGATAATTATTGTGATATAAGAGATGCTAAGACTCCAAATTCTTCTGGATTTTCTCTATATAATTATTTCTCGAGAAATTCTGACCAAGCCATTCCAATCTCAAACCCTTGGAATTCTGGGTTAGCTAGGTTACTAGTGCCAAATGTATTTGTAGATGCAGATTTCATTCTTGAATTGGCAAATAGATATGACCCTCTTACTAAGATAATCAAGAAGAATGATGGGAAACCCTTAGTCACCCTGGATAGGAATTCATTCATAAAGGCATTCGGTTGTTACTCCACCATGAGAACAGAGATTGATTTGCAAAAATTAAAGAATAGATATGTCAGGGAGGCTGGGGTAGCAGCGACATTGATCAAAGAGAAGCATGTTCCCAAAAAGATGAGAGGTCTCATTGAACCTATCCCAGGGGCGATTCCTTATTTCTACAAGGATCTAAACCATTACATTATGTACATTGCATATGCACTACACAGAGTGCTAGGAGTAGATGCAAGGAGAGAAAGGATTAGCTCTGACATCCTTATGATGGTACTGGATATACAAAGCCCTCATATCAATACTAATTATGATTACATCCAATATGTAATTGATAGGATGCATGAAGGGTTTGTACAAATTCAAAACAAGGAAGCAAACCCTAAATTAATGCAATATTCTTTATTGATGCACTTAATCCTTTATTACAACTTCTCCTTAATGGATTGTGACAACTTGAGGCCACAAAGATTCTTTCAGAATCAGCCCAATCCAATCCAATTCTAGGTGAGGGCATGGAATTATACTTCAAAAGATTATGATTTTTGTGCATTTGAGAATTGGATGGTTTACCCAATCTTTGTAGCTCTTGGTGTGGATAAGACAAGGCTACCAATACATGTGTTACAACTTTTGAGGTCTTGTGATATGGTTGACAAATGGCCTGGAGATCACAATTGGGGTGATTTCTATTATGAGAAGAATTATACAATGATGAGAGTGTATGGTTGCAATCACCCACCCCACATCCTGCCATTTTATGTGCCACCAAGGATAGCAGCCATGGTATTCATAAGGCAGCTAATTTTGACAGATAAGGAACATCTAGCTCCCCACAGGAAGGAAACTTTCACCCCCAAACAATTCAAAATGTATGGTTTTACCATTGGGAAAGGGGATATAGATTTGATAAGTTCATGGATGAACCATTTTAGAATGCATATTTCTTTATCTAGGTATGTTGATTCAGAGGGTTTTATTTCAAGTGCAAGGAAATTATTGACTCCTTCCATCCCTTTCAACAAGGAGCATGAGTAGTGTATAGAGGAGGACATGCTCAGAAATATGATGGATGAAGATGAGATTGCCTAAAGATCAAGCAAAATTAATGAATTGATGGATTTGGAAAGACAGGTAAAGAGGAAGGGATTGAATTTGAGTGGTTTTTTCCCTGATTTTCCTTACTTACAAAGGCTAGATGCCATGATCGATTCACACACTTTCTTGTGCAATCAATTAGAAGATGCACTTGATGAAAGTGACAAAAATAAGAAAAAGTATTCTTCATCTAAAAATGAAGAGGAAAGTGACAAGGAGTACTATGTTCCTAGCCCACCTCCAATGGATCAACAAATGATTGAATATCAATTAGCAGAAGGGGAGCAACAAGCTGAACATGTTGTGGACTTAACTCAAGTCCTAGAAGCTGAAGTCACAAATGAGGCCCCATAGAAAAAATAGAGGATTAAAATAGGGGAGCCTTCACAGCAAAGGAGTGAAAAGAGAAGAGACAGAATTGGTGCTCTTATCCTAGGAAATAGAGCTTATGACCATGAATTGAGAAAGCAAATAAGGTAGGGGAAAAATATGCAAAAAGGCATTGAAGAGGAAATTGAAATACCTCTTTGAAATTGCACTAATGAAAGGATATTACACCAACAAGAATTCTCAAGTGATGACTAGTTCATAAATACAAACGAATTCAAAGAATTTCTTGTGTGGAACAAACACAGATTGGTGAGGGAAAAGTTAGAACTAGAGGGTGGAGCCCCGGTGATAGAAGAGGGCTTGCAAGAATTACAAGATTATGATCCTGAGTCTAAAAAGATTACTCCTGAAGAGCCAAGGAAACTGGTTAAGTCCAGTGGAATGTTGTTGGTGGAAGGCTGGGACTTGGCATCTGCATTCATCATTGATCAGGTCAGGAGGCAACCTGATATGAAGTTTTTGTCAAAGGTCCAGGTATGGGACATGATTAAGGGATTTGGATACAATCCAAAGTCCCAAGCATTAGCTATGTGGAGCCTAGATCCCAAGGATAACAAGCCATTTGTGATGAGTATAGAGGAAAAGATGGTAGGGAACCAAATTATTTGGTTAGTACAAAACACGGGAGACTTAGAAATCTCCCAAGTTCTCACAAATTTTGCACAGCTCAATGAAGCTAAGACTACTCAATTGTCAGAGAAAATAAAAAAGATGACAGATGAGAGGAGTGCAATTGTACATGATAGAGAGTTGTGTAAAATACAACTCCATGTCAATGAAAAATTAATCAGTGAGCTGAAACAACAATTGCAAGAAAGGCCAAAGGTTGCTCCTGCAGAACCAAAAGAGGTCAGTACTGATGAAGTCCAGACAGAGTTGGCAGCTGGTGAAATAGAGATGGATATTAAAGAGCATAGTGATGTTATTTTGGGTGCTCTTTTTGAAATTTTGTAGCATAGGATATAGATAATAAAAGATAAGGCAGATGTAGTTCTTGATGTTTATAATAAACTGCCAGGGTTACATACAGAGGTTACTAATTGTGTAACAATTTTGAACCCATATTATGCTAGTTGGTCAGTAAGAACAAATCTTTTTGAGAGGTTAGAATCATTGCAACCTTTAAGGGATGATCCGCCAGAGATAGTCATCTGAGTACATGAAGAGGTAGAAAAGATAGGGTTTACATTATCATTTTTTAAAGGTAAAGTCAATTAGATTGAGGCCAAAATGAAGATGTTTGGGCCTTAATACAATAGATTTGTACCTTCCATTAGATCTAAAGATAATCAGATCAAGCTCTTAGGAACATGGATCACCGAATTTGATAAGGTGATTCCTAATAAAGATGTATATATCTCTAACAAGGGAGAGCTTGATATGGAAAGATACAACAAACTTTTGGATGAAGCCTTTAAGGTTGAAACTGATTTCACTAGATTTGTTACAGATGTCAAGAGCATAACATATGGTAAATGGGACAGGTTGAAGACTAAGCTGGAGAACATTCAAAGCTTCAACTGGCCTACTAATGTAGAGGTCATAGCATGGGACACACTAACAAAGCCCAAGAATAAGAAAGATGTCGATGTGAACTTAGACATTCTGGATGCAGAGTGAAGGACACCTGGCACCTGCTCTCCGAGCAAAAGGAGGTTAGAAATCCTAAAGAATAGTGTATGTTAGTCTGAAATGGCGATCACTAGATCTCAATATAAGATCATATGCTATCTTGAACAACTACAGACAAAGGTGCCAGAGCTCACAAAAGGACAAAGTGCAAATCTGATTTCATTCTACAAATTTGTCCATCCACCGCTTTGGGCTTTCTTGTATTTTTTATTTACTATGTTTTTAGGGTTAGGTCTCCAAATCATCAAAAGCTTGTTGCATCCTTGTCTTAAGGATTCCAAGATTATTTGAGACTATAAATATGTAATTGTAACCACTTTTCTAAAGGGAGAGAGTTGGAAGTTTTAATATAATTACAAGGCAAACTAAAAATTGTGTCTGAACCTTTGTACTATTTGTCTATCTATATGTATTTGAAGCTTTAAGACATCAATAGAAATATTTTGCAATCTCTTTTTTGCATATGAATTGTCTCTTTAAATTTGTGTTATAGTTCTTGTGTGTTTATCTGTAAGGCATTTAAGCAGATTGATCATAAGGTGATTGTGCAGTTACTTGTAAATTCCTTCAAGGAAGGATTAAATTGTTTCAAGTAACCCCAGGGAACATAACATTAGTTTGAGGATTTGATGATAAAGTTGTAGGAAGAGGATAGTATATAAGGTATTCTATCTTTGTTTCAAGTGTTTTATTGATTACCTTACTATGGATTTATACAAGATATTGACTCATAGCCCAGCGATTAGGCACTGGTTTTATGTTTGCTAAGTAATTGATTTACAATCCAATATTTTCAAATTACTTAATCATATACACTGTAAAACAAATAATTCCATTCAAGTGATTGTATTCTTAGGGTACAGTTCAGTTTGTTGATTCCTTGAAGAGAGGATCATTAGGTTGCCCCTCCTAAAATCAAGAGGAAGAAGGATGAAAATCTTTATCTCATTAGTTTATGTTGTCAAGACCATAGCCTGGCTTATAGTACTCTGTTTTAAATTAATCATTGCAATCTTGAAGGTATTTTATAAGTTGTTACAGTGAGGTTAGAAGTAACAAACCAGTGAATGAACTAGTCCACTAAATATATTGACTGAAGAATCAATAATCTTTTATAGGTAATACCTGCCTGAGTCTGTGGACCTCAAAAAAGAAGGAGGTAATAATAGGTATCCCCAGTATTATCAAATACCTCATCAATTATCCTTTCTCTTGCATAAAAAGGATTTTGCATTCAAGTATATAAGTATATTGTAATTTTAGGGTTTTGTTGCAAGAAAAAGAGCTAACAAATTGGCGACCCCGCTGGGGAGTAAAGATTGTAAAGTCTTGGTAAAAGTATTCAGAATCTCTGAGGGTTTCAAAGACAGTATATTTACAGTTTTAGTTTCCAAGGTCATTTTGATAAGTATTCATTCATCCCAAACAACTGTTGGGTGGTGACTCTAAAGCTAAATCTCTGAGATCAGTACAAGTTAAGTGAACATTTTTCAAAATGAATATTAGGTCAAAATTGAAAAGGAATCCTGAAATTGCATTAGATGGTGGAATCCCATCAACTTCAAGGATGGAGATGTCTTGGATGAAGAAAAGAAACCAATTCAGTATAGATGAAACTTCTCCAAGAAGTAAAGACAGTAATACTAGGATAGAGGAGGGTAGCAACCAATCTAATCATGAAGGCAATACTTTAGAATATGAAGAAGCTCCAGATAGAGGATTTGAAACAATTGCATCTACTTCCACTTCTAGTGAATGAGAAGGAACTGACACTATAAGTTTAGATTCTGAAGTTCCTACTGATGAACTCACTGAAGAAGAAAGGATTTTGTGAAAAAATTAGCCCTTGTTCAACAGAGAAAAAGAGAAAAAGATTTGAAAAAGAAAAAATATGTTAGAAGAGATGTCGACAGAAGTAGAAGAAGATCCTTAAGACATAAAACTACAAGAAACATTGAAAGGTCTCATACAGACCAAGAAATACCCACTACTCACAAAGCTTCTAGTTCACAAAATTTTAAGGACAAAGGTAAACAAAAGATCACTAAAAGCAAACCTGAAGAGCCTAAAGTTCGGAAGGCCTTAATAGAGCAAATGTCCAAATTGGATATTGATCTTGGAAGAATAAGAATAGAAAAGGAAACCATGGCAAAGATGCTAGAAAAAGCATAGGTGGAAGCTGCAACAATAGAAATGAAAAAGAAAATATATTTTTTACAGTCTTCCAAATATTCTTATGCTGGAACTGAGGACACAACATCTTCCAAAACAAAAGTTACTACTTTCAAAGAGACTGATAACTTCCAAAGGAAACAATTGCATTCTCAAAGGTATAAGAAATTTAATTTAATTGGCATTCCTGGATACCCAAATGCATTCCCAAAAGATGTGCGTGATGTGGGAGAAAATCTCCCAAAATTTGCAGGTCATAATGTCATCTCTTGTGAAGTGCACTTAAGAAAATTTATTGATTTTGTTGATGATTTGAATATCATTAATGAATATGTGTTGATGAAGATTTTTGTTCAGTCTCTAGTAGAAGATGCTAGAGAATGGTTTAGAAGTCTTTCTAATGGCTCTGTTGCATCCATGTATGAATTAATTGAGTTATTTAAAGATCAATATGGTGATAAGACAAATAAGGGGTTCTTACTGCAAGAGTTAAATAACATCAAAAAGAACTATAATAAAGAGGTCACTGAGTTCAATACTAGATTCCAAAGAGCTATGCATAAATTATTTTAGAAAATAAGGCTGGATGAAGAGGTATGTCTAGCAACCTATTTAAATGATTTTGATTCTAAAATGGGTTATGCTCTTAGGGATAAAAACCCTAGAACCCTTACTGATGCTTACAAGATAACAGTAAATATTGAGATGAACAAAAGGGTGTCTGGTAAACTGAATAGGAGAGATTATTCACAATTTAGTAGGAGTAACCTAAAGGAACCAGAATATAAAGAGTATAGGGCTCCTCAAAATAATAGGCCTTCCTATAATAACACTTACAATCCTCAAAATAGAATGCAAAATCATCCTTATGGAACTCAGTTTAAGGATGGGAAGCTTATTGCTCCACCTAGAAAAGAAAATCCTAAGAACATAACTCCAGGCCCTTTGCATAAAAATGTTGTCCATTTGTGCAATGATGATTTATGGTGTGAGGCTTGTGAAGCCCCACACAATCCTAACTTTTGCATTGTCTCCTCATATTTGAAAGCAAATGAAGAACAAGGGAATGGTGAAAGTGAAAAATGTGATTATAATATGACAAATGCCTATTCATGTCATGATGTAGACTCAGATAATGAAATTGAAAATCATGATGCATATGGTTCACAAGGAAATATAGAGATTCATCATCAACAAATTTTGTCAGACAGTGAAACAGAAGAAACTGATGACCATGTAAGATGTTATGCACAAAATAATCAAGACCTTCCATTGGTCAAGAAAGCTTCAGATGAAGAAAAAGCAAGAATTACTGCAGATCTGGTGAACAAAGCTAGAAGCAATTATCACTTAAGGAATAGAGTAGTTGGTGGTACTGGTAGTCAACCATCTGGTGTATTTATAAAAGAAAATAAAACAGACACCAAATATGTACCAAAGAAAGATGGACCTGGGGAAAATGCAAACAAACCTAAGGTCAAGATTGTAACTAAAGCCATAGAGCCTAATGTTGTACAAGAAGGAAAATCAAAGGTACAAGACACAAGTACTTCTTCTCTTAAGATAGAAAAAAAAAAATATAAGAAAGAAGAACCAACTCTGAACATACAAATTGAGGAAAATAATATTTTTGTTGAAAAACCAAAGTCCTCAGATATAAAGTATACTCCAGTAGACATGGGCGACTATTTGTCTCAAATGACTGTAAAAGTTCCATTTTTAGAAATGATGAGAAACAAGGAACATAGAGAAAAGGTTCTATCATTGTTGAACAGTGTGCCTACAATGAAAGTTCAAAGTCCAGAAAATGTTGATAAGAGACCAAATAACAAAGGGAAAGAAGTTGAAGTAATGACTTCTGAGATTCCTCAGATTTTCTTAAACACAACTACTTCTCCTAAGGTTGTTGACCCATTATTTCTAACACTGATAATTAATGGAAGGATGCTTAAAAATTGTATGATTGACTTAGGAGCATCAAACACTGTTATGCCAGTAGAAATTATGAAGTCTATGGGATTACAAGTGGATACTCCTAATGGGAGATGTCAAGCAATGGATTATAGAGAAGTCCCTGTTATTGGTACTATTGAAGCCATGCCTTACAAATTAGCACTGTGTCCTGATGTGTTTTTAACTATGAATGTTCTTGTTGTTGACATACCACCACATTATGGGATGTTACTATCCAGAAAATGGAGTGCTTGAATGGGAGGCATCATACAGTGTGATTTATCATATGCTACCTTCAACATTGCTAGAAATAATGTTAAAGTGTCAAGAGAAGGTAGGACTCCTCACATGATTGAATGGTATGAAGACACTAGCATTGACTACTATATTGATGTTGATATGGAGAACTTCAGAGTATAGAGGAGTGATCATCATCATCAGTGCAAAAATATTGATCCTCTGATTAAAGAATTGACTATACAAAATGATGGATTGTGGAATGTATTTTAATGGAGTTTGCTCAAAAGAAGGATTAGGGGCTGGTGTATTACTTGTATCTCCATTAGGTACAACTTTCAAATATTCTTTTTTGCTAGCCTTTCAGTGTACAAATAATACAACATAGTATGAGGCTTTATCTTTAGGGCTAGAAATTGCCATTAAACATGGAATAAAATTTGTAAAAGTTAATGGTGATTCTGAATTAGTGGTAGCCCAAATAAGATCCAAATATGCAGTGAAAGATGATAGATTAAATATGTATAAATATTCTATATGGGATCAGATTGAAATGTTTGATGCATTTGATATAAGTTGGATAGAAAGGTCTAAAAATATAATGGCAGATTTCTTAGCAAATGTTGCTCTGAAAACTGATGATCAAACCTTACATGGGGTATCAATAATTGAAGTTAAGACAAGACTAGTTGTTCCAGATAATATATATAACTGGCAATTTTTTCAGGATGACCAAGATATTTTGAGATTCATTCAGTGTTTGGACCATTATGAGAATCAGTGCATAGATTGCAATACCTTACTTGAGAATAATAACGGTAAAGACTATGTCTTAGGAAATGAGGTTGTATAATTGAGTTCCAATCAGATTCCTAAGGGTCTGGTTGAACTTGAAGCATTGTTCAGTAGTCAAAATGATCACTCAATAAAGATAAGCAATGCTAAGATTGAGGACTTGGAGGAAATTAACTTAGGATCATAAACCAGTCCTCAAGTTGTTTACATTGGAAAAGGTTTAGATTCCCATACAAGGAAAATTTTGATTAAATTATTGATAAAATATAAGCATATTTTTGCATGGTCATATGAGGATTTAAAAGCTTATAGGGAAGACCTTTTCCAACATGAGATCCCACTAAAATCAGAGGTGACACCATTTAGGCAAAAACAGAGGCCTATTAATCCTTTGCTGGCTCCTAAGATGCAGCAAGAGTTGATGAAATTAAAGGATGTTGCGATTATCCAGCCTATTAGACACTCAACATGCGTTTCAAATTTGGTACCAGTAAGAAAAAAGAATGGTGACATCAGGTTATGTGAGGATTTCAGAAATTTGAATATTGCCTCACTAAAAGATAATTATTCTTTACCCAACATGGAGGCAATGTTACATAAAGTGACTGGCTGTGAGTTGCTATCAATGATGGATGGTTTCTCAGGCTACAACCAAGTTTTAGTGAAGGAATCAGAGCAGTACAAGACTGATTTACCACTCCTTGGGGAACTTATGTCTATATCAGAATGCCATTTGGATTGATAAATGCAGGAGCAACTTTTCAGAGGGCCATGGATGTTGCTTTTAAGGAATTTATTGACTTGTTCATGGTCATTTATCAAGATGATTTAACTGCATACTCTAAGAAAGATGAGGGTCATTGTGAACACCTGGGTAAAATTTTCAACAAAGCTTTAGATTATGGTGTTTCATTAAATCCTAAGAAATGTCACTTTGCAGTACATGAGGGAAAGTTGCTGGGACACATAGTGTCTAAAGATGGAGTAAGAATAGACCTTGAAAGAATAGAAGCAATCCAGAAGGTCATTGCTCCAAAAAATTTAAAGGGAGTTTGATCTTTCTTAGGAAAGATTAATTTTGTTTGAAGATTTATAGCAAACTTTGCAGAAATTGTCAAACCTATCATAAAGTTGCTGAAAAAAGATGCAAAATTTAATTGGAATGAAGAAGCTCAAATAACATTTGAGAGAATAAAAAAGGCAGTGCAAGAGGCTCTTGTTCTAAAATAACCTGATTATAGTAAGCCCTTTTCTCTATTTTCATTTTCATCTTATCACACAATTGTTGTTGTTTTACTACAAAAAGATGGGGAAGGATTTGAACATCCAATAGCCTTTTATAGTAAATCTCTCCAGGATTTAGAGCTAAACTATGATATGATGGAGAAGAAGGCATATGCTTTAGTAAAAGCAGTAAAATATTTTAGACCATATTTGTTCTGTGCTAAGGTGAAAGCACATGTCCCTCATTCAATAGTAAAGGATATTCTTACTCAGTCAGAAGTGACTGGTAAGAGATGTAAGTGGATAAATAGAATTCAAGAATTTAATCTTAAAATCCACATTACAAAGTTGATAAGAGGTCAGGGTTTGGAAAAAATCATGACAGTGGATAACTTGGATTTATTACAAGTGAATGATATAGAGACACATGATCAGACAGTTACAAGTATAGAAAGACAACCATTTTATGCTGATATTGTGTACTTTTTAAAGAATGCCAAGTGTTCTGATGCTATGACTGACAATTAAAAGAGAAGTCTCAAATTGCAGGCTCAAAAATACACCTTATTCAAAGGATATTTGTATTGGAAAGACAAAAATGGTGTATTGTTGCTATGTTTAGATCAAAGCCAATCTGAGAAAGTTTTAAGTGAGATGCATGTACGGGAGTGTGGAGGTCACTTTTCTGCCAAGACCACTGCCCATAAGATTTTAAGGGCCGAATACTATTGGCCTTGTTTATTTAAAGATACATATGCATATGTTAGAAAATGTGAGCCGTGTCAGAGGTTCTCAAATAAGCTCAAATTTTTAGGAGCCCTATTGTTAAACCTAGTAAGTGCTGAAGCCCCTTTTTCTATGCGGGGAATTGATTTTATTGGTGACTTTGCAAAAAAATCCAGTGGAGGACACAGTTGGATACTGGTAGCCACTGATTATATTACAAAGTGGATTGAAGCCATTCTTACAAAAAAGGCAACAAGTAAGGTAGTTACTGAATTTTTAATGGAGAATATTCTGACTAGATTTGGTGTACCTTAAAAGTTAGTAATGGATAATGCCATGTGTTTTAGATCAGAAGAGATAACAGATTTCTGTGAGAAGTATAGGATCATAATGTCATATTCATCCCCATATCACCCACAGGCAAATGGACAAGCTAAATCTAGTAACAAAGGTATATTGAAGATATTGAAAAGGACTCTTGAAAAGAACAAGAGAGCATGGCATAACAAACTAAGGTTAGCACTCTGGGCTGATAGAATAATAGTTAAAAGGGCAACATGAAAATCTCCATTTGAATTGGTATATGGTTTATAGTCAAAAATTCCTATAAACAATTTGTTACCAGTATATCAGTTCACGCAAGAAGAGCAGTTAAATGTTTTTGACAACATGCAGGAAAGAATGATTCAATTGGCAGAGTTGGATGAAACAAGAAGAGATATCCAAAAGGAAAACATTAAATTACAACGGAAGATGAAATATCTATTTGACAGAAGGGCTACTGATAGAAAATTCCAACCAGATGACCTAGTTCTTCAGTGGAATGTGAGAGCAGAAGATAAAGGAAAGCACAAAAAATTTGAGTCTTTATGGCTTGGACCATTTTTTATTTCACAAAGCTTTGGAAAGGATTCCTATTTGTTGAAGAACATGAATGGAGAATATTTTAAATTGCCAGCGCATGGGCAATTTTTGAAACCCTTCTTCAATTGTAAAACAAAGTTTCATGCACGAGTAAGTATGTAGTATATTGTATATAGTCTCTTTCAATTGTGTGTTTCCCTTCTACAGTAGGTTAGTTAGCGATGCCTTCATTTTTTGACGAGGTCTGCAACCAGAGATGCTGAGATTCTTTGACATAAACTGTGTTTAGACATCCTCAGATAGAGCCATTGTTGGTTGTATTTCTAGTCTTTGTAGTCTGCCCGAAAATTTTTGTTGTCTTTGGTCTTATTCTTGCTCAAAATCTGAAAGCATGTCCAAAATTGCAAAATCCCTGTGAAAGTTGATGGTCTTGTGTTAAAATTAAGAGAAGTAAGATAAAAACCCTAAGTCCTAAGCTTCATTCTATCTAAATTGATTTAAACCCTAGTTCTTTGAAATGGCTTATGTTTTGAAGTTACCTTTTTCATAACTTAAAAGTCTTTTATGTCATGTGTTATTTCCTTACAGTCGCTAAGTCTCTTTATGAAAATAGAATATGCTTTAGTTTCATGAGACTAAGCGACTTCCCTTTAGTCGGGTTATCTCTTAAGGAAAATAATATTCTTTCAAAGATCAAGAGATTATGAGATAACCGTCTGATGGAAATAGATCTAATGGTTAGTTAGGTTGTCTCCAGTTTAAACATGAGTTAACTGTTTCCTACAGCGACTTTGAGATTGCTTAGTCGCAGGATCTCTAGATATGACACATGGTTTAAGTGTTAGGTTAAAGGTTAAGTATTCCCTTTAGTCACTTTATCTCATGAAGAAAATGATTTAATTCAAAATATCTAGCAATTAACTGGAAACCACTAATCAGGGTTTTAATTTGACGGTAGTCGGGTGATCTCATAATAAACCCTGCAGTTTGAAATAAATCAAGCGACACTGAGTATTAACAATCGCGGTGTCTCCAGATCAAACTAGAGTTAAAGTCAGGTTGAAAGACTTCAGTCGCTAGGTCTCAATGAAAAACATGAGTTAAGTGAAAGATCACAAGATCTAGTGGTAGCCGTCATATTAAAATAAAATCTATAGTAGTCTCTAAGTCGCCAGAAGAACTGAAAAGGTCAAAAGCAGTCAAGCGATCATGAGATATGAAGCGATATTTTGACACATGTCCAAAAGGGGATGCATGGTTTAAAAGTTACACAGTCGCTAAATCTCGTGAGATATTAGGGTCTATTCAAAAGATTAAGAGACTTAGCAAGGACTGTTAGATGTTGATGAAAGAAGATCAACGACATTCGAGAGGTCGCTTGATAAAAGATAAAAGGTTAAAATGATCCAATGATCAAGAGATAAACATGTAGTCATGGAGTCTCTAGATGTTAACCAAAGTGGTTAAGATGAGTTTCAAAAGGCTTTCAGTCGCCTGATCTCTTGACATAACCGTAGTTAGTCAATTTATTCAGTGACAAGGAGATTAACAGTCGCTAGGTTTCTGGAAATGAAACCTTAGTTAAGGAAGATGACAATTCATAGCCACCATAAAGTACATATGCTAACCAATAAGGAAATAAGGAGCGTAGCCATGATGGAAAAAGGTAGCTGAGGTGTAATCAATGTTGACAAATCAAATTTGATTTCAATCGAATAGAATAGGGTTTTTCTGAGAAAAGTACTCATTCAAATTTGATTTCCTATCACCGTCAAGAGCTACGGCTAAGAAATTGAATACATTTCACAGTATGTGAAACTAATTGCATAAATGATTGAACGAAGGGATGTTTGCATTGATGTTTCAATTATAAATAAGCACGATTGTTGTCATTTTAATTCACCAGAGATTGAGATTTCAGAAGCTTAAGTTTTCTTTGTGATTAGCATCTTTTGAGAAGATTTGAGTTTTCAAGCAGTGAAGTGTGAATTTGAAGTTCCTCCTGACTTAGAATTGATAAAGTGATATAATTGGCAAGTTGTGTAGTGATCAGAATTTCAAAATTGTGTAGAGTTCAGTGGTTGCAGAGAATTCAGTGAATAGTGAAGTTTTGTAGGAGATTTTTTTCAATATTGGTAGGAGAATTGTAATCAGCATAAGAACAGAGGAAAGATGAGTTAGGAACTGAGTGTTTCATCCTCTAGTGGGAGAAGTGGAGATACTGGTGAAGACACTAAAGGAAAGAGGAACTATTCAGATGAGTTTCTACAATTGTTACCCGGCTCCACTCAAAATAGAAAGGTAAGTGTCGATATCTTAGTAGATAATTATTGTGATATCAGAGGTGCTAAGACTCCAGGTTCTTTTGGATTTTCTCTATATAATTATTTCTGGAGAAATTCTGACCAAGCCATTCCAATCTCAAACCCTTGGACTTGTGGGTTAGTTAGGTTACTAGTGCCAGATGTATTTGTAGATGTAGATTTCATTCTTGAATTGGCAAATAGATATGACCCTCTTACTAAGATAATTAAGAAGAATGATGGGAAACCCTTGGGTGGTCCCACAATAGTGTGTCCCACTTTTTTGAACATCCTAATTTTTGCTGAAATTGCACATTTTTAAGAAAATATGTTGATTTAAGCCTTGAGAGGTCTCATTTGAAGGAGTAAATTCAAAATGGCTAGATAAAAGCCTCTTGGTTAAAAATCCCTTTGGTATAATCCTTCTACTTCTCACTCACACCTATAATTGAGTCTCCTTTGAACCCATCAAAATGTTGACAAAAAATCACTTTGACATTAACTTTTTGTTGGATAAAATAAATTCATTTGAAAAACCCAAATATAGGATGATGGTACTTTGAGAAAAAATTCCAATTATTATGAGTTTTATATATATATATATATATATATATATATATATATATATTGAGTTTATTAAGACTTTTCTTTTTAAGTTTTACTAAACATAGGTTGTCTGACCATTTAGCGACTTCCCTGTTTGACACTTCTGGAAAAATAGTAAATTAGGGAAAAAAAATTATGAAAAATATGTAGGAAATAGGTTTTTATGTTAGCTTTCTATTAAAAAAAGAATAAATTAATTTTGATAAATAGAGATAGAGTTAGAGCGATCAAAGTGAACCTATGTCCAAATTATAGTTAATGTCACTTCATAACTCAATAAACTATTAAATATTCAACCAAGTTAAATGAAACCAAATGTATTGCCTAGATATTTGTGTTACAAACCTAAATTCAAAATAATCACGTTCTTATCAGTTTTATTAAAAAAGTTATGTTGATCAAAGTGAGTGTCACTCCTGAAAAATCCTGAGTTTTCACAAAATTTTTGAAGGAGAAGGAAAAATGGATATAAATAAATTTCATTTAAAAATATATATATATATATATATATATATATATATATAAACTAGAAAAAAAATGATAAAAGTCACTAGTTTACATCATCTTCAAATT
>MU227111.1:1371431-1393694 GCA_018584345.1 Thuja plicata
TGATAAAAGTCACTAGTTTACATCATCTTCAAATTCTTAATGGTTTAATGACAATTGATGTTCGAAAGCGAAGTTTTTTTTTAGAATGTTCATTTTAGTGTCAAAGTTGGCCAAAAAGTGGGACACATTTTTGTGGGATCACCCCCTTAGTGACCCTGGATAGGAATTCATTCATAAAGGAAGTCGGTTGTTACTCCCCCATGAGCACAGAGATTGATTTGCAGAAATTAAAGAATAGATATGTTAGGGAGGCTGGGGTAGCAATGACATTGATCAAAGAGAAGCATGTCCCCAAAAAGATGAGAGGTCTCATTGAACCTATCCCAGGGGCGATTCCTTATTTCTACAAGGATCTGAACCATTACATTAAGTACATTGCATATGCACTACATAGAGTGCTAGGAGTAGATGTAGGGAGAGAAAGGATTAGCTCTGACATCCTTATGATGATACTGGATATACAAAGCCCCCATGTCAGTACTAATTATGATTACATCCAATATGTAATTGATAGGATGCATGAAGGGTTTGTACAAATTAAGAAAAAGGAAGCAGACCCTAAATTCATGCAATATTCTTTATTGATGCACTTAATTCTTTATTACAACTTCTCCTTAATGGATTGTGACAACTTGAGGCTACAAAGATTCTTTCAGAATCAACCCAACCCAATCCAATTCTGGGTGAGGGCATGGAATTATACTTCAAAATATTATGATTTTTGTGCATTTGAGAATTGGATGGTTTACCCAATCCTTGTATCTCTTGGTGTGGACAAGACAAGGCTACCAATACAAGTGTTACAACTTTTGAGGCCTTGTGATATGGTTGACAAATGGCCTGGAGATCACAATTGGGGTGATTTCTATTATGAGAAGAATTATACAATGATGAGGGTGTATGGTTGCATTCACCCACCCCACATCCTGCCATTTCATGTGCCACCAAGGATAGCAGCCATGGAATTCATAAGGCAGCTAATTTTGATAGATAAGGAACATCTAACTCCCCACAGGAAGGGAACTTTCACCCCCAGACAATTCAAAATGTATGGGTTTACCATTGGGAAAGGGGCTATAGATTTAATAAGTTCATGGATGAACCATTTTAGAATGCATATTCCTTTATGTAGGTATGTTGATTCAAAGGGTTTTATTTCAAGTGCAAGGAAATTATTGACTCCTTCCATCCCTTTCAACAAGGAGCATGAGCAGTGTATAGAGGAGGACATGCTCAGAAATATGATGGATGAAGATGAAATTGCTCAAAGAGTAAGCAAATTTAATGAATTGATGGATTTGGAAAGACAGGTAAAGAGGAAGGGATTGAATTTTAGTGGGTTTTTTCCCTGATTTGCCTTACTTAAAAAGGCTAGATGCCATGATTGATTCACACACTTTCTTATGCAATCAATTAGAGGATGCACTTGATGAAAGTGACAAAAAGAAGAAAAAGTATTCTTCATCTAAAAATGAAGAGTAAAATGACAAGGAATACTATGTTCCTAGTCCACCTCCAATGGATCAACAAATGATTAAATATCAATCAGCAGAAGGGGAGCAGCAAGCAGAACATGTTGTGGACTTAACTCAAGTCCCAGAAGCTGAAGTCACAAATGAGCCCCCACAGAAAAAATAGAGGATTGAAATAGGGGAGCCTTCATAGCAAAGGAGTGAAAAGAGAAGAGACAGAATTGGTGCTCTTAACCTAGGAAATAGAGCTTATGACCATGAATTAAGAAAGCAAATAAGGCTGGGGAAAAATATGCAAATAGGCATTGAAGAGGAAATTGAAATACCTCTCCGGACTTGTGCTGATGAAAGGACATTACAGTAGCAAGAATTCTTAAGTGATGACCATTTCATCAATACAAAAGAATTCAAAGAATTTCTTGTTTGGAACAAACACAGATTGGTGAGGGAAAAGTTACAACTAGAGGGAGGAGCCCCAGTGACAGAAGAGGCCTTGCAAGAATTACAAGATTATGATCCTGAGTCTGAAAAGATGACTCCTGAAGAGGTAAGGCAACTGGTTAAGTCCAGTGGAATGTTGCTAGTGGAAGGCTGGGACTTGGCATCTACGTTCATCATTGATCAGGTCAGGAGGCAAACTGATATGAAGTATTAATTAGAACTCCAGGTAGGGGACATGATTAAGGGATTTGGATACAATCTAAAGTCCCAAGCATTAGCTATGTGGAGCCTAGCTCCCAAGGATGACAAGCCATCTGTGATGAGTATAGAGGAAAATATGGTAGGGAACCAAATTATTCAGTCATTACAAAACACAGGAGACTTGGAAATATCCCAAGTTCTCACACAATTTTCATAGCTCAATGAAGCTAAGACTGCTCAATTGTCAGAGAAAATAAAAAAGATGACAGATGAGAGGAGTGCAATTTTATAGGATAGAGAGTTGTGTAAAATACAACTCCATGCCAATGAAAAATTAATCAGTGAGCTGAAACAACAATTGCAAGAAAGGCCAAAGGTTGCTCCTGCAGAACCAAAATAGGTCAGTATTGATGAAGTCTAGACAGAGTTGGGAGCTGGTGAAACAAAGATGGATATTAAAGAGCATAAACATGTTATTTTGGGTGCTCTTTTTGAAATTTTGCATCACAGGATACAAATAATAAAATATAAGGCAAATGTAGTTCTTGATGTTTATAATAAACTGCTAGGGTTACATACAGAGGTTACTAATTATGTAACAATTTTGAACCCATATTATGCTAGTTGGTCAGTAAGGACAAACCTTTTTGAGAGGTTAGCATCATTGCAGCCTTTAAGGGATGATCTGCCAGAGATAGTCATCCGAGTAGATAAAGAGATAGAACAGATTGATTCAATCAGATTGAGGCTAGAATGAAGATGTTTGGGCCTGAATATAATAGACTTGTACCTTCCATCAGATCTGAAGATAATCAGATCAAGCCCTTAGGAACATGGATCACCAAATTTGATAAGGTGGTCTAATAAAGATGTATATATCTATGACATGGGAGAGCTTGATATGGAAAGATACAACAAACTTTTGGATGAAGCCTTTAAGGCTAAAACTAATTTCACCAGATTTGTTACAGATGTCAAGAGCATAATAGATGCTAAATGGGATAGGTTGAAGAATAATCTGGAGAACATTCAAAGCTTCAACTAGCCTACTAATGCAGAGGTCATAGCATGGGACATGCTAACAAAACCCAAGAAAAAGAAAGCTGTCGACATGGACTTAGACATTCTGGATGCAGAGTGAAGGACACCTGGCACCTGCTCTCCGAGCACAAGGAGGTTAGAAATCCTAAAGACTAGTGTAAGTTAGCCTGAAATGGCTGTCATTAGATCTCAATATAATATTAGATGCTATCTTGAACAACTATAGACAAAGGTGCCAAAGCTCAAAAGGACAAAGTGAAAATCTGATTTCATTATGCAAATTTTTCCATTCGTCGCTAGGGGATTTCTTGTATTTTGTCTTTACTATGTGATGACATGTAACTGATTGAATGTTTGACAATGTTAAGTTGAAGATAATGCAAGGCATTAAATCAGTTAATGTATTGTATTTTCATTGATGTCAAGTTAATATCATCTATACATTCATGTACATAATGCCAAAGACTTTAGAGAATCAAAGGAACAAAGGATATGCTTTCAATAATGCATAAAAGTCAAGTATTCACTAAGTGACAAACAACACCGATGGAGTGCACATTGACGGACAGAGAAAAGAAGAACAGTCACAGTGATACCCAACGATCAGAAGTATAGTATTTCCTGATGAAGCAAAACCACAGTGTTGCATGACGAGAAAAGCACAGAGTAACTCGACGGAAGAAAATATAGTGTTGCTCGTGGACAAAGATCACAAAGCTAACTAGAGTCTCGCCAATGGAACAATCAGTTGTCACTGACAACTAACTGCAGTGGTGACCGACAGAACAAAAAGTTTAGAAAATGACAAAATATCTAGTTGGCAGAGCTAAATAAGGACTTAACTGGTTGTCTACCTTGTTTTATTCGACTAGAGATAAGTGATTGATTTAAAGTTGATTTGTACAGTTGGCAATAAGATATCTATGAGACAAATCAGGAGTTATGCTTTAAATCTAATTGGCTGGATTGTTTTTCACACCAAGAATCAAGAATCAAGAAACAATGAATATTATGTCTATATAAGAGACAAGCTTAATTCATTTACGAATGGGATTAAGGGGAGTGAATAGAAAGAGGATGCTAAAGAGAAACTGATGAAGAACAACTTCATGCAGTGTTGATCAAACAAGTTGAAGGAAGAGCTAAGGAATTATGCAGACATCAATGAACAGTAAGCACAACATCATAGAGCAAAAAGTATGGAGCACAAGGATTTATTTGATACATTGGTTAGAGAAGTAATGTACTTAAATAGATCTGAAAATATGCAAATTTAAGTTGCAATATGAACAGGTCATAATGTTTCAATTTAACCATTGAAGCATCAAGTTTCTTAACCGAGCAGGACTTAACAATCTTCTATATATTGAGGTACATCTCAAGGAGTGCCAAAAAGGTTGATTCATGTGTTATGTGTGTATGATTCATTTATTTACTGTCTTGTATCTTACATAGCTAACTCTGGATCGATCGGTATACTCTGCTTATTTACTGAGTTTCGGTAAATAGTTATACTGCTTATCGGTAATCAAGAAAGAATAAGCACTGCCAGAGCAAACCGACAGACAGTTAATCATTATTAGTATTTCATGGCATGCATCTTGTACGGACATAATAATTTGAGGTTTATTGATTTGTGGTTAAAGTTTGAAGGATAAATTTTTGAGGCCACTGATTCACCCCCCCCCTCAATTATTACTAACAATTGGTATCAGAGATTGTGTGCTTAGATGGAAGGTTTCAAGACCTAAGCCAAAGATCACAAAATGAACAGACGAGATGTGCCCAAGTTGAACAAAGATAATTTTGCTTCATGGCAGAGCAAGATAAGACTCCACTTATAAGGTATTGGTAATGATGTTACTCAATTCCTAGAAACTAAATATGTGTTGCCCACAGGAGCACCAACAGTTGAACAAATGAGAGTGAAGCATGAACACAACGACATGATGATAGAGCTTGCTTCCTCACTCTTCGATGCTGAATTTGAAGATGTCAAAGAATGCAAAACTGCAAAGCAGATGTGGGACAAATTGAAGCTTGTACATGGTGGTGACAAAAATGTTTTGAGAGCCAAGGCAGAAAGCCTTAGAGGAAAGTTTGATGATCTCAAAATGAAAGAAGGTGAAAGAATCACTCAGTATAACACAAGAATCAAGGAGGTATTCAATTCTATCTGAAGAGTTGGAGGTGTACTAGAAGAAGATACAGTGGTAAGTAAAATTCTAAGAACCTTACTTCCTACTTATGCTATTAAAGTATCTTCCATTCAAGAAATAAGAGCAGTAGCAAATAGCAATGTTACTCTAGATAGTTTAATTGGAAGACTGATTTCATTTGAGATGAATATCTTTGATAATATTGTCTTACCAAACATAGAGTCTGCGTTCAAAACTTCTATAAGAATAAGTAAATCAAGTCACAAAAACACTATGAGAAAACATAGTGATAGTGAAAGTGAAGAAGATGATCTTGATGAAATTGAAGCACTTATGGCCAGAATAATGCAGAGAGGCAAAGGTAAATTACCACTTGTTTGTTTTAATTGCAAAGAGATTGGACACTTTGTTGTAAGATGCACTAACATAAGAAAAGATGACAGAAGTAATGACATATCATATGAAAAGAAGTCTAACAGAGGTGATTACAGAAGCTACTAACAATAAGAAAGAAGAGATACCCGAGACTATAAAGACAAGGGAAAGAAGGACGGTTACCTAGAAAAATGCAAGGATGATGATACTGACACCGAATCTGATGAAGACATCAAGATGGTGTTTGTGGTTGTAAAAGATGATTCAGATGATGATGAAGAAAGGTGTGTAGAAACAACTCTCATATCTAAAATTAGCAAAAATGATGTTTGGATCATAGATAGTGGTTGCACTCACCATATGACCGGTGCTAAGCAAAATTTTGAGACTTTTGATTACTATAAAGGTGGTTTAGTAAGAATGGGAAAGGACACACCTTGTCTAGTTGAAGGTAGAGGAACAATAATGTTGAATAACTAGATAAAGTGTGAGAATGCTTATTGGGTAAATGGATTGAATTATAATATATTGAGTGTTTCTCAGTTGAATAATTTAGGTCACAAAGTAGCATTTGAAAATAAGAAGGCAAATATCTTTAATAAATCTGGAAATCTAATTGGTACCGGTGAGCAGACAAAAGGTAACTTATTCTATCTGAACGATACTGAATCCACTTGTTTGATTGCTACAAACGAAGACATATGTTTATGGCACAAAAGACTGTGTCATGTGAACTTTGACAACATGATAAAGATTAGAAAAAAGAGAAATGTCAGAGGCTTTCCGACGATGACCAAGCCCGACAATATCATGTGTAAAAATTGTCAAAAAGGAAAAATGACAAAGTCTAGTTTATAAAGCAAAACCCATACATCTGATGCAATTCTAGAATTAGTCCATACTAATTTATGTGGACCTATGGGGACAAAGAGTTATTATGGAGATAAATATTTTATTCTCTTTGTTGATGATTACTCTAGAATGATGACAGTTATGTTTCTAAAAGATAAATCTGAAGCATTCAAGATGTTTAAATGGTATAAGGCTATGGTAAAGAAACAAAGTGGTAAGGATTTAAAATATTTTAGATCAGATAGAGGAGGAGAATTTATATTAGATAAATTCACTGACTTTTGTAATGAGCATGGAATCAAAAGATGAGTCTCTGCACCAAGGACACCACAACAGAATGGAATTGCTGAAAGAAGGAACAGATCCATAGTTGACTCTGCAAGGACACTTATGATAGAGAAAGGCATCACCCAAATCTTCTGGAGGGAAGATGTTAGTACTACTATTTACACATTGAATAGAGTACAATTGAAGAAAGACACCTTATGAGCTATGGTATGGATACACACCCAATGTAAGTTATTTCAAAAAATTTGGCAGGCAATGTTATATCTTAAAAGATGATAGAAATGAGAAAATTGACTCCAAGAGTGATGAAGGAATTTTTCTAGGGTATTCTACCAAGATCAAGGCTTATAAATGTCTAAATAAAGCCTCTAACGAAATTATTGAAAGTGCAAATGTAAAGATAGATGAATTTGCGGAGAAGAATGAATAGGAAAGCACTAAAGAACCAGAGGACTACAATAAGTTCACTTACAATGAGGAACCTGACACTCTACCCTACCAACAATGTAGAGCTCCCAAGCAACAGATCATTGCACCTAAGCATCAGGCTGCAAATATCGATGGTCAGGACAATGATCAAGATAATGTGCAAGGTGATAAAGAACAGAATGAAGAACAAAACAATGATCAAAATGATAGACAAAGAGTTGTACCTATACTTGCAAGATATGTAAGAAAGAACCATCCAAAGATCCAGATCATAGGAGATAAGAAAGCCAGTACAAGAACAAGAAGTAAGTCTCTAAACTCAAGCTGTCTAATTTGTGAGTTTGAGCCAAAATCTGTTAATGCTACACTTGATAATGAAGAATGGATAAGTGCTATGAATGATGAGATTGAGAAAAAAAAAACATGGTCACTTGTGCCAAGACCAGATGACAAGAATGTCATCGGTACAAAATGGATATTCAGGAATAAACTGAATGAGAATTAAGAAGTCACAAGGAATAAAGCAAGACTAGTATGCAAGGGGTATGCACAAGAAGGAATTGAATATGGAGAGACCTTTGCACCCATTGCTAGGCTAGAAGGAGTAAGAATATTACTTGCTTATGCTGCATATAAAGGATTCAAGGTATATTAAATGGATGTCAAGTCTGCATTCTTGAATGGAATACTTGAAGAAGAGGTATACATTGAACAACTAGAAGGGTTTGTTAATCCAGACAAGAGGGACATGATATGTAGACTTCCCAAAGCCTTGTATGGATTAAAACAAGCACCCCAAGCCTGGTATGAACGACTTCATTCCTATCTTATAAGTATTGGATCTGTAAGGACTAGTGAAAACAGTAATCTTTATTTGAAGGAAGATACTAATGCTAATACTTTGATTGCTAAAATATTTGTTGATGACATCATATTTGGAGGCAATGATATGCTATGCAAATCATTTGCTAATGAGATGAGAAAATATTTTGAGATGTCTATGTTGGGAGAGATCAAGTTCTTTCTTGGTCTACAAATCATGAAACAATGTGAAGGTATTTTCATTACTTAGTCAAAATACATTAAAGAGGTCCTAAAAATATTCAAGATGGAAGAATCCAAACCAGTTGGAACATCGATGGCTACTAGATGTAAGTTGACAAAGGAGAAAAAGACAACAGAGGTAAATCAAAATTTGTATAGATCAATGATTGGAAAACTCATGTATGTTGTACATACTAGACCAGATATTGCACATGCAATAGGAATAGTTGATAGATTTTCTGTTAATCCCAAGGAATCACATATGACTGCTGTGAAAAGAATCCTAAGATATCTGAAGAATACCGAAGAATATGGCTTATGGTACAGAAGAGAAGGCAAATTTGAACTTAAGGTCTTTATTGACGCTAATTGGGCTAGAAATATCGATGACCGAAAGAGCACAACTGGAGTAGTATTCTTCATGGGTGACAAACTTGTCACATGGATCCACAAGAAACAAGGATGCATCTCATAATCTACTACGGAAGCAGAGTATGTTGTTGCTGCTGCAAATTGCTCAAATATTGCATGAATAAAACATGTATTGGAAGGTATGAATATGATGATACTAGAACCAGTAATTATCTATTGTGATAATACAAGTGCAATTAAGATTTCCAAAAACCCAGTCATGCATGCTAAAACAAAGCATATTTCCATCAACTATCATTATTTGAGAGAACAAGTTCAACAAAGGAGGTGATACTTGAGTATGTGCAATCAAAAGAACAATTGGCCGATATCTTCACCAAGCCACTGCCCAAGGACGCATTTGAGTACTTAAGAAAGAGACTAGGGGTCAGACCCTTGTCTACCAGTTAGTAAAATGACTGAAGGTTGCATCAATCTACATATTATCAGAATATCATTAATGTTGATGCAAGCAAAGAGATGAACTTCAAAGCTACATCTATATACAGACAAGTATATATCTTCACCGAGCACCAGAGCATATTGCTAATGGATAAGGGAAATTCAAGGAATATATTATGGATGGAGAGAAATGAATGTTTGACATGAATGTCAGATATTTGTAAGATAAGTTTGGCATTGTTGTCAAAGGGAGAGAAATTATTCATATTATCAAATATTTCTGGAAAGGGAAAGATATTATCCACTATCACATTACTCCAACAGGGAGAGATTATATCCTAAGGGAGAGAAATTGTATGGAAAGGTCATACAAAGGGAGAGTTACTGATAAGATAAATTGACACAAAAAGAGAACTCAACACGTCAGAAGACAAAGAGCTGCAAGAATAAAATCTAAGCTAAAACAGAGCTTACCGATGGTCAGACATTTATCGGTTATCAGAACAAAAAGATTTGTAGTTTGATGAATCTCAACTGTTGTATTTCATATTGTATTAGTAAATAGTATAGTTTGATAATATAGTATGTTGCCATCAATGCCAAAGGGAGAGATTGATGACATGTAACTGATTGAATGTTTGACAATGTTAAGTTGAAGATAATGCAAGGCATTAAATCAGTTAATGTATTGTATTGTCATTGATGTCAACTTGATATCATCTGTACGGTCATGTACATAGTGCCAAAGACTTCAGAGAATAAAAGGAACAAAGGATATGCTTTCAACAATGCATAAAAGTCAAATATTCACTAAGTAACAAACAACACCAATGGAGTGCACACCGACAGACAAAGCAAAGAAGAACAGTCACAGTGATACCTGACAATTAGAAGTATAGTATTGCCTGATGAAGCAAAACCACAGTGTTTCTCGATGAGCAAAGCACAAAGTAACCCGACGGAAGAAAATATAGTGTTTCCCAATGGACAAAGATCACGAAGCTAACTGGAGTCTCACTGAGGGAATAGTCAGTTGTCACCGACGACTAACTGCAGTGGTGACTAACATATCATAAAGTTCATAAAATGACAAAATATCTAGCTGGCAAAGTTAAATAAGGACTTAACCGGTTGTCTACTTTGTTATATTTGACCAGAGATAAGTGATTGATTTAAAGCTGATTTGTACAATTAGCAAGAAGATATCTACAAAGACAAATCAGGAGTTATGCTTTAAATCTAATTGGATGGATTGTTTTTCACACCAAGAATCAAGAATCAAGAAACAATGAATATTATATCTATATAAGATACAAGCTTAATTCATTTACAAATGAGATTAAGGGGAGTGAATAGAAAGAGGTGGCTAAAGAGAAACTGATGAAGAACAACTTCATGCAGTGTTGATCAAACAAGCTGAAGGAAGAGCTAAGGAATTATGCAGACACCGACGAACAGTGAGCACAACATCACAGAGCAAAAAGTATGGAGCACAAGGATTGATTTGATACATTGGTCAGAGAGGTAATGTACTTAAATAGATTTGAAAATCTACAAATTTAAGTTGCAATATGAACAGGTCATAATGTTTCAGTTTAACCATTAAAGCATCAAGTCTCTTAACCGAGCAGTACTTAACAATCTTTTATATATTGAGGTACATCTCAAGGAGTGCCAATAAGGTTGATTCATGAAAGTAGCATTGGATATGCCTGATGCCTATTGACAGTCTAAGAGAGAGGCTAATTCAAGGATGACAACATTATATGTCCGATACTAAGTGACAACCTCTATGTATAAAATCCTCTAACAAGGTCACACCTAACAGTGTGTTTGTAACCTTTAACAGGGTTGGCTCTTAATAGGGCTCACTTCAGAAGAGTGAAAATTTGGGGTATTGGTCCCAGTAGTTTTTCCCTTAACAGGGTTTCCACGTTAAAAATTCATGTGTTATGTGTGTATGATTCATTTCTTTACTGTCTTGCATCTTACATAGCTAACTCTAGATTGATCGGTATATTCTGCTTATTTACTGAGTTTCGGTAAATAGTTATATTGCTTATCGGTAATCAAGAAAGAATAAGGATTGATAGAGCAAACCGATAGGTAGTTAATCATTATTAGTATTTCATGGCATGCATCTTGTAGGGACATAATAATATGAGGTTTATTGATTGGTGGTTAAAGTTTGAAGGATAAATTTTTTAGGCCACTGATTCACCCCCCTCCCTCTCAGTTATTACTAACACTATGTTTTTAGGGTTATGTATCCAAATCATCTGAAGCTTGTTGCATCCTTGTCTTGATGATTCCAAGATGATTTGAGACTATAAATATGTAATTGTAACCATTTTTATAAAGGGAGAGAGTTGGAGGTTTTAATATAATTACAAGGCAGACTAAAAATTGTGTCTGAACCTTTGTACTATTTGTCTATCTATATGTATTTGAAGCTTTAAGGCATCAATAGAAATATTTTTCAATCTCTTTTCTGCATATGAATTGTCTCTTTACATTTTTGTTATAGTTCTTGTGTGTTTATCTGTAAGGCATTTAAGTAGACTGATCATAAGGTGATTGTGCAGTTACTTGTAAATTCCTTCAAGGAAGGATTAAATTGTTTCAAGTAACCCCAGGGAAGATTACATTAGTTTGAGGATTTGATGATAAAGTTGTAGGAATAGGATAGTATATAAGGTATTCTATCTTTGTTGCAAGTGTTTTATTGATTACCTTACTATGGATTTATACAAGATATTAACTCATAGCCAAGGGATTAGGCATTGGTTTTATGTTTGCTAAGTAATTGATTTACAATCCAACATTTTCAAATTACTTAATCATATACACTGTAAAACAAATAATTCCATTCAAGTGACTGTATTCTTAGGGTACAGTTCAGTTTGCTGATTCCTTGAAGAGAGGATCATTAGGTTGCCCCTCCTAAAATCAAAAGGAAGAAGGATGAAAATCCTTCTCATTGGTTTATGTTATCAAGACCGTAGCCTGGCTTATAGTACTTTGTTTTAAATTAATCATTGCAATCTCCAAGGTATTTCATAAGTTGTTACAGTGAGGGCAGAAGTAACAAACCAGTGAATGAACTAGTCCACTAAATATATTGACTGAAGAATCAATAATTTTTTATAGGTAATACATGCCTGAGTCTGTAGACCTCAAAAAAGGAGGTGATAATAGGTATCCCGAGTATTATCAAATACCTCATCAATTAGCCTTTCTCTTGCATAAAAAGGAGTTTGCATTCAAGTATATAAGTATATTGTCATTTTAGGGTTGTGCTACAAGAAAAAGAGCTAACAGGGCCGTTAAGAAACATCTTTTCACTTTAGATAACCGTAACAGTAACTTTTTGGAGGTGGCAAAAAATTACTTTTTTTGCTTCCCTTTTGGGCAGAGAAATACTTTTGGAGTGTTCTCTACCCAAAAATCCACTGAGGTGGAATTTTAGCCTATTGAGATGCTAAAATGATGTGTATCGATTTCATCATCTTCTTTATACCTTGGCTCACTTATGAGATAGATTCTTCTTCAAAGCTCTTCAATTTTAATGACTTGGCAGAAAAAGTACTCTAGAGGTCGAAACCTACCTGTTGGAGTAGTGGGGAAGCCATTTTCTGCTTTTCTACCGATAAGCTTGCATCTTGGATTCTTCTTCATTTAATCTTTCCTTTTGGCCCGTAGAGGTGCATTTTGAATGCAATAATCTTTCTAGCCCCCAAATTATCCACTTTCAAACTTTACTAACTGCTGAAACATTTGGAATTATTCACCGCAGAAACACACTCTGCAGGTGACTTTCTGCCAAGGAGAAGCCTGAAACTAGTTTTCTGCCAATGCTACAAAATGAAGTGCCAATGCTAAAGACTTCGAATGTAAATAGAACCAATGTTGGAAACCTCTGAAATATGACCTTTACCAGATTTGGGAACTTAACCTACCCGATGAAACCTGATCTCAGACACAAATTTGCTCCGGTTTACAAAAGAGAATTCAAATTGGGGAAATCCGATAAAGGCCTCGTAGCTTAAGGGGAAAACTAGATGTAGACTCAAGACTCTCATGAATATGTCAAGACCAATGCTACACACTAAACTTCCATTTCTATCTAAATGTATGTAGGACAAAAATGGGGCAACAATATGGTCAAATGACGCTTGACATTTTTCATGTAGAAGTTCTAACTCTTGAAGTCTCATGGTGCGGTAGTCTTCATCTGTAACTAGACCTTTGAGGGAAACTCGAAGTGAAGGAATTTCAACCTCCAAAGGTAACACTGCTTCAACGCCATATGCAAGGGCAAAAGGAGTAGCCCTAGCAGGAGTATGAATACTCATTCTATAGGCCCACAAAGCTAGATTTATATATAAGTGCCAATCTCTACCATTCTCACAGACTGTTCTATGTAAGATTTTAAGAATGGTTTTTTTTTATGCCTTTGCTTTACCATTTCCTTGTGGGAAGTAAATGGAGGACCAATGTTGTTTAATCTTGAATTTCTTGCAGAGTTGTTTAAGGTCCTTATTTTTAAACTAGCCTCCATTGTCAGTGATAATCTCGAAAGGCACTCCATATCGAGAGATGATATGGTTTAGAATGAATAGAGAGACTGTCTTGCCTGAGGCAACATAAAGTGGGACAACTTCTACCCATTTAGTGAAGTAATTAGTAGCAGTGATAATAAACTTGTGTCCACCTGATGAGTTGGGATGAATCTGCCCAACAAGATCAAAGGCCCAACACTGAAATGGCCAATGAGATATAGAAGGATGAGCTCCCTGCCTAGAGAATGTATCAGGTTACCATGTTTTTGACACTTTTCACATGACTTTGCAAAAGCTACTGCGTCAATCTACATTGTAGGACAGTGGTACCATGCCCTAAGAAACCTTTGGTCCATGGCAAGACCATTGGAATGTCCCCCACAGATGCCCTCATGGATGTCAACTAACACTTGGTCAGATTCTTCCTTTTCTAAGCATTTAAGAAGTGTTCCATCTAGACCCCTCATTATCTTGGTTGATTATCAACTGTGAATCCCCATAGATGTGTAGCTCTATGATTTTCCATTCTATGGCCATCTTAAGTCCATTTGTTAAAGCTTCGTATTCAACAATGTTGTTTGTACATGGGAATAATAACTTCTAAGACTTAGGAATTGTGTACCCATGAGGAGAAACAAACACACACCTGGTTCAATAAGCACTGAAGATCTATCTTAAAAGTAGCTAGGGAGACAACCAAGTACCTCATATCCTTAGGCGTCTCAGAGAGGTTTTCACCCTTGGACAAGTCATTTCTTTTTACTTTTTTTAGTTCTAAAACCGCCACATAGTGGTTTTCACCATCAAAACTCCTATTCTTTTGATTCTCTTTTCTTTTTATCTTGTGAATAAGGTACTTGATGTCTGGCTTTGTCATGCTGATAGTCAGTTCTCTTGTGGAAGAGAATACGGGTTCAATGGCATTTAGATAACATGCTATCTCATAATCATTTTTAAATGTTAAGAGCTCAGGTTCTTGATAGCATTGGGACCAATCAATGAGGTCAAGATGAACAAGAGGCAGGTCAACGACTGGTTCAAGGTTATAAATGTGAATGATATTATTGCTGGTGACCGAAGAGTCAGAGTCTATCCAGTATCCTTCTAAGATACCCAAATCAGGATTCATCCTAACAAGTGAAGAATCGTCCACTAAGGCAAGACGTGGGTTAAAATCCTCTAATCCTACATGTGACTCGTCAGCTACCTCAAGTTGAGAACTATAAGTGTGGATGACATCAAAATCCATGTCAACTATGGAAGGATCTTAGAAGGATTCCCATTCATACTCATATGAACTTGTGTCTGAACTGCGACTAGGATGCTTTCACCATGAAGGTTTGGGACATCGTGATGTGGAAGGTCTAGTTTCATCAAGAGTAACACCTTCTCTTCCCATTAAACGAACAAGATTCTTCTATTGACATTCTCTGAAAGGATCTTCTACATCTGATTCTTGTTCTAAAGTTGCAACTGACGCATGAGCAACTAGAATATCTGAATCTCCCCAAAGGAGTTTAGTGGAAGGGACCCAATATTCACACATGTCTTGCTGATTTGTCAAACTAGGTACATATTTTGGTTCATCTTCACTATCCAAATTGTCAAGGATAGGAGTAGTGTGCTTGTTGTGATTCGCAAATCCTAGGCCAACTAGCTTCTTAGACTTGCGTCCAAAAAGAGCATGATCAAGAGGTTCGGCTCTAGCATCTAATTTGTGATTAAGAGGGCCATGTCCAGGATAGCCCATGTTTCTAACAAAATTATACCCTCATCCATAAGCCTTAGGAGAGGGAGAGAATTTCTCATTGTGCATATATTTCTCTTCTCTATAGATCTAGTCTCTAACAAATGTCTCTTCTTTCTCATCTTGAATAGACATCGAGGATTCTACAAACGTGCCAAATAAAGTCATAGTTGAGAGGAGGGTCTCTTTTCTTGTGAAGGCTTGGCATAAGACCAAGGTGAAACTGGTAATGTTATGAGGGAGTTGATTTGATACTCCCCCATACCA
The DNA here is from genome assembly GCA_018584345.1 of Thuja plicata. NCBI lineage: Eukaryota > Viridiplantae > Streptophyta > Pinopsida > Cupressales > Cupressaceae > Thuja > Thuja plicata. The sequence goes on from MU227111.1 coordinate 1,387,123, forward strand.
AGGTCTACCGACTTAAGCTTGTCTTTACATTCAGCCAAGGTCACATCGAAATCTTTTGCTTCTCTATTGAGGGGAACATGAGTTCCTGCTGAAATTGAGTTAACAGATAAGGTGTTATCCCCAAGTATACAATTATCTATTCCATTGTAGGGGAACTTAACACATTGATGATAGGTAGACGATGCTGCTTGCATATCATGAATCCACAGTCTACCAAGTAAGATATTATACGCAAGGGGGCCAACATCAACTATTTGAAATAAAATATATTTTTCAACAGGTCCAATCCTAATAGGAAGGATGGCCAACCCCTTGGAACTTCTTTTCGCCTCATCATAGGCTTTGATGGTAATCCTTTTCCTGGTATCTATGACTTTTTCATAATAAGCCAACTATTTTAAAAGACTAAAGGAACAAATATTAAGCCCAACACCCCCATCTATCAACACACGCCTAACATGAGTTTTGTGGATCATGACCTCAATATAAAGAGAAAGATTGTGTGGGTGGCTCAAGGCTTTATCATCATCCTCTGAAAAGGTAAGGTAACAAGGGCTAGAAATGTGGTTAACCATGTTGTGGAATTGATCAACATCTAAGTTGTCGGGGATGTTTGTCATGCACAAAGCATCCTCAAGGACTTGCTTATATCTCGGGGACAACTCTAAGAGCTCAAAGATTGAAATCTGAGCTGGGGTTATTTGCAACTGATCAACAAGACTATAGCTTCACTTTGGATTAAATATTGGTTTTGAGGTGACATTCTTGGATGTCACTTGCTTAGGTTTACTTGATTGACTCAAATTGGGTCCTCTAATGACAATGAGACCTTGACTTTGTGTGACAACATTGAGAGTTTGTGAGGACACTCTAGAGTTAGGACCCCATAGTACCATGATGGGTTCTTCATCAAAGATAGGAGAGTCTATGTCTAGATCATAACCATAGGGATCTTTACCCCTCATCATGTTGAAATATTCTTCTACAAATTCAAGCATATTGATGGTATTCTCCACATCTGTGTAGGTGCAATTGATCTCAGCTTTGCCATTCTTAGATTTAGAGGTTTCCCCCTTTTCATACTTGGGAAAGGGTTCTTTGAATGCCTCATGATCGACGTTGGTGTTTAATCCATCTATCTTAAGTTTGCCATTTTCAATGAGATCTTGAATAATATGCTTGAGTTTCCAGCAGTTTTCAATATCACGTCCAATACCATTATGAAACTTGCAAAAGGATTTCTCATCCCACCAATGTGGCTTAGCATCAAGTATATAGTGTTTTGCCAGATCTTGAGGATGTGCAAGGTTGTTGGCAATGAGCATTTTCAAGACATCCTCATAAGAATAACCAAGTTTTGAAAATTGACGTCTTTCTTTCTTAGGCCTATCTTGGTATCTTGGCATTCTCTCTTGTTGATTAGACGTATTGAGCTTCATGGCTTGAAAGACACTAGACAAATGGAGCACAGTTTGATCTTTGGGTTGGGAGGAGTCCACAACTTCATTGTTGACCACTTGTTTGTTCCTATTCCAGTGTGAGTTCTTCTCTTTATCCTTGTTAGAGTTGTTGTTTTGACCATTGTTGTTGTTGTTTCCATGTTTGGTCAAAATTCCTTGTTCTTTCAAAACATCCTCAATCCTACATGCGGCTTCAACCATGGTGTCAAAGGAATCAAAAACCATCTTCCTAACTTCATACCGCATTTCGAGAACCAAGTTGCTAACAAGGATGTCAATATTTTAATTTTCAGGAATGGTTCTAGAGTAGTGAGAGAATTATTGTTTCCACCTTTGCAAGAAAGTGACAAAGGATTCCCCTTGATTTTTATTTAAATTGCATAAGTCCAACATGATGATAGATCTTGAAAGGTTTTACGCAAAGTGTTGAACAAATCTATGGAAAATCTCTTTGAAAGTCTTGACGGGAGGAGTTATGTTGGTGAACCATTCCATTGCTTGACCCTTAAGACTCCTCGAAAACAACCTCGTGAGGTATGAGTCATCTTGATGGAAATCAAAATTTATGGTATAAAATTGGCGCACGTGATCATGTGGATCTCCATTTCCATCATACTTGTCATATTGAGGGATCTCAACCCTTTTAGGGAACTCTTTCATGTTAACACTTTTGTCAAAAGGATTAGGACAAATTGAATCAAGTGAGAAATTCTTGGGTGCTAACATCTTTTCCATCATACTCTTAAGTTGTTAGATCTTCTCTTCTTGAGAGGGACCTTGCTTCTTAATCTTTTTGTTTGCATCAAAGTTGTAGGGGAATATAGCTCCCTTGTTGATTAAAAACTATAGGAACTTGTCTTTGTTTTTCTCTAAATATTTCTCCACATATTGTTGCAAGAGTGGTTCTTGTTGCATTTTCATGCAGTCTTGGGAGCTGAGGTCAAAACTCGAGCTACTACTCCCATATTGTGAACCATGATGAGCATGTTGTGAAGGTTGTTTTGAGTTCCTAGGAGGTGTTTGTATCCTATAATGATCATTTCTTGAAGCCCTTATTCCTCTAGGGCTAGGAGATCATGATGGCATCCTTGAACATCTTCCACTTTGTAGAGTCTCAGGAGGAGTGGATGGAGGAGAGATATTTCCACCACTAACATGCATGTTATTAAATTGGTCATTAAGTCATTGAGCCAAGAGTCTATCTTGCTCCTCCTGGAGGGATTTATTTTCTATTTCCAACAAGGTTTGTCTCTCCAACTCTAGGAGTCTAAATTTCTCTTCCTTTTCAGCTTGTTCATCTAGGAAGGCTTTCTTTTCACACTCAGTTCTCTTTAGTCTTTCACTCGTGTATCTTGAAGATGTTTTGAGCGGTGAACTTGGTCTTGAATGTCAAAATAAATTATTGGTGTATGTTGCATTTACGCGAGTGTCATAAAGTTCCTCATCTTGGTTTTCAGGTTGTGATTGCTCATCTTGATATGCTTGCCTCATACCTCTCTCATCTCTTTGGTGTGCATCTAGATATCTAGTTGAGATAAGGGGTGAAGCTAGTCGGCTATCATGAGAGGAACCGCCAAATGAAATGGTATCTTTATGTTTTGAAAATATGTCATCAAGGCATTTATCCATGTCTTCCCTCTCTTGTTGAGTCATTGTGTAACTCATATCTATATATGATTAAGAAGATGCTAAGGGTGTACCCAACTCACTAAGGTCACTCTTGGAATCAAACCAAACTTTTGAGTTATTCCTAGGTGATTGATCAAATATGGGTTCTTTTCCCTTACATTTTTGGTGAGTTTGAACTAAGGGTAATTGGTTAAAGACTACTTGAGGTTATTTTCCTTGATCTACTTGGTATCTTGTTGTAAGTGGCATGAAAGAAAAGGTACTAGGTGATAGGATGACCCTAATAAATGTTGGTACCAAACTAGGATAGTAAAGGCATTCACTTATCCTAAAGAGAGGTGATAAGATAGAATTTTGCAAGGGGTGTAAACCAGCACTGCCACAAAGGTGCCCACTAAACAGGTGAATACCCTAACACATATGGATCACGAGGATGATTTACCCAAGTTATATTGATTGAAATTGAATTTGAATGAAAGTGAATGGACAAGAGATTACCAAAACTCTCCAAGTGTGTTATCAAAGAATCTAAAGGTTTATCTTCTCAACAAGAACAATTTCTAGCTCACCAACTCCAAGCAAGGTCATTTGTGAAAATCAAAGATTACTAGTTCAAGAGGTCAAAACACAAGAATCCAAAGTGTAAACAAGCTTCTAACAGCGGGGTAAGTGACCTAATATGATTAGGATCAACTAAGGAAGACTGAAAATGATAGGATAGAAAATTGGAAAAGTTGACAATTTGACACTTAAGAATGCAGATTTGTTGATTATTTTGATGTTTGTCTTTATGTTTGGTGTATGTTTTGATGTTTCACTCACGCAAGACACATCAAGAAGATTGTTTGTTATAAATAAAATAGTTACTCCACAACCTAGGTAAGCCAGGGAAATATCTGTTGAATTCCCACTTGAACCAAAGTTCAACCACGTTTACTCATAGTGAACAACTTAGAAGCTTGGAGGCACAAGCTCCTCCTTACAGTGCACTCACTTCTCAAACACACCAATCTTCGAATCCCAAGGGAATCACTTCCCAAAGGACAGTTGTCTCTACTAAGAGCCATAAAAATGTGGGATGTTTTAGTCAGTCTTTGACCTTCTGCGCCAATAGGTAGAGGGTTTTTGTTCACTAAAATAAAGTTTGTAGTCAAGGCATCCATTTAGGTGGTTGTGATCAAGTCATTTTCCAAATTAAGGGGGCTCTCCCAATCCTTTCAAAGCAAGGTTTTCACCTTAATAATGTAGGGACTTTAACGCACCACTAGGGTACTAGAGGAGATTTTGGTTGCCACAAAAAATTTACACCTGTCCATTGTGAGACTAATCACAATGACATTTTTTATATACCAGTTTGGAAGGGCTTGGCTTTAGCCTGTTACCGGTTGGGCAATCCACTCTCATTGGCTCTATTAAAGCACTTGGGAGGTAGCCACACTAGAAGAATTATATGAGTTTCTCTTGCACCCAAGATCCACGAAGGCAAGGGGAGAGGATACGTTCATATAATTCTTAGGATTACAATCTAAAAGACACTTCAAACACATAAGAAAATGAAAATAATGCTTTTGAATTTTTTATCATCCCAAAAGGGTGAGAGCATAGTTTCCTAACATCATTGTCATTCCTAAAATACCAAAATAGAAGTTCATTTTAGAAGTCTTGCATGTGGGTTCCTATTGTAATAAAATAAAGTGAAATGCAAGCACAAAGTTTAGCATGCTATCAATCAAGACAACCCACAAGATGATTCATTAGTAGTCTTTATTTGAGTCTTCTTTTCAACATCCTGCAAACCACATGTTAAGCTATTTCAAAAATAAAAATCAGAAAAACATAGCAAACAACAAATAAAATATGCAATGTATACTCAACTCATGTAAACCCTAGGGTTAGATATGAAAATCAATTGTTAGGAGCAATAATAACCAACAAATAATCTAAATGACAACTCATATTATGCGTTGAACCATGTGAAAAATAAGTGCAAGCTAATCATTAAATGCCTCTTTTTTTAATTTTGATTTTTTGACCTAGTCAACAAGATTGGACCTATATGACATGAATTCAGATCTCAAACCCTAAATGCAGAAAAGAGACCCATGTTAAAAAAATAGTGAGCTTTCCAAAAATGTCAGAATTTTAAAAAGATATTTTCATTTGTTCCCTAGGGAGCCGTTTTCCCAAAATAGACTAGTTTTTATAAATCAACCAAATGAGTTATGACATTGCATCCAAATTTAAAACACAAAGAATGGACCCCCTGTAGAATTTAAATACCTTTCCGAAAATGTAAAAATTTCTGAAAAAGATGCTGATTTACGTCAAAAATTAATTTTTTTATGAAAAATAAAGAAAAATTTGTAAAAACTTCATGATACCTCAAAAAATTATGAATTTTTTATTGAAGTTTCTTTGATATGTCGCCAACCTGCAAAAAAAATTCAGACCAAAACTCTAAGCCGTTTGGGAGATATAATCAAATCTTTGAAAATCTAGGGTTTTCATCTCCAAGCAAATCTGCACAAGGGGGTTAGCTTCAAAAATAATCAAAACCAGCATATAAAGGTGGGTTGCCCCATGGTGGGTGCCAAAAATGTGTGCTAAAAATATGACACACTTCTATGAGTCATTGTATTCAAGATTTCTCAAGAATGAGGTCTCAAATGGTGACTCATAGCTCCCTATTCATGGAGTGCAAGGGTTTGTGATGAAGGCCCTCAGTTTAGACCTAGTTATGCCCATGCAAGTACACCATGAAATGAGAGATTCAAAGAGGAAGAGCAATAATGCTAGTCTCCATGATCGCTAAATATGCATGCAAATGAAAATGAAAACTATTCTATTTGATAACAATGCATGGAAGGAAACTAATCTATATGATAACAATGCATGAAAGGAAATATGCAAGCTAGTCTATGAAAGAAATATGCAAGATCAACCTATTGAAAGGAATATAAATCTAAATTAACATGAATCTACTCTAAATGGATTTTCATAAATGCATGAGAGAAGAAGACAAGAAGAAGAGAAGTTGCATGGTTTAAGCTCAAATGTTCAAACTCTCCTCCAAAATTGCTCTCCAAACCTACAACATAACAAGAGCATAAAAGTGTATATTCAAATGAGAATGAGAGGTTTCCTTTTAAAGAGTAATGGATGGTGGGTGATACCACAATAGTGGGTTACACTTTTTCAGAGGAAGAAATTCTTCACAAAATCTACGAGGTGGAAAATTTAGTCGGTTACTTTCGATAGAAAGTACCCGATTATTTCGATCGAAACTACCTTTTTTGCCTAGTTTCGATCGAAACTAACCAGTTAAGATTTTGGTAGGTTTCAACCCATGCCGACATTTGTGTGTGTGTAAATGGGTACCTGTCAGAATCAACACAAACACTCAATAGGTCATTATATTAGTCCAAAGGGGTTAGAAAAGCATGTAAAACCCACTAAAACCGACCTATTGCCTGCTAACTAGGA
>MU227111.1:1438602-1470665 GCA_018584345.1 Thuja plicata
GGGGTGAATCAGTGGCCTCAAAAATTAATCCTTAAATCAACCCTTAAAACTTATAACCACAAATTATGTCTCAAGTTATCTTCTGTCCTACAAGATGTATGCCTTGAAATACTTATGTCAATTTTCTACTTGTCAGATTGCTTTGTTAATCTCTCTTCTATATGATTACCGATAAGCAGTTAACTATTTACTGAAACACAGTAAATATGCAGAGTATACCGATAAATCCATAATTGCATATGTGAAATGTAAAATAGTAAAGTAATAAAACATAAACACATAACACATGGATTTTAACGTGGAAACCCTATTAAGGGAAAAACCACTGGGACCGGTACCCAAAATTTTCACTCTTCTGAAGTGAACTCTATTAGGAGCCAACCCTGTTAAAGGTTACAAACACACTGTTAGGTGTGACACTTGTTAGAGGATTTAAAAGATAGTTTGTCACCTAGTATCTGGCATGTAATGCTACTATCCTTGATCAAACACTCACTTGGCCTGTCAATAGGTATCGGGCATATCCAATGCTACTTTTATGATCAAACTTTTTGATACTCCTTGGGATGTATCTCAATTGTAAAATACTTTTAAGTCCTGCTCAGTTAAGAGACTTGATGCTTCAATGGTTAAACTGAAACACTAATGATCTGTTCATACATACAACTCAATTGCAAATTTTCAGATCTATTGTAATTCCATTACCTCTCTGATTAATATAATCAATTTTATACCTTTGCTCCACACTGTTTTGCTCTGTGATGCTGTCTCACTGTTCGTCGGTGTCTATAGAATCTAGCTCTTTCCTCAGCTTGTTGATCAGTACTAAATGAACACTTTCTTCTCCTTTAGATTTTCTTTAGCATCTTTCCTCTTCTCTTTTTCTCCCCACACATTCCCCATTTGTAATGAATTGGGTTTGTCTCTATATAGACATGATTTACCTTTTCTTGGCTTTCTTAATTCTTGGTGTGATCCACAATTCTTGCCAATAGATTTAAAGCAAACTCCTATTTTATCTCTAAGAGATCTTCTTGCCAACTAGACAAATCAACTTTAAATCAATTACTTATCTTCGACTTTATCTGGATGATTAAAACAATGATAAGTATCTGTTAAGTCTATCTATAACTCTTGACAACTAAGCATTTTGTCATTTCTGAACTCTCTGTTCTGTCGGTCAACACTTTAGTTAGTCATCAGTGATAACTGATTGTTTCATCTGTGTAACTTCAGTTGTCATCGGGATCATTGTCCTTGTCTTTTCCATTGGGTTACTCTATGTTTTGCTCGTCTGGCAACATTGTAACTTTTCCCGTCAGTAATGTTGTGCATTAGCTCGTCAGGTAACACTGTGACTCTACTCTTTTACTCTGACCGTCGGTGTGCACTCCGTCAGTGTATACAGTCACTTAGTGAATACTTGACTTATATGCATTACTAATAGCATATCCTTTTATTCATTGGTTCTTTGAAGACTTTGGCAGTATTTCCATGACCATACAGATTATATCAAGTTGACATCAATGACAATATAATACATTAACTGATTTAATGCCTTGCATGATTATCAACTTAACATCTTCAAACATTCAATCAGTTACGTGTCATCAATACCATCTTGGGCTTGTAACTACTGAAGGGTGTGGAAAGGTACCACTTCCAGTTTTTCTACCAAGGTCGAATAGACTGGACACCTAATTTATGCAACAAATGATCATGAATGGTAGAGACAAATAGGTCCAAAGTCTGACGATCAGGATGAGCAAGATGAAACTAGACCTGCACGTCTTCCCAAGAATAGAGACTCATAGAGGCGCTGGAGAAGAGGTCCTTAGGGGTCTTTATGCCATGTTTGAAAAAATGTAGAGCACTTGCACCTTGAGTCTTAGCAAGAGGGACACCCTGAATGGAAAAATGAGGCCCGACCACCAAAGGTTCTGTTGATTCAAAGAAATCCAATTATGAAATCCATCCCCATCCTAGTGGAGCCAAGGATTGACCGCTTCCCAAGCCTTCCAGATGCTCTTAACAAAAAATGTGCCCTGGATATGAATAGGCTCCCACATAATAAGAAGGGTTTGAAGACCAATCCCCTTCCAAGTCGATCGGTGAACATGATATCCTGAAGAAATACAATGCCTAACAAGGATTTTCCAAGCTTCATCACCTTTGAGAGCATAAATGATCCACTTCGCACAAAGAGTGATCCCCTGGTTCTGAGTGGAGAGAAGGATAAGGCCTCCAAACTCCCTAGCGAGAAAACAATAGTCCCAAGCCACTCTATGAAAGCCACGATGGTCAGCACAAGAAGCCCAGAGGAAGTCTCTGAGAAGACGCTCCAACTTGAGATAAGAAGCTTTAGAAAGAGCCCAATAGGAAGAGTAATACACATGGGTGGCAGCCAAGACCTTTGAGAAAATCTAGAAATTCCCAGCAAGAGAGAGGGGCTCAGAGATCCAGTAATCAAGCTTCTTTTCAATTTTAGCAAGCACTGCATTCCATAAGGCCACAAAAGATCCTTGAAAAGAAAAGGGAATGCCCAGGAAGCAGAAAAATTCCCCATGTTGAACCCACTTCCATTCATACTGAGACAGCCAAGGAGGAGTTGGAAGAAAAGATTGTCTGTAATAGAGAGTCTTGTGTCATTGAATAGCAGACCTAGAGGAAAGACAAAATGTATCCAAGCATTGCAAGGAGTTAGAGACATTTTCCTCATCCTCAATGAGAGTGAGGAAGGAATCATCGGCAAAGTAACCATTGACAAGCTGGGAAGAGGAATCAGGCAGAGAGATACCACACACCAAAACAGAGGAAACAAAGTTGGCAAGCAAGTAACCAAAGCCTTCAGCTATAAGAACATACAATGCAGGTTCCAGAGGGAAACCCTAGCAAATAAACCTGCAAAGCCCAAAGGCTTCAAACTGGGCACCATTGATAGAAATGAAAGCAGAAGCATCACCAAAAAACATTTCCACAAATTGCAAAAAATTGGGGCCAAAACCAAAAGCCCGCAACATAGCAAGGATGAAAGGCCATTCAATGCCATCATAAGACTTAGCAAAGTAAATTTTAAGGAGCAAGGTTTGCTGCTTGGACTGACAGGCCCATTTCATCCCTTCCCAAACAACAATGATATTGTCGAGGATATATCTGGATTTAATGAAGCCGGTTTGTTCTGGTCAGACAATCAAAGGAAGGAGATGTTTGATTTCAAGAGCTAAAGCCTTAGAAATGATCTTGTATGAAACATTCAGCAAGGTGATGGGTGTCCAATTGAAGATATCCTTAGGATCTCCAACTTTAGGTATGAATTTAATATCTCCTTTGTTAATAATCACTCACAAAATTTTATTGTGGTAAGCTTCGATATAAACTTTATGTAGGCTAGGGCCTATAGAGTCCCACAAATGTTTATAAAATTCACAAGGGAAGCCATCACACCCAGGGGACTTGTCATCTACATTAGAAAAGATGGCCTCCTTGAGGTCACTAATGGTGAGAAGTTGCTCACAAAAGGCACATTGTTTGACCACAATGCGGTTTGGAGTAACAACAATACACGTTTTGAGAGCCTCATCCCGAGCAACCAAATTTCCCTGTGAAGCAAACACTCTTTTATAGTGTTGTACAAAATCTTTAAGAATAGCAAGAAGATTTGAAAGAGTTTCATGACCATGCTTGATCTTTTTGATCCCAAAGTTGGTATGATGGCTCTGAGAGCGTGAAAAAACTCTTTAGAGGCTTGATCGCCCACCTCCAACCAGTGGAGGAAAGCTTTGATTTGCGCTCCCTGAGCAATATAATTGTGAACAATCATCTTTTCAAATAGAGTTTAGCAAGCTTAATTTGAAGCTCATAATCAAAGGGATTCAAAGCGAGGGCTTCAGAAGCACTCCAAAGAGCTTTGGTGTTGGCTTGATAAGAATGTTTTCTGTACATGTCCAATTGGCAGTTGTAGATTTTGATAAATCTGGCAGTACGGGTGATAGCATCATTCCACCATTGAATCCAACATGTTTGATTGCGAGGCTGAGGCTCTAAATTCCAGAACCGAAGGATATGAGCAATGGTGGAGGCATAATTAAACATGGATGTGTTGAGAAAAAATTGAGTTCTAACAGCTCGCTGAGCAACAGATTATCACGTGATGGCAAAAAAGATGGGGTAGTGATCGGAAAAAGTCACATCTGGTAGAGGAATGACAGGTAATTCCTGATCTTCAGAAAAGGAGAAAAAAGATTGTGTAGTTATCATAGCATGATCAAATATCTTAAATATGCAGTCAGAACCAACTCTAAAATTAGACCAAGTGTGCCAGACCCCACTCTACCGATGACAGTTAGCATTGGGATCAAAAAGGCCCAATTTATTGTACATATAGTACCATGCTTTCCGCTCTCCAGTTGTCCACCAAAAATATAGAATCCCTTCCTTGTCAGAAGCCAGCTCAACCATATTAAAGTCCCCATACACAACCCAATTGGCTGGAGGCAAATTATCTGCCAACCAACACCAAAGTTGAGACCTTTCCACAACATCATTGGGAGCATAAACATTAACTATACCAAAGGAATGATTATTGAAGGACAACAAAATCCAAATAACTCTCTGCATAGGATCATAACCACGTGCAATAATAACATATTGAAAATGAGATGAAAGGATAGTAATTACACCACCTCTACTAGCTTCGTGTTGATAAGAAAACACAATGTCATTCAGTTTGTTGGGACTCGAAAATACAACAAGGGTTTTTGAGTACCTTGTTAAAATTTTGCATTTTGATCCCCTATAATTGCTTTTTGTGCCTATTTGCTCAGATAAATTTTTTAGGTCTACCATGCATGTCAGGTGTTCATTACCCTTTTTTTTGACATATGAAGACATCCCAGGTTGTCAGTTTCAAGTTTCGAGTTATTTCGTGATGTCTTGTTTTGAGCACTTGTCTAAATCTGCATTTTTCACCTAAGTGTCATTTTGTTGTAACAGGCCCAGTTTGCAGTTGAATAACTCGTGTCCTATTGATTTTCATGGACCGCCACTTTAGGAATGTTTAATATGTATATTAGAGAGCTTATGTTTCAAAACTCAAGCCATTTCAAGTTCGCTTGATAGGTTTTCAGATCCCCCAAAGTTGGTTGTCCAGAATTGCCTTGTTTCTCTATTTTGCCTAGAAATCTGAGTAGTCCTATTTGACCGATTATAACTATTGACCTTTTGACCTAGTTGTGAAAAATATTTTTGTACTGTGTTCTAGAGGTCAAATACTTCATGTGTCTCCATTTTCACTTCATGACGACTTCGTTTGGGCAGTTTGCCAATCTGATTCCATTTGCAGTTTCTAACATTTTAATGCAGATCAGTTGCACATTTTAGTCAGAGGCCCTATTTGTGACATTATAACTTGAATACTGTGATTGATCATATCAGGAAAATTATGCCCCTACATTATGGACCAAATTTACTCCAAGTTTGGAAGGTTTCAGGTCCTGAGGGTTTCATATGCAAGCTTTTCCAGATTCTTTTCATTTGCAGAAATCGTTATTCCTGATGTTTTCATTTTCTGTAATTCCAAGCGGCTACCTTCTGGGGTCTGCCAAATGTGTCTGGTTGATTGTGATGAACCGCCTTTATAGATTCATGCTCTCCATTTAAGATATTTCCAATATCCAAAATCTCAAGTCTTTAGGAGGTCATTTGACTTGTTTTCAAAGTTAAAACCAGATGTATTTTATTGTTATTTGACAGGGTAATTTGCAAAATAATTTTGAAGAGACGAATTGGATGATTAAAATATTTTGACCTGTTTGGTTTCGTTGGGTGTCACTTTATAATATGATAGAATGTTGACCATGGAACATGTGTGCTAAGCGTCATGTGTTGGATACTTTATTTCGCCAGTTTTTAAGGTCGGCCAACGTAGCAGTTTATTTAAATCAGGCACACTGCTAAAGTGGTAAAATTGGGGGTTACAGTTGGTGTAGAGATTGATGATAAGTGTCCAATTCTTGGAGCATCCTCTAGATAAGGATTTCCTTGAGCCAGAAGAACAAGTCTTTGATGTGTACAGTTGATCTCACAAATGGGATAGAGAAAATTATTACTCTGATTCGGAGTATGGTGACTTAGAACTGAGGAATCATGATGTGGGGGAAGGTGCGTTCATTTGACTAAATGTTGCAAATAGTGTCCACATGGAAAAGGAAGTTGGTGTAGAAAGCACTGACATGGAAGTTTTAAATTCCATTGAAGATGAACTCATAAGGAACAAAGAAGTTTAAAAGTGAAATGGTGTTGCGATGGAGAGTATTAAAGGAAGACCCAGCACATTGAAAGAGGGCATTTGACACTTAAAAGCTAATGCACTTGGCATGAAACAAATAAAGCATCCCCTAAAGAGTTTGCTTAACATCCAAAATAAACCTTGTGTAGCATACTGGGAAAGACCAAGCATAGAGGCCAGCGCACCAAATGTATAAACAATGTAATTACAATTAGTAGGAGGAGCTACGCATTGCATTAAAATGGAGCACAATGCATGAGAAAATTCCAACGCAGTATGCAAAGATCTCAAAACATTAAAAACTTACCAATCAATATACAAATTGGCAGGTGTATGTCCTTCAAGTTGTGCAACATTTTCCACAGGAGTCTACACTAAATTGCCATAAGGGTCTGTGTCAAATACCATGGAGCTCTTAAAGAAGGGTATTTGGAGTTTGTAAAAATTCCAAGCAAGTGCATAGTAAAGTCTATGAAACAATTGGCATATGCAAAAGTCTACACAATACTGAAGGAGTCCATGTAGGAAATGAAGAAAGCCTACGCAATTCATGGATGCAGTGCTATGTTTATAGAAAAGGAGAGTTATTTTAGCAGCTCCAAGGGAAATGCAATGGGTCTGCACAAACAATAAGGAGCTGCAAGGAGGAAGATTTCAAAAGCCCGCGCATGAAACCAAAGACCATCATAAACATTTAAAACCAAAGCAGAGTCCCTGCGTAATATAATGAGGAGCCCTACACATTCTATTTTGATGGGCATGTTAGATAGAGGTGGGGGCTGCAACACATTTTTGGAGGGTTAAGGAGGAGCTCCAAAGCTTGCACAATGATTAAACATTTAAAACCAAAGCCAACCCTTGGCAATCTTAAAGGGAGGAATCTGCGCAGGTGATTTTGTCGCTGCAAATGGTGAAGAACGTTTATCCTACATTGCTTGTGGGTGGGTTTTCCTAGTGTTTAAATATGAAAATGCTTAGTTTATAGTTTGAATTAGAAGCCAAGAGGCTCCTTGGCGGGCCCCTTGGCAAGCAGGATGCTTTAGGTGATGGGCCCCATAATTTTGGGCGCAAAATGCATAAAGGGCTTTAAAATCTTCAAAACAATAATCCCACATTGGTGGTGGGAAGGAACTTTGTAAAGTTTAAAAGCAAAAACACAAACATAGTGTAATGTGAAGATGAGAAGGAGGCTCTCCACGCGCGTGTAGGAGGCACCTCAAATTGTGTACCAGGCATGCGAGTTTGAAGAAAATGTGTTTTTAGTGGGACCCGCACATAGAGGAGATCAGACACGTGGTGCCAGGGTGTGATGTCGTGAGATACTAGCGGTTAAGTGCCAAACATTGCAAGATTCTGTGACTAGCAGTCAACTAACTATCGTGCTAGGTTGCTATTGTGCTAGGTCGCTAGATGCAAATAGTTAAGGCCAAAAAATTCTGAGATCACACCTCAGTCGTCCAATTGAGATCAAGATCAAGGGCTCGCGTGCAATCTCAAAACAAACCCAGGGTTAGCAAAAAGGTTCAGAGATTCAGAGACTAAGCAGTCTTGTGATCTCCAGATAAAGTCGTGGTCAAAGCAAGGTTAAGCTTGAGTTTATTCAAAGATTAGGAGACTAAGGCTTAAATCTCCCAATCTCCAGATCTAACTAGGGTTAGCGCCAACATTCAGAGACTTAGAGACCTAGTGTATCTCCCAATCTCCATATAGACCATGGTTAGAGCAGAGTTCTTAGACCTAGTTAAAGAGTAGCCAACCAACACTTAACACATGGCACAATCTGGTGAGTTCTGGGATTAAAGTGCAAAAAGTGCATAATTTAATAGAAAATAAGAGATTAAAAGATGAATTAATGTGCACAAAGGTAAAGGTAAAGTGCAGAATAGGATTAAAAATGCAGAATACATAAGGATTGCAGAACTAATGTGAGAATTGTAGAATTAATATAAAAGACTATAGTTTAAAAACAAATTTCAGAAGTTAAATATGCACAAAGGCAAGAAATGTAAGTTTAATATGCATAGTCTTATAGTATTTTCAAAAAATTGCAAATGTATTTATTTTAAAAACTTGAAGGAGTATTCACGAGAAGTAGTTTTCAAGGGAAGAATGCAATCAGATTGAAAAGGCATGCTTGTAGATTTTTCGAGTTTGGAAAAGGCAAGTGGAATCAAGTCTGTTATGCAAAATGATTGCAGTTCAAAAGGCATTTTGCAAAGGAGAGAAATAAAATTAGATTTTGTAGGAAAGAAGATATTTTGCTTGAAAATAGACAGGTGTCAGTGGCTGGAACTGGCTTCCCTTTTTCCTATATCTTTCTTCTTCTCTGTTGTTACAAGGATGGTGAAATGAACACTGGGCAGTGTCTTGATTTCTGGGTCTTGTCTTTTTGAGTTCTTTGTCTTAGAATGTACTGAATCATGAACAATTTAATGAAAAGCAATGGAATCCCTGTCCATATTGGTGATGTATTTGTGTGTCTTGTTTGAATTCTTGTGTATTAACTTGTAAATCATTTTAATATACTGGTTATAAGGTACTTGTGAATTTGTGTTTGAGTTTCTTTCAAGGAGAGAGTCAATCTTGAATACAAGTTCTGAGAGTTCAAAGTTTGCATATGAATTTGATGTTTGGGTATTGGAGTGAAAAGAGTGACTTGTAAGGCATTTCATTCGGTTTCCATATGTTTGGAATTAGAGGGTTTTATGGGGATGTACATTTATTTGACTTTGTTGCCTAATAGATAAGGCGCTGGTCTTTGCTGGTTATGCAGGTCTCATCATTAAATTCATAAAACTGAACAATCTTTTACTTTCCTATTTAAGAGCATGGATTTTTAGAATTTGTATTGAATAGTACATACATTTTTGGTGATTCATTAAAGAACTGAATCCAATAGGTTAGCTTTCCTGAGCCTCTGATATCGAAGGGAAGAAGGATGAGATTCCTTAATCTATTGTAGGATTCACTATGAAGCAGTTATTTTGAAGATAGGTACACCCGCCTAAATCTGTGGAGCTCAAAGTGTAGAAGGATTATATCCTTGTTAATTAGCCTTTTTCCCTGCTCATTTGTTGTTTGCAAGAAAAAGTGCTGACATGACCATATGACACGACAGACAGAAGTAAGCAAAAAACTAGAGATTTTAACTTCCTGCAAACACAAAATATCCAGACTTCAAATTCTGCAACTGTTAGAATAACTGAGACCGGGGGGGGTGAATCAGTGGCCTCAAAAATATTCTAATAAATCAACCACAAAACTTTATATCTTAAATATAAACATCAAGTTATCTTTAGTCCCACAAGATGTATGCCCTGAAATAATCTTATCTAATAACTATTGCTTGGAGTTCACTGTTAAGCCTTATTCTTAAGCTTTACCGATTAGCAGTCTATCATTTATCGAAATACAGTAAATAACTTAGTGTTTACCGATCATCCTATTTTAGTAATGTGTAAAGCAAAACATAAAAGCAATGACTCATAAACACATTTGACACATGGAATTTTAATGTGAAAACCCTGTTAAGGGAAAAACCACTTGGGACCGGTAACCCAAAATTTTCACTCTTTTGAAATGAGCTCGGCGAAGAGTCAACCCTGTTAAAGGTTACAAACACACTGTTAAGTGTGACCTTGTTAGAGGATTTATCACTAATTTAATCACTTGATATTTGGCATTTCACAATGTTATCTTCATGAATTAACCTTTTGATACTCCTTAGAATGTATCTCAATATATAAAGGATTGTTAGATCCTGCTCGGTTAAGAGACTTTCTGATCTAATGGTTAAACTGAAATAGTATATGATATGTTCATATAAATAACTTAGACTTGTAGATGTTCAGATCTATTGTAAGCTCATAATACCTTTCTGATCAATGTTTCTCTTTTATACCTTTGCTCCACTTCTTTCTGCTCGGTGATGCTGTGCTTCTTTGTTTCTCGGTGTTCGCAGAAATCTTTAGCTCTATTCTTTAGCTTGGTTGATCAAGACTATATGAAGTCTTTCTTCATTAGTATTCTCTTCAGCATCCTCTTCTCTATTCACCCCTTTTGTCACAATGAATTAGTTTGTCTCTTTATAGACATAATTTCACCATTTTTAAGTCATTGACTTTCTTGTTCTTGGCATGATCTGCAATTCTCGCCTTTCTTGCTTTAAAGCTTTACTTCAGTTTTATCCCATAGATTTCTCTTAGACAACTGGAATAAAAATTCTTTAAAACTCTTGCTTATCTCTGGCTTTCAACTTGTCGATAAAAACAATGTTATCAACCAGTTAACTCCATATTTAGCTCTTGCTAGCTAAGTATTTTGTTGTTTCTAAACTTCAATTCTTTTCGGTGTTTAATTCCTTGTTAGCTCAGTCTAGACTTCAGTTGTCCTCGGGCATCTCTGTCCGTCGGGGTTGTTTGTCCGTTGGGATTGTCCACCCATGAGGCAACATTGTGACTTTAATTTTTTCTTGGGTATCATTGTGGTTTTTCTCGTTGGTAATGCTTGCTCGGGTATCACTGTGACTTTTCTCTCGGGTTTCTCTATCCGTCGGGGTGCACTGTCCGTCGGTGTTTGTTGCTACTTAGTGCATACTGAACTTTTATGCATTACTGATAGCATAACCTTTATCTCTCTAGTTCTTTGAAGTCTCTGACACTACATATATAAATATAACCAATCAGATTATATCAAGTTGACATCAATGACAATACAATACATTAACTAATTTAATGTCTTGCATTAACTTTCTGCAGCTCGGTGATCATCAACTTAACATCTTCAAACATTTAATCAGTTATGGTTCATCAATCTCTCCCTTTGGCATTGATGGCAACACACTGCATTGCTACTAATACAATATGAAATATATCAGTTATAGTTTATCAATCTACCAATTTTATTTTTTTATAACCAATACAGGCTCTCAGTAAGCTCATATAGCTTAGTTTTGTTTCTTGCAGAGTAGTTTCTTCAATCTTCATTCCCTTTACTGGATAGATGTAGAAATCTTCTGATTCTGTCTCTCCCTGTGTTGTAGAATCTCTATTTTTTATGTTGTCTCTCCCTTTTGATAGTCATGATGGATATTTCATATGTATATATAATCTTTCTCCCTTTGGGTTTTCTCTCCCTTTGACAACAATGCCAAAGTATATCCTTCCTCCTTTTTATAATATACTCCTTGAATTTCCCTATCTATCAACAATACAATGACTTTGGTGTTCGGTGCAGATATGTTTCTGTGTACTGATGTATCTTTGCAGTCCATCTCTTTGCTTGCATCAACATGAATGATCTTCTGATTTTGTGTAGGTTGATGTAGCCTCCTAGTTTGCTTAGTGACTGATAGATAAGGGTTAGACCCCTAGTCTCTTTCTTAGGTACTCAAATGTATCTTTAGGCAATGGCTTTGTGAATATGTCAGCTAATTGTTCCTTGGATTGAACATATTCTAGTATCACCTCTTTCTCTTGCACTTGTTCCCTTAAGTAATGATACTTGATAGCAATATGCTTAGTCTTAGCATGCATGAATGGATTTTTTGAAATGTTTATTGCACTAGTATTACCACAATAGATAATCACTGGTTCAAGAATTTTCATATTCATACCTTCCAGTAATTGTTTGATCCATGCAATGTTAGAGAAATTTGCAGTAACAGCCACATATTCTACTTCTGTAGTAGATTGTGAGATGCATCCTTGCTTCTTGCTTATCCATGTGACAACTCTGTCACCCATGAAGAATGCTCCTCCAGTTGTGCTCTTTCTGTCATCTAAGTTTCCAGCCCAATCAACATCTGTATAGACTTGGAGCTCAAATTTGCCTTCTCTTTTATACCATAAGCCATAGTCCTTGGTGTTCTATAGATATCTCAGAATTCTTTTGACAATAGTCATGTGTGATTCTTTGGTATTAGCAAAGAATCTAGCAAATATTCCAACTGCATGTGCTATATCTGGTTTGGTATGAACAACATACATTAGTTTTCCAATCATTAGTTTTCCAATCATTGATCTATATAGGGTCTAATTTACCTTGTTTGACTTATCTTCTTTTGTCAGCTTGCATCCGGTTGCCATAGGTGTTCCAATTGGCTTGGAATATTCCATCTTGAATATCTTCAACACTTCCTTGATGTATTTGGATTGTGTGATATATATATGTCTGCATCTTGTTGAAGAATCTGTAGACCAAGGAAGAATTTGATCTCCCCAAACATTGACATCTCAAGCTCTTTGCTCATTTCATTAGCAAAGGATTTACATAACATATCATTACCCCCAAATATGATATCATCAACAAATATTTCAACAATCAGAATATTATCATCAATATCTTCTTTTAAATACAGATTGTTGTTTTCACTTGTTCTTACAAATCCTATACTTATGAGATAGGAATGAAGTCTTTCATACTAGGCTCTAGGTGCTTGTTTCAATCCATACAAGGCTTTTTGTAGTCTACAAGCCATGTTTCTCTTGTTAGGATCAACAAACCCTTCTAGTTGTTCAATGTATACCTCTTCTTCTAGTATTCCATTTAGGAATGCAAATTTGACATCCATTTGGTATACCTTGAATCATTTGAATGCAACATAAGCAAGTAGAATTCTTACTCCTTCTAGTCTAGCAACGGGTGCAAAGGTTTCTCCATAGTCAATACCTTCTTCTTGTGCATACCCCTTGCATACTAATCTTGCTTTGTTTCTTGTGACTTTTGCATTCTCATTCAACTTGTTTCTGAATATCCATTTGGTACTGATGACATTCTTGTCATCTGGTCTAGGTACTAATGTCCATGTTATGTTCTTCTTAATCTGTTCTATTTCTTCATTCATAGCACTGACCCATTCTTCATTTTCAAGTACAGTATTAACAGATTTACGCTCAAAATCACAAATTAAACATATAGTGTTTAGTGACTTACTTTGTGTTCTCATTCCAGCCTTCTTGTCTCCTATGATTTGATTCTGTGGATGGTGTCTTTTGATATATTTGGCAAGTATCGGTTCAACTCTTTGTTCATCATTATGATCATCATCTTGACCTTCATTCTGATCTCCATCGCTCGAAACATTATTTTGAGCAATTTCTTGATTTTCGGTGTTTGCAGCCTGATGCTCGGGTGCAATGTTCTGTTGCTCGGGAGTGATACACTGTTGCTTGGGCAGAGTGCCAGGTTCTTCATTGTAGGCAAACCTATTGTAGTCTTCTGGTTCTTTTATGCTTTCCTCATCATTTTCTCAGCATATTCATCTATTCTGGCATTTGCACTTTCAATTATTTTGTTAGAGGTCTTGTTAAGACATTTATAAGCCTTTCTTTTGGTGAAATACCCTAGAAAGATTCCTTCTTAACTTTTGGAGTCAAGCTTTCCATTTCTATCATCTTTCAAAATATGACATTGACTTCCAAAAATTCTAAAGTAACTCACATTGGGTGTGTATCCATACCATAGCTCATAAGGTGTCTTTTTGGTGTCTTTCTTCAATTGAACTCTGTTCAATGTGTAGACATCAGTACTGACAGCTTCCCTCTAGAATGTTTGAGTGATTCTTTTCTCTATCATCAGTGTTCTAGCACAATCGACAATGGATCTGTTTCTTCTTTCAACAATCCCATTTTGCTGTGGTGTTCTTGGTGTAGAAACTTGTCTTTTAATTCCATGCTCATTGCAAAAGTTAGTGAATTCATCATAAATAAATTATCCTCCTTTATGTGATCTCAAGCATTTCAGTTCCTTGCCACTTTGTTTTTCTATAATTGCTTTATACCATTTAAATATCTTGAATGCTTCTGATTTTTCTTTTAAGAACATAACTTTCACCATTCTAGAGTAATCATCAACAAAGAGAATGAAATATCTATCACCATCTAGTAGCTCTTAGTTCTCATTGGTCCACATAGATCAGTATGGATTAACTCTAGAATAACATTAGATGTATGAGTTTTTCTCTTGAAACTAGACTTTGTCATCTTACCTTTTTGACAATTCTTACACATGATATGGTTAGGCTTTGACATGCTCGGTAAGTCTCTTACTTTCTTTTTATTGCTTATCTTAATAATGTTGTCAAAATTTACATGACATAACCTTTAATGCCTCAACCATATGTCTTCATTTCTATCCATTAAACAAGTAGTGTTTATATCATCGAGATAGAATAGTTTACCTTTTGTCTGTTCACCAATTCTGATCAACCTTCCTAATTCATTAAAGATCTTTGCCTTTTTGTTATCAAATGCAACTCAGTGACCTATGTTATTCAGTTGTGAAACACTCAATAGATTATAGTTAAGTCCTTTTACCTAGTATGCATTTTCACATCTGATCATATTATTTAGCATTATGGTTCCTTTACCTTCAACTGGACAAGGTGAGTCATTACCCATTCTTACTAATCCACCATTATAATACTCAAAAGTTTCAAACTTTTCTTTATCACCGGTCATGTGGTGAGTGCAACCACTATCTATAATCCAGACATCATTCTTACTAACCTTAGATATGAGTGAAGTCTCTACATACCTTTCCTCTTCGTCTGTATCATCCTTTGTGGCCACAAATACCATCTCAATATCTTCATTAGATTCGATGTCAGTATCTCCAGCTCTGTTCTCAACCAGGTAACAAGATTTCTTCCCTTTGTCCTTGTAGTCTCGGGTATCTCTTATGTCAGACTGTCAGTTGCTTCAGTAATCTCTGTTATCACTTCTGTCAAACTTATTTTCATATGATCTATCATTACTTCTGTCATCTTTTCTTTTGTTAGGACATCTAGCAGCAAAGTGTCCAATCTCTTTACAATTAAAACAAACAAGTGGTAATTTACCTTTGTATCTACCTTTGCCTCTCTACAATGTTCTAGCCATTAGTGCTTCAATCTCATCAAGTTCTTGGTCATCACTATCACTTTCACTGTCATTTCTCATAGTGTGTTTATGACTTGACTTACTTATTTTCAAAGAAGATTTGAATGCAGACTCAATAGATGGTAAGACACTGTTATCAAAGTTATTCATCTCAAATGTAATAAGTCTTCCAACCAAACTATCTAGAGTGACATTATTGTTTGCTACCACTCTCATTTCTTGTATAGGAGATACTCTAATAGCATAAACATGCAGTAAGGTTCTTAGGATTTTACTTACCATTGTTTCTTCTTCAATTATACCTCCAACTCCTCGGATAGAATTGACTACCTGTTTTATTCTGCAGCTATACTGAGTGATATTTTCTCCTCCTCTCATTCTTAGGTCATCAAATTTACCTCTTAGGCTTTTTGCCTTAGCTCTTAGTACACTAGCATCTCTTCCATGTACTAGCTTCAATTTGTCCCACATTTGCTTTGCAGAGGTGCAAGTTTTGACATCTTCAAATTCAACATTGGAGGGTGAGGAAGCAAGTTCTATCATCGTAGAATTGTGCTCATGCTTTTCTCTTAATTGATCAAGTGTGTGAGGTCCTGTAGGCAACACATATTCAGTATCCAAGTATTGAGTAACATCATTTCCAATACATGATAGGGGGAGTCTTATCCTGCTTTGCCATGATGCAAAGTTGTCCTTGTTCAACTTGGGCACATCCTGTTTACTCATCTTGTGATCTTTATCTTAGGTCTTGAAACCTTCCTTTCTAAGCACACAAGCTCTGATACCAATTGTTAGAATAACTGGGGGGGGGGGGGGGGGGGANGGGGTGAATTTGTGGCCTAAAAAATATTCCAATAAATCAACCACAAAACTTTATATCTTAAATATAAACCTCAAGTTATCTTTAGTCCCACAAGATGTATGCCCTTAAATAATCTTATCAAATAACTAGTGCTCAGAGTTCACTGTTAAGCCTTACTCTTAAGCTTTACTGATTAGCAGTCTATCATTTACCGAAATACAGTAAATAACTTAGTGTTTACCGATCATCCTGTTTTAGTAATGTGTAAAGAAAAATATCAAAGCAATGACTCATAAACACATTTGACACATGGATTTTTAACGTGGAAACCTTGTTAAGGGAAAAACCACTTGGGACCGGTAACCCAAAATTTCCACTCTTCTGAAGTGAGCTCGGTGAGTCAACCCTGTTAAAGGTTACAAACACACTGTTAAGTGTGACCTTGTTAGAGGATTTATCACTAACATTTAATCACTTGATATCTGGCATTCAACTATGCTATCTTCATGAATTAACCTTTTGATACTCCTTGGGATGTATCTCAATATATAAAGGATTGTTAGATCCTGCTCATTTAAGAGACTTTCTGATCTAATGGTTAAACTGAAACAATATATGATCTATTCATATAAACAACTTAGACTTGCAGATGTTCAGATCTATTGTAAGCTCATAATACCTTTCTGATCAATGTTTCTCTTTTATACCTTTGCTCCACTTCTTTCTGCTTAGTGATGCTGTGCTTCTCTGTTGCTCAGTGTCTGCAGAACTCTTTAGCTCTATTCTTTAGCTTGATTGATCAGGACTGTATGAAGTCTTTCTTCACCAGTATTCTCTTTAGCATCCTCTTCTCTATTCACCCCCTTTTTCACAACGAATTAGTTTGTCTCTTCATAGACATAATTTCACCGTTTCTAAGTCCTTGACTTTCTTGTTCTTGGCGTGATCCACAATTCTCGCCTTTCTTGCTTTAAAGCTTTACTTTAGTTTCATCCCATAGATTTCTCTTAGATAGCTGGAATAAAATAGCTTTAAAACTCTCGCTTATCTCTGGCTTTCAACTTGTCGATAAAAACAATGTTATCAACCAGTTAACTCCATATTTAGCTCTTTCCAGCTAAGTCTTTTGGTTTCTGAACTTCAGTTCTTTTCGGTGTTTAATTCCTTGTTAGCTCGGTCTAGACTTTAGTTTTCCTCGGGCATCTCTATCCATCGGTGTTGTCTGTCCATCGGGGTTGTCTATCCGTCGGGCAACATTGTGACTTTAATTTCCGCTTGGGTATCACTATGGTTCTGCTCGTTAGTAATGCTTGCTCGGGTATCACTTTGACTTTTCTCTCAGGTTTCTCTATCCGTCGGGGTGTATTGTCCGTCAGTGTTTGTTGTCACTTAGTGCATACTAAACTTTTATGCATTACTGATAACATAACCTTTATCTCTCCGTTCTTTGAAGTCTTTAACACTATGTATATAACCAATCAGATTATATCAAGTTGACATCAATGACAATACAATACATTAACTGATATAATGTCTTGCATTAACTTTCTGCAGCTCGGTGATCATCAACTTAACATCTTCAAACATTTAATCAGTTATGGTTCATCAACAATGAGTATCCCAAACATAATACTTTCTGGAGAGGTCGGTCAAACCTCGCACATTCCAGGATAAAAAAAATTCATGAAAACTCTTGCATATCATCCTCATCCTCAAGAGAGGAGAAACTATTCTGCAAGAAAGATGGGATGGTACCAAATTTGGTGGGTAAATCTCCAGGTGAGATAAGCCACCGCTTTTCATCTGGGTCTTCCGTACGACCATCAGGGTTGCAAGACCGACACAATGTCTGCGAAACAACAATTGAAGACGCAACTTGCAGAGTGTGCACCACCCCAAGGGTGGTAGACCACGTAGCTAGGGATTTCCCCTGTGAAACAGGGTTTGCAACTTTTTGAGCCACCAACGACCCTTCAATGGCTAGCACTTGCTCTCCAGCCGGAGCTACTGGCGGAGGAGCAGAGGTGGAGGTGGTGGGTGTCTGCTTGGGAGCCGAAGAGGGCTTGCCTTTTCACACAACCGTAGTCCATTCTTCCTTATTTCCAGCCTCCACATTTTTAATAGGAGATTCCTTCGGCTGCGGCTTGGCCCGGGGAAGGCCAAAGGGCAGTCCTTGATCTTGTGATCCGTCGACTGGCACCTATAACATGTGTTCGACAGGTTCAAATAAATCACCTTCTGGGAGAAGGTGTGGGCGTCGACCTGGATCTCAATAGAGTCCTTGAGGTCCTTGGAGAGGTCAACCTCGACACAAACGTGCTTCTGTAGATGAGCATTGGAAAATTTATCATGCTCTATTGTAATGACTTTGCCAAGGGTTTTGGCAATGGACTCAATAAAAGGCCAACATGGCAATGGGAGACCAAGAAACTCAACCCACATGAGAACCCTAAGTTTCTTGTCGTCCGAGACAGTGAAGTCTCGAGACCACCTCTGGAACACAAGCAAGGAGGAACGAACTGTCCAAGGACCACGATTGAAAACCGCCTCAGCTTGAGAAGGGTTAGCAAAACAAAACAGAAAAAACCTTTGGTAAGGTTTTGAACACCCTCAAGGCGGACTCCATGAGGAGTCCAGCTCTTGGTGACCCACTCTTTGAACATAGTTTCAGGGGGAGTGCGACCCACAAAATAACCTATCAAGGTATGTTTTTCCAACCAATCACAAGCAACATCAAATTCTTGCATGTTAAGCACAACATCAGGGTTACCTCGTGGAAGATCTTCGGGACGAACTTGCATGGGCGTTTGTTTAGAGGAGGTGCCATGTCTTTCTAAAACAGCAACTCAAGCACCAACATCAGCTGCTGGGTCGAAGTTGGCCGTAGCCATTATAAACTAACCGTAAAGAAAATTCTCGTGCAGTAAATGCGGTATGACAAGTGAGAAACTCAGAAGAATAGCTTAGATAGAGAGCCGTACACATGAAACCCTAGCAACTCTAGACTCAATTTGACATAATATCCTTACAAATATTACAATATTAAAAGATTCAAAAATATTTGGCAAAAAAATTCAAATAGAGAATTACCATTCTAAGATAAAGTTTAAGATTTAATTGTTGCCATTTTCAAAACTTTATATTACATATTGTATTTATAATTTAAGAAAATATTAAAATTTTAAAATATTACAATATTAAATGATTTGAAAATAAATTTTTTTTTTCTTTATAGACTTTATTGCTAAAAAATCTTCGTCTACCTGGTTACGAGAGAGGGTCAGACTGATTTTTGGCCAAACAGAGGTCTCCATTTTTAGGGCCTTGTTGTCTTGCATTTTATTTCTTCGGTTGTATCATTGCTTTTCCTGGCGCACATAATATGATTCCGGAGGCGCAGTACATACCTGCTATTCGAGCTTGAAAACAAAGTTTGTATGTAAGCTTCCGAACTCGGAAATTGCCTGAAAACCTCGCCTCAGGAAAAAGTGCTGTCCAGGCTGATTTGTGGTCAGAGTGCTTGGCATATGATAGATTTGTAATCTCTGTAGGCGGCGGAATTTCCGAGTCTGTGGACGTCCGGGCGGTGCTTAGCACAGTCGGGAATTCTTTGACCGTTATTCTCTGTTGCCGGAAGTTTTTTCCACTGTGAGACTTGAGGGATTTCCGGCGGGGGATCTCTCACGTAGAAATAGCCTCTCGGCTAATCATTAATTTCCTTCACAAAGTCGATTCCTCTGGTCAATTGTAGCAGCTATTCCCAGTTTAAGTGAGGGCAATGGATTTGCTCCAGGATTACGATGACGCTAGTGGCAAAGGAGAGTCAAGCTCAGAAGCAAAACATTCATCAGGAATCGAACACGAGAGCTCTTCTCCAGACTCATCTCCCTTAAGGCTGTCTTTGCCGTCTAAATCCTGCGCACCACAGGTGGACGAAACCCTAATGGCGTTGGGTGTTCCAGGCGCACCGAAAGATTTACACAGCAAGCCGATCGATCCAGTTCAGCACAGCGTGAAATTCAATCCGACGTATGACCAGCTCTGGGCTCCCATCTACGGCCCTGCGCATCCCTACGCTAAGGACGGCATTGCCCAGGGCATGCGCAATCACAAGCTCGGGTCTGTGGAAGATGCCGCCATCGAGCCCTTCATGTTCGACGAACAGTACAACACTTTTCACAGGTAGGGCTTTATTTCAAACAAGGGCAAGTTTTAGCATATAATTTTCAATATTTTCGTTTTATATTTTAGCTACTAAAATTGTGTCTATCTTCAGGTATGGCTATGCTGCCGATCCTTCTGCTTCGGTAGCCAACAACATAGTTGGAGATTTAGAGGCTCTGAAGCAGAATGATGGGTTGTCTGTTTATAATTTGCCTCAACGTGAACACAAGAAACGAAAACATGATTTGAAAACCGCTCAGATGGAAGAAAATGGAGAAGAAGAAGACAATGGCGAAGAGATTGAGAATCCTGCATCTGAGGAATGGTTAAGAAAGAATAGAAAGAGCCCTTGGGCTGGTAAGAAGGAAGGATTGCAGACTGAACTGACAGAAGAACAGAAGAAGTATGCTGAAGAGCATGCGGAGAAGAAGGGGGAGAAAGAGAAGGCTGAGAAAGAGGAATTTGCAGACAAGACCACGTTCCATGGCAAGGAGGAGAGAGACTATCAGGGCAGGTCATGGGTTGCTCCTCCAAAAGATGCGAAGGCTACAAATGATCACTGCTATATTCCCAAGCGGTGGGTTCACACATGGAGTGGGCATACAAAAGGGGTCTCTGCAATTAGATTTTTCCCCAAGTACGGTCATCTCTTGCTGTCTGCCAGTATGGACACCAAGATCAAGATTTGGGATGTTTTCAACAGCGGCAAATGCATGAGGACATACATGGGTCATTCCAAGGCAGTCAGAGATATATCATTTAGCAATGATGGTTCCAGGTTTTTGAGTGCGGGGTATGATAGGAACATCAGGCTTTGGGACACAGAAACAGGGAAGGTGATTTCAACATTCTCCACGGGCAAAATTCCGTATGTTGTAAAGCTCAATCCAGATGAGGATAAGCAAAATGTGCTTCTTGCAGGTATGAGTGATAAAAAGATTGTGCAGTGGGACATGAACAGTGGGGAGATCACTCAGGAATACGACCAGCATCTTGGTGCTGTTAATACTATTACTTTTGTTGACAATAATAGGAGGTTTGTGACATCGAGCGATGACAAGTCTTTGAGGGTTTGGGAATTTGGTATCCCTGTGGTTATTAAATACATCAGTGAGCCACATATGCATTCAATGCCATCCATTTCTCTCCATCCAAACACAAATTGGCTTGCTGCACAGAGTTTGGATAATCAAATTCTTATCTACAGTACAAGGGAGAGGTTCCAACTTAACAAGAAGAAGAGGTTTGCAGGACACATTGCAGCAGGTTATGCTTGCCAAGTTAACTTTTCACCTGATGGGCGGTTTGTCATGTCTGGAGATGGTGAGGGCAGGTGCTGGTTTTGGGACTGGAAAACTTGCAAAGTGTTCAGAACTCTTAAATGTCATGAAAGTGTCTGCATAGGCTGTGAGTGGCATCCTCTGGAACAGAGTAAGGTTGCTACATGTGGCTGGGATGGGATGATTAAGTATTGGTAAGTAAGCTATCTTAGATTTATTCTATTTGCTAAGCTAATGTAAGGTTGCTACATGTGGCTGGGATGGGATGATTAAGTATTGGTAAGTAAGCTATCTTAGATTTATTCTATTTGCTAAGCTAATGTATGTGTTGCTTCATAGTCATTGATATAGATTCTGTTACTTTTTAATAATCAATTTCAGTGCTCTGCAAATGGGTACATTGTTTTGTTTGGTATCATTTTACGTATTTGGGAAACAGTAGAACTCTTTTCTGATCACTTAATATTTGTTATGTTTGCAGGGACTGATTAATAACAATGTGTAGTATAAGCTTCAAACCTGCCATGAGCATGTATTTCTGGAGGTGCTTTATGAATAGAGTGGATGCATTGCCTTTTTAACATGTAAGTGCATAAGTGATGCTCAATCTCCAGAGAAGAATGAAATGTTTGCCTTAAGGCTTTCGATAACTACTAACAAAAGGTGTTTCACTCTTTAAGAATTTGTTGTTAGACACTATAATTAATTTGATTTCCTAGTTTTGAGCAACATCAATTGTTAGGGATATGCCTCCATTTTTATTGTAGGGTGTTAGTGCTCTAAAATGCATTTCTAGGACATTCCTACCAAAGATACATATCTTTGATGCTACCAATAAGACCACGGTTCTGTTTTCAGTCTGCTATTTTCAGATCAATCTTAATAGTTGATAAATATAAGCTGCAAAGATACAACACAGGAAAAACAAAATTTAAAGATACTAAGACAGCATGGAGATTAAATTGAATTGCAACTAAAATATTTGGAGTTCAAAAAGTTGATGCCACAACACCACATAAAGCATAATGAGAGCTGTATGCTTTGTCTGATAGCATTCATGAGCTCTGCATTTGCTGCTGCAAGTTATAAGTAGTGGAATATACATGAACATAGTGACAATTTGAAACTGCAGGAACGTGTCAACTTGAATACAATCATTTAGCATGGCATCTGCATGAATTAACGTGAATTTATATTGAAATCTTTCAATTTTGGAAGCAGTGTCAGAGGGATATACAGTTAGTTGGAAAACACTTTAGTGTGGCAATCTGTCTCCCAGATGGTTTCAGCTGACAGAAAACAATAGCACATATTTCTCATTTAATGAAACCTGTTTTAGTATTTCACAGTAAACATGATAAAAAAGTAAATATCAATGTGTATATATCCCAAAGATCTCCCAATGAGCCAATAACTTGATGTCGATTTTATATGAAAACATGGCAAATATTGTTTGAAAACTAATCATTTGGAGAACTCTTTTTTAATTGTACAAAATAGCCAACATATATCTGCCCTGGCAGGTCCAACTTTGATATAGGAAGCCAAATCAGAACTCCTCCAACAGTATCAAAAGCTCCAATAACCTCTGTTTTCTTACATTCAATAAGAGCAAAGAGAATAGAAAGCATAAACTCAACAAATTAGTCAAGTGTGCGAACTCAGGTGTAACTGGACTGAGCACACCTATGCCCAAAAGAAAAGCATAGAGTGGAACAAGGTATAATATAGCAATATCAGTGCAACTGTGAACAAAAGTAATAAAATAATTAGATTTTGAAGTCTAGGAAGACTGAGAATGGATTAAGTTCAAAAATCTACTCTCTATGGTTTTCACAAGTACATGGACTGTGTCAATGACAATTCTACAAAGTAATCCAACGAATGGTAGTCAATATAGGTCCTGTTTGAGAAGAATGTTTTGTTCCCAAAGTACACCCCATCTTCATAAGGATGACTGTGGTTTCTAGCTTTGTCCCATGCTAACAAAATATTAACAGATGAAAACCTCACCATTTTCAAAAATATAGTTGTTAAGGCTTAACATGTTTAGTATGTGAAGCAAACTCATCTTTCTCTGCACTTATAATATTTTTTGTTCCATCATCAGCTTTTGACAAAACCACTTGCTCCTCAAACCTAGCTTTACAATCATCCACAACGGCATCAACCTTGTTACCAACCTCTGGTTGAATCTAGGTGGAAAAATCTTGTCCCGTATTATCCAAAACCTCTACCTGTGTTTTAAGATCTTCAAGAGACAAATCCACAACTAACTTTGGAAGAGGATTCTGCATTTTCACAGGTTCACTAACATCTTTGTTGACATCATTCAGGGGAGGTATTGATGATTCCACCATTTCTTTCTCTTTTTCAACTTGTTCAACATCTTCATCCTTTACAAGAGCATTCTGACTGTCTGAATGAGCTACACTGTCAGTATTATGTTGATTTGTTTCAACATTCTGATCCAACAAAACATCATTCTGAACATCTGATGGAGCTACCAGGTCAGTATCATGTTGGATTGCTGGTTCAAAATTCTCATCCATTGGAACATCATTGTGACCATTTGACTGAGTTACCATGTTTGTATTCTGTTGGTTTGATTCTTCAAAATTATCATATGTGAAAACAGTATTCGAACTCTCTGTCTGAGCTACCATATCACTATTATGTTGCTTTTCATGTTGAGCATACATATCATCTGTAACAGAAATCTGGCCACCCAATGTGTCCATCAGGTCACTCTGATGTTGAACGACTTGTTCAATATGTTCACCATGGAAAACAGCAGTCTGCTCATCTGAAACAACCACCTGCTTGGCCTTGTCATGTGGAACATGATCAACTTTTTCATCCTCTAAAATAGAGTTAAGCCCATCCAACTTTAGTGCATGATCAGCCCTCATATTGGTAGCCTTTTCAGAATTTTCTACCTTATCTTTGTTTTGACCAGAAGTGCTAACCTTCCCAATACCATCCTGGACTGGTGAAAAAGAATGATGATCATCAAGAGCCTCACCCTTGTCTTGCATTGCAATATCATTGCTTTCAGATGAAACTTCCAAGGTTTCTGTGACAACCTTCTCAGTTTGTAATCCTCTGATATCAACCTGGCAAGAAGCCAACTGTGCTGACTTGGGGTTGCTGCCATCCACAACCTTCTCAGTTTCAAATCCACCCATATCAACCTCGCGAGGAGCCAATTGTGCCAGGTTGGAGTTACTGCCATCCACAACCTTCTCAGTTTCTAATCTGCCTACATCAACCTGGCAAGAAGACAACTGTGCCAGCTCAAGGTTGCTGCCATCCCCTTTGCTAGTATAATTTTGTTCAGCTATCCTTTCCTTGTGTTCCTGTATAAATTTCTTCATGTTATCATGTTCCTCAAGCAGATTTTCATATCAGATCTATAGTTGTCTTTCAAGGTCTTTTGCTGACTGACTGCTTCTTGTAAATTTTCAATTCTGTTAGAAGCTTCCAATTCCTCTTGCTTTTGTAATGCCCGGAAACATTCCAGATCAGTCCCAGAAGTATCTGCCTGTTTGAAGGCTGCCTCTATTTGTATCCACAATTTGCCTGCCCTCACCTATCCACACAAACAACAAAAGATAAAACAATAAGATTGCTAAATAATGAATCACTAAAATTAGGTTAAAGGTAATGTTAATTTCGTGTACAAAAAGGCTAAAGGCTGAAAAGGTTCCAGCCTCCAACAATACTACATAATTAAAAAAAATTTACAAGGGATTGCATACTAAACTGCCCCAAATGAGCCAAAAATCATAAACCATGAATGGTTTGGAGCAGAAAAATATCCTACTCTCAAGTCTCATATGCTAAAAGGGTTTAGAGCATTCCAGCTCTTTTGACATGGGAAAGAAAGCACAAATGGCATCTGTATGGTTGTTGTTTTCTCTTCCACTTACTATGTCATTCATATATAATTACAAAGATTCCATCCCAAGGGAACTTCAAAAACAGAATATAGGTCAGAGAAATGAAGTGGATTCCTAGTTCTTGGGAAACATCTTTATTTTCTTGAAAAACATACTTTACTAAAAAACTCCAGCTAAATACACAACTAAATCTTATCTTTCTCAAATGCCTAGTGCTAAATACATAACCATTCTACCTACGTTACCGGGTTCGCACCCTGAGCCCTCGAACTGGGTTCGGGTGCGAACCTGGTACGGGTTTGTCAGTGGGTTCGTGCTGGGTGCGCGCAGAGCACAGTAGGTGCGCCCAGGTTCGCACACCCGCGAACCCATGCGCACCCACAGTGCTGGGCGCACACCCTGTGCGCACCAAGCACGAACCCGGGTGCACCCACTGAGTACCTGGGCAAACCCGTGAGAACTCACAGCCCAAAGTTGAAAAAATGGGCCCAAACTTGAGTTAAAAGCATTTTTTTATTATATTTTATTCCTAGCCCTAAGACGCCCTAATATGAGGCCTTCAAACACACTTTAGTTTTACTATTCAGTATATTTCTTTTCTTTTTTGTATATATCTATATCTATATAGTACACACACGTACCCAAACCCCTAAATTTTTTTTCACGTACCCATGTACCGGGTTCTCGTACCCAAACCTGTCCCCGAACCTGAACCAGTAACTTAGCATTCTACAGAAAGCCTCAAGGTCATAATCAATGATAGGCATTCTGCAGGGTTTTGAAACAAAGAAAGAAATTATATTATCCACAGATGATCATTATTAGGTCCATGGGAGTAGATGTTACAGCAATAAACAACAGAAACCTCTAGGAAGAAACAAAAACAGAAACACAAATATTTGCCTTGGCATAAGATCATGTATACTTAGCCTTGAGTCAACATTTTCAACTTCTGCTCAAGACAAACAGCTTTTCTTGTCCCACTTTCCATATGATTCCGCACATTTTCAAATTCATTTTGTAGTGCTGCAAGTTTATCTGTAATACTCGCCACACTTGCAAGAACATCATATCATCCAGACAAGCTTCTCCATGCCCCATTCCTACCCTTAAGATTGAGACCTCATCTTCAATTAACTGGGATGCCTGGAGATAAAACGGTAAAACCAAACTGTTATGTCAGCATAAGTTAAAAAATTCCACTTAAATGACAAGGCTGATTAACATAAAAAATCAAAATTCACGATTCACAATATTTGGATGGAGATTTTACTAAGGTTTACAGGTGACTGACAAACTTCACAACAGCTGTAACATTGTTTTCATCATGCATTTTTTCTTAGCAAATTTACGGAAGGATTGAAATATGGCTTTCTATGAGAATCTTTAAAAGAATTACTAACTGGCAGAATTTATTAGGTCACATGCATTAACAAAGTTAAAGGCAGCCAAATCTGGAAGGTATACCTCAGTTAGTTCTTTCTCATCAAAATCATCTATTTGAGGAATAGGAACTTGTGGCCTTCCATTTGTAGTATTCTTGCTGCCCTTCTTTTTCTCCTTTACGAGGTCATCTTCAAATGGATACTTCACATTGTCGTGCTCCAGTAAAGACATTAGTTCTTTTCTCATCAATTCATCAGCTTGCTGCATGAAGTTTACTGGTGCAAGAGAACCATCATCATCATCTATTCTTTTCAAAGATTTCCTAATGAAATCCACAGCAGCAACAGGAAGTCTTGGAAGACCCCTCTGCAAAACCTTTGATCTTTTTCTAAGCAATGCTGCCTGTCTTGCAGCTGCTTCTGCTTTCTCTCTAGCTTATTTAGCAGACATGTCTTCTTCCATTTGTTCTGCCACTTCAATATCATCTGTTGGAGGATCAGGGACAACTATCTGATATTCATTCTGTGGTGCAGTGAGTTCGCTTAAACCAGCTAGCAGGCTCTCCCTTATCTCTGCTTGCCTTCGACTTTCAGCCATGGAGCTCTCAGGAGTTTCCATACCTTCATTTATATGAAGCTCATCCTGAATAGGAGTCCCTCTAGGAGTCATGCCAAACATAGATATCTCTCTTGATGGAGTCATTCCAATTTGAGGAGTTAAACCAGTTGCTCCAGGGTGTGCAGATGCGTTCCAATAGGATTCGGAGTCTGAAGATCCTATTTTTGTGAGTGACTCCCGAGAAATCAGAAGGATGCACTTCTGGGTTTTCTCCCCCCAAAAGTGGAGTCCGTGCCTCTCTTAAATGTGCCTGATCTTCGCCTCCACCATAATGGCATCTCCTTTCCCACCTGGTGTTCTCAAAGGTGTCATGCCCAACCGGGGAGTCTGACTATAGTTTGCAAGGAGGTCACGGGCACTGGGCAGCACCACTACCACCGGCAAGTTCATCTTCCCCCCAAAAAAGGTCACTTGCATAACCCACTTTTGCTATTTCTTCAAGCTCTCGATCTGAAATTTGTGGAGCTGGAAGTGTAAGTTTTGATCTCTTCCTAACTGCTTCTGGATCATTGAGCTCGTTAACCTGCATTACAGCTGAGGGTGTATCATGCCTCTGTACAATTTTATTGCATGCAATATCTCGTTTTCTTAACTGAGCTTCTATATCGACCCGTCTCTTTCCTTCAAGCTCTTCTATTGTAGTTGGAAACTGAGGCTGCTCAACCTGTCTTTCCTTGTCTGCTACATCAAAGAGTCCCAGCAGAGGCTTCTTCTCAAATGGAATCTCCACATTATAATCAATTCCTTTCCTCTTTCTTTTCCTGTGCTTGCCTTCAATGCCCGCTGCCTTCTGCCTTCAATTTCCTCCGTTTCTGAAGAGAGGCAAGCCTTCTTGCTTCCTCAAGTTGCTTTTCTCTTTGCTTTTTTTACCTCGAGTGTTGGCTAAGCGAACTCGTGCTTCAGATAACATCTCTTTTTCATCTTCATCCATATCAACTGGATCAGGCCTTGCAGGTTTGGATTCTGGATTAGGATCTCTTTCGCCAGGCCTCAGCTTCCGAGGATCATCAGCAGGTTCCTAGTTTTCATCCTTCACACAGGCTGCATCCAAAAGTTTCTCATAACGTTACGGGCATTGAGATGGAGTTCGCCCAACAATTGGTACGATTGTCCTCCACTGTGTTGGCATAAGTTTTGCAAGATGAAGTAGCTTCTCATCCTCTTCTCTTGTCCATTCTGTCTGCAATCAAACAGACAAAAATCTTAGGTATGAATAATTGATATTTCTAGCTTAACTTCTAGAAGATCTTAATGCTTATTTTGAATAGAAAATTACAAATAAGATCACACAGTTCATCTTTCTTTTATAGTAGTATGCTTACAAAACATAAATATGATGGCAGAATATATACGGCTTAATCCAGGGACGAAAATCTGCACCAAATTTGATTTTCGGCTTATATTTAAGCCTATAACTAAAGGTTTTTTACAAAAACTTCAAGAAAACAAGCATGTGCCATAGATTAGAATGTTCAAGTAAACTAACTCGGTTATCTTAAATACATATATAGTTATATTAATTTTTTTGCAGAGTTGTTGAGGGCAACAGAGGAGGACTTCGGATTCAACCACAACAACACTCTCAAACTTCCGTGCAATGTTGAACATTTCGAGAAAATGAAAAGATTATTCGCAAAGCTTAAACAAGCCCACCTGATTTCTGATAACATTTCTATGGCCAAAGCTGTTTTTGTAATCTGTGGATTTGAGAAGCCCAAATGAGGCAGCTAAATATATGTTGACGACAAACCGTTGCCTCTCTTCATCCTTAATTACTGGTTGTTCACACTTTGTTATTATGGATTGTGGAATTCTCTTATCACTTGTTGGACAATATTGAGTAATATTAGCTTATCTATCTTTAAAACAACAATATATATAAAATAGGTTCCCAGATACCTTTTTGAGGCATCTATTGCACTTATTTATTGAAGAACATTTTTATTGATCTAATTTAGAAAAGTAATTGTCTAGACAAATAATGTTGTGGTTGTAGAATACTGAGTAATAGTGACAATACTAGTTTATATATTTTGAAACTAATACTAGTTTATATATTTTATTATTTTGATATTGAACTTGAAATATATGATGCTATGATGGTACGATCATGATGCTATGATTACAAGTTTATGGTGTTTTTGTTGTTTATATGGTACTATGTAACATTCTAATCTTAATTCATGCTTCTAGGTTGCAAATATATAATTTTTACATGTTTTTGTACTAACGAACCCAAACTTCATTTCAAAATTTTGCTGTACTGGCGAACCGGTTCCTCAAACCCATTTTTGAACCCAAACCCAAACTGACAACTTAGATCCTGATCATATTCAACATCATAGGACTCATCCAAAACAGCCCTCTTGGAGGATTAAAAATGTGCTCATATTTGCTCTCTAAGAGTCGGAGGACAGAGTACATTTTAGTCTCAGATGTCTCATCTAATATAAGATCTGATGGCTGTATTTACTTGTAAGAAGGTTTAGGACATCACTACTTCTACTATCTTAACAAAAGATGTTCACCTCTTTACATTTAGAATTTGTTTGTAGACAATATAATTACTTTCCTAGTTTCAAGCAACATCAATTGTTAGATTCTACAATTAGACCCTCCTATGCTTCCAGGTTGCATGCATCCTTCTATTTCTTAGTTTCAAGAACATCAATTCTTAGATTCTACAATTAGCCACATAGATGGTGACACCCTCCTATTTTCCTCATAACCCTCTGCAAGCTGCTTCCAATTTAATCCTTCTATTTTCTCACACTAGACAAGGTGAATAATTTGTTATTCAGCAAAAAAGTTCATCAACCTCTCCTACTTGCAGTCCACACAGTGGACAGCTGATCATTATTCACTAAATCTATACTTTTAGAGACCATACACATTCCTGACCAAGGTCTGTTCAATCTATAAGCATAACTCTTATGAACACCATCAGATCTTAATAATAACTATTTCTTGTTGGTTGATGAGCAAGTCATTTGCTCTTCTACTTTGTATTCTAATTAAGATTTGGCATACTTTTGCCTCCAATTCAGTCTCTATTAGCTTTCTTTGGTGACTGGTTTCCATTGCAGAGTTATTTGTATTATTTGTATAGTGATTTATTTCTAGTCTCATGGACCTACTCTGGCCAGTTATGGACATTGATTTAATTTCTTTATTTCCTTACCTAGTATTTAAATATTAATACACTGAGCCATAGTTAATGTCAAGCTTGCAGACCTTAAATCTAGAGTTAACTTGTCCCGCTGATTATTATTTCACATGCCACTCGTGTTTCCAAAAAATATATATTCTAGCAATCCTTAGAAAGGATGGCTGTATGAAACACTTTTCTATTTATACAACAATATTGCCAGAAAAGAAAGTGTTACCAAAATAATTGGCTGTAAATTAAGCTGCAATTATTAATATAAACAAGTAAAAGTTGATTAATAAGCATTTCCTTAATTTACTGTACAATAGCACTTGTAGCAGTAAATATATTTATTTTCAGGACACTTTGATTCTGAAGCGGAATTTGATGGAGAAGCCCTCCAGTTCTTTAGCAATCATCTGGAGCAAAAATTGTTTTAAGTTTTAACCTATGTTACCGAATTGTGTGAATATACTGTTTCCGGGTACGAGCCATACCCGAACTGGATACTGACTGGAATCACCAGTAGAATCAGGTAGGGTTCAGGGGTTTTAAGGTAGTGGGCCTCTGGTTTGTTGCTGCACTTCAGAATCTCTCCGGGCAGTTTGGAACCTGCCAAAGGAGATTTTGGCGATCCGATCACATCTAAAGAAGGATACACAAAATTTCATTGCCCCAGTCACAGCTCGAGAGTGGTGGGTCCACTATTTTTTATGGTCATTCTTTTAAAAATATTTCAAATGCCGATTGCAGTGTCTACTGTGCTGCAATTTTTGTTTTTTGTTAATGTTTGTAGCTTCAATCATATGATCATTAGTATAATATATGTTGATTAATAATAATATAATATATGTTATATTATTATTAATCATATAAAATTTAATATTTAATATTAATTTATTATATTATTCTTAATTAATAATTGATTGATGAGACATTATAAGATTGATTAAATTATAATTAATGGGAAGAGGCATGTCCTTTCTTATAAATAATAATGAATAGACATGTCTCATGAAGGGACATGTCTCTCCTAGCCTCATTCCCAATATAAATGAAAGAGAGATTGTTGCATTTGGAAAGCACATACAACATAGAGTGTTATTACATTTGTAGCTATCCTAAAAACTTAACATGGTATCAGAGCCAGACTGCAAATGTAAGAGAGTAGTTTATTGATGGTGAACGTGTGATTGTCTCAGAAAATACAGTCTCAGTAAAGGGACCATATCTCACAAATCCACCGTTGGATTTTTCTGAATTTCGGATATGTTGGTGAAAAACAAAGTTTGAAGAATCCCACCGGAGCGATTGGAGAGATATTGTAGGGTTCAAAAGTTATGATGGATTGTGTATGAGTCTATGTGAAATTGCTGAAAGTGGCTTTCATGAAAGAAATATATTAATTTGTTATGGTCGTGGTCAAGCATTAACAATGAAGAATGTATTTGAGGAAGGATTTATCTTTCTATAATAAAGCATCAATTATTGAGTGTCACATCTCTTGGAGAAATCAAGTCATTTTATAAGAAGACATGAGAATTGTTCAACGATATAAGAGTGGAAATTGTACATTGTGGGTGGAGAATAATAACCAA
>MU227111.1:1472087-1490526 GCA_018584345.1 Thuja plicata
GTCTCATGAAGGGACATGTCTCTCCTAGCCTCATTCCCAATATAAATGAAAGAGAGATTGTTGCATTTGGAAAACACATACAACATAGAGTGTTATTACATTTGCAGCTATCCTAAAAACTTAACATTTTTAATATTCTAAAGTTCTAATTTAATACGTCTATAAATATACTGTTTTTTAATTTTTAATTTTCTATTTTATTATTTATAAAATATTTAATCCTTGATTTAAAATAATTTAATAATTTATATTATAAAATAGTTTAATATTTAAACTATTATGTAATATGTTATATTGTTTATTTAGTTATAGGTCAATAAATATATAATAAATTATAAATTAAAATAATATAAAATTTAAAGCATAAATTAAAAAATTATATATTTATGCAACATTTTTTTTGGTCAGTAAATTGTTTATTTTATTAATATTATAATATGGTTTGGCGAGGTGCTTTTGGTCAAATCATGAGAGTTTTGAAGGGTCAAGTCAGGGAGAAAGGGCAAAAGCAGTCAGGTCTTAGACTTTAATTTCGAGAAGCGATGGGTAGATTAGGGGTGTGAGTGTCCAAGACAACCAAGCTCAACTAATAGACAGCCCCTTAGCAAAATCTGCATTGAGTCTAGCTTGGAGAAAGGGAGAAATCGACTAAGTTTGGACAGCACAGTGTGGAGGAATCCAAATTCCTCTGAGGTGCCCAAATTCCACCCCCCCTTGTGTCACTCAAATTCCTGTCCTCTCCCTCAAATCCGCCTATGGGCAAGTTGTTAAGGAGCTTAGATGAGTAAGTGGTGTTGTTTTGAGCACAAATCATCAAGAGAAAGTGAAAAATCAGAATGAGAAAGAGGAAGAAAAGCATGAAATCAGACTTAATGGAGACGAAATCAGAATGAAACAATCATCCATTTCACCTTAGAAACATGATGGAGAACATGATTGCATTGAAAAGGGGCATGATGTGGTTTCAAACTCAACCAAGAAGCAAGTTTGAGGTTATAAAGATGAAGTTTTAAAGATGCAAGTGGAAGAGGAATTTTCCTTTGAGCATGGTGGATACCACCAGCTCTTGAGGAATCTCAATTCCTCTCATACCTTCAAATTCCACCCTCCTTTTTGATTGCTTGAAATCATGCAAATCGCCCCCAATTCACCTATGGGCAGGTCGTTGGGAGTTTAGGTGAATAAGTATGACAATTTTGAGGTCTAAGCAGCAGTAAAAGGTGAAAATCAGATTCAAGACAAAGTGGGGAAAATGCATGTCCAAGAGGAAAATTCCTCTGAGCATGGTAGATTCCACCAGCTCTTGAGGAATCAAAATTCCTCACACCTCTAATATCTGCCCTCAAGTTTGGCCTTGAAAGGGCATCCTAAAGGTTAGACCTAAGTTGCCGATTCGGGTGCGAATGCGGGTGCATGGATTTTTTTTTGGGGGGATGCGGATGTGTATATATATATAATTAATATCCAAGTATATTACCATTGTGTAAATATTATATTTAATGAATTATCATACATTTGAAATATATTGTAACATTAATAAAATGCATATTATAATATATATAAAATAATTAAACATAAATATAAATAACATACTAATAAAATAATTAAATATAAATATAAATAATTAAATAACAATATATAAAAAATAAATAATTAAATATACATAAAATATTAAATATAAATATACATAAAATAACTAAATATAAATAATATACTACATAAAATAATTAAATATAAATATAAATAACAACATATTAAATAGTAAATAAGAAAACTGAATACACTACGCTCAGCAATGTAGTGCATCTGGGAGGCATCCTCAGGGCTTTCGTGGCCGCTTCCGCCTCCCCCAGCATTTGCTTCCGCATCGGTATTTAAGGGTTAGACGAATTCGTTTTGAGCATAATTGCTGCAAGTTTGAGTTAGAAAGAGGGTCGTTGGACAAGATCAAAGTTGTGAAGTGTAAAGGAGAGAAAAATTCCTCTCCACCCCTTGATTTCCGCCACCTTCCTGTAGGCAATTGAAGGCATGATTGAGGAGAAACCACTAAGGAAAGAGGTCAGGAGCTTGGACAGGGTGCGAAACAAAGGATGGCTTCCAAAATGCCATGAGGTGATTGTGAAAGACCAAGGGGAAATTCCTCAAGGCAGGGTGGAATCCGCTTGTCCTTGAGGAATCTAAATTCTGCCTTGGGAAAAAGGAGACAAAAACATGAATTAAGATCCCAATCTGCAATGCAAAGAGGAACCAAGGAATAGATGGAAGGTTTGGGGGGAGAAAATTGAAATGAAAAAGTAAAACTCAAGTGCAAGAAATGATTCCTCAAGGCATGGCAGAATTCGCCAGCCTTGGAGGAATCCAAATTCCTCTCCTGGGCTTAAATTTCTCCCCCACATGAGATGGAGAAATTGCCAATGTGAAGCCCTTGGACTTGAGCAAAACACAATACAAAGGTAGTCTGATTATAAGAGGGAAGAATCAACATCATTTGAGCCAAGTTTTTGATGTGGAGATTGAGGTGTGGAGAGGAATCCAAATTCCTCTTGACATGGTGATTTCCACCTTGCATTTGTGGATTGAAGACAGGAACTATTTCCGTCCAAACTCGCACAATGGTCAGCAAAATGAGGGATTTGGGTGATGAGGCGAGTTTAATAAGAAAACCATGAGATTGAGGAAAAGTGACAATGAAGAAGAAAATTCCTTTGGAAGTGGTGGATTCCGCCACCTAGAGGAATCCAAATCCCTCTCTTAGGGCTGATTTCCGCCCTACATTGCTATGACTGAAATCTGATGCTTAATCCCCAAGGTTGCACAAAGTAAAAGGAGGCAATTAGAGGATTGAGTATTTAGTGTTTCACTTTGAAACATTGAATGTTTGATTCTACATATTGTAGTGGAACAAAACTCATGTCAATAGGGACATGCACGCAGTCTACTCTCTCAGTATTGAAACCTCTTCTTGGTTCTCACACACCTGGTAACCACCCTTCTCACTTCGTCAATGTCGCCAAACTCCAACCCCCGTGAACAGAGCATGTACGATATGTCCGTATTGGTGCGAAATTTCCAATTGGCGATTAGGAAATCAATGCGCAACAATCCCCGCATCATGATGAGAAAGAAAGGATCATCTGTTTTGAATACATTCTTCAACCGTTCGTTGGAGCTTTTGCACTAGAAGGCCATCTGTTGCTCTAGAAGGCCATCTGTTGCTTGGTTGCCATGAGACTGAAGTTGGCTTCCATCTGTTGAGAGCTCTTCCCAAACACTGTCACAAACACAATTGAGAAAGCACTTTCCAAACACCGCTACAAAAACAAATGAGGAAATGACATTCCTTCCAACCTTTTGAATAAATCATCATGGGCAGAGTGAGCATTTACTCACTGTACGTTGAATCTTGAAAAATCCCCTGACCATCATTCCTTCATTTATTGCATGTCCTTTCGTAGCCTTCGTCGTCGTCCTCAGGTGACATATACACCACGTTTGCATCATCCTCACATCATCCTCCACTCAAGTCCCTTCAAATGACATCTTGGAGGAAGTAGCCCGTTAAGGTGTAACGTCAGCGCCACCTCATCATCACAGTTGGGTCACATCTGCTGGCATGCCAAGCTGCCGAGTCAGCACCTCGTAATCAAAACTATGGGGTTCTTTCTACTGCCTCTCTGGGTAGAGAATCGGCCAATGTATTGCTTTCCCTGTAAATGTGTGAAATTTTGAAGTTGCAGAAACTTGTCAATTTCTTCCGTATGATTGAAATAATTTTGTCAATTTTCAACTAGCAATTGTGTTCACTATTATCTGCGAATCTCCTTCTAAGTGTAACTGTTCCACTTGTATATTTTTTGCTGCTTCAACCACCAGAATTGCTGCTTGAGCCTCTGCTTCATTATTAGTGCTATGGTCCAGCTTTTTGGATTGAATGGCTAGAATGTTGCGAGAAGGGTCTCTTGCCACACATCTTGCCCTGATGGCCCCATATTTCCTTTTGATGCTCCATCAAAATTTATTTTGACCCGCCCTTCATTAGGCTTCTCCCACTCCACCTTATCTCATCTTTGTCGAGAAGGATCAACCCTTGAGAGCCCATTAACAGGCCCGTATTTATGCAACATTATTAAATGTAAATATATATTTTTTAACTTATGTATATATATTTAATTTTAATATACATTTTATGAACTTTTGTATGGACGTATCCAAACATACCCAAATCTCAATTTTATTTTTGCTGTATCGATGTGCCATTCCCATGTACCTGATTCCGATTCTGATTTGGCAACTTTGGTTTTAACTCAAATATCAGTCAAGGAATAAATTATACAAGGTACACTTATTACGAAGATTTTCAATCCGGTAGAAATAAAAGGTAGAAGGAATCTGCAAGTAGATTTTCAATCCGGTAGAAATAAAAGGTAGAAGGAATCTGCAAGTAGATTTTCAATCCAGCAAAGACTCTGAGAGTTTTGAAAGAAACCCTAGCCGGCTGTGGAAGAAAACAAAAAATGGCAGAAGAGAGCCAATCGATCATACAGAAGGCCGAGAATGGTGTCACAGAGGGCAGAAAAGA
This sequence comes from Thuja plicata, assembly GCA_018584345.1. Classification (NCBI taxonomy): domain Eukaryota; kingdom Viridiplantae; phylum Streptophyta; class Pinopsida; order Cupressales; family Cupressaceae; genus Thuja; species Thuja plicata. Next base: position 1,476,667 of record MU227111.1, read on the forward strand.
TTTGTATAGAGCCCAGAGAGAGGCGTCGAGCCCTAGACGCGAGCAAAGAAGAAGTCGTGGATGGATCAAATAGCCCAGAAAAAGACGTCGTGGGTTGCAGAGAAAACTCACGCGATTTGCAGAGAAAACTCAAGCTATTTTCAGAGAAAAAAACATGAGTTGCAAACCACAGTCCTGCAAAGAACAGCCCAAAAAAAGGACAAAAATTGGTCAACAACAGCCGCTTGCAGGAATAAATCTCCCTGCAAAAAAAAAAACAGCACCAGCGACCTATGAACCAGAAAAATGAACACAGACCAGGCCAAGGAGATTGGAAAATTTTCAATCTAAAAATTTCATAAAGAAATTAAAATTTTTCGAACAACCTATTTCAAAAAATAACACAGAAAGTTTCAAGAATGAAATTATATTTTTCGAAAAAAATAGCTCTGATACCATATTGATATTATGCTAAGTAATTGGTAAAATATTTTTATGTGTTATTAAACAGAGATCAAGAATGATCTATATATACAAGTGTACAAGAGAATGTTTCTATAACGAACAGAGAGAGAAATAGAAACAAAAGGAAGTTTCCATATTGAACAGAGAGAGAATATGGAAACATGGAAGAAGAGTGACCATTAGAATAGAAACAAATCTACGGAAGAGAGAGAAACATAAATAGAGAGATATTTAACTCTAACTCTGACATCCCAACACATTGGAATTCAATGCCCTCCCTCAGTAACTAATTTAGGCATGATGGAACAGAATCAAAACATTGTGTCAACATGTTGCTTTGCAAAGGCTTGTGACAATTTATGAGTGGCGTGTAGCAGAGGCAATCCCGTCTATAATGTTTTAGTTGGAAAACATGAGATATGATGACCATCTTGGACACGATTGCTGGGCTGAGGATAGTGAGCATTCAATGCAGTAATAACAGCTCCGTGTTTCCTTCTAGCTAACCATAATGTCTCTCCCATTGCTAATACAAGTACTCTGCAGAATGAAAACAATGGATTGGGTTATCATCTGGATTTAATTGAACTGCAAGGAAGATGTTTGTAAAATGCTCATAGATCAAATCATAATAAAGGAACCAACAAGAAATAAGGTCATAGTAGCTTTCTATTGCCTCTGCATTTTGACAGCCGCTTACCTTGCATATTGAATATTTTATTGATTGTTTAGCTAGGCACAAAATCATACAGATGTAGGTGCTTGCTCTTTGAATTCTTTTTAAATATTATTTTCTTATTTTTCTTTTTGAAGGCCGAAATAGCTTAGATTCTACTTTCATTTTTATCACTTGTGTATGCTATCCAATCATCGATTTGGTCATTAGTGAACATTACTATTAACTTTTTTTTTATTTGTGTTGACTGGACAGAAACAATAAAAGAAAAGAATATAAAAGACAGTATAAGCCTAATTTGCCGATTTACCAACTTGAGACAGAGGATCCATTATCGACTTAAAAACCCGATTGTGCAACTCCCTAACATGTATACAACTTATTTATGGCTCGAGATTACTAATTTGCTGCTCCAAGTGCTTTAGAAATAAGCATTACAGAACTGTCTACACCTACCATTTAATTATAGATAAAATAGCAAACTTTAAAATGGGAAAAGAGAAACTATAATAAGTACAGTTACCATGTCACCTTGGCATAGACTAGAGAAGCCCAATGTGGGTTAAAAATCCAGCGATTTTTAAAAATTAGCAATGCAGAAAAAGAAAAAAAGAATTGATAAAGTATGTATCTTTCTCTGATCACTGTATTAATGCCACACTTTTGCTACAATGATGGATTGCAACTCTAGAGTAGTTGTTCACATCCATATTGTACATTTTAAAAAACTGTATAGATCATCAAGCATCTCATTTGGACAAGGGAAACTCAATGATAGCCTGCTGGTCTCGTTTGCCTTTCATGTGGGTCAATCTGGTTGCCTGTCTGTCAAGCTGTGATGAATTCAGTGAGTTATCACCCATACTTACAGATACAGGTAGAGACTAATTCTGCAGATTCCAAGTCTGTAATATGCTGACCTGCCTTCCGACTTTGGTAACCAAATCTTCTTGGTGGTTAAACCTGTCCAGCATTGCCAAATGTGTCTCTGCATGTGACTATCATCAAATCACAACTCATTGCCTTTTTTTTAATGAAGCTTCATTCAAGCTAGGAAAGGATCAGTATGTAACAAAGGGTAAGGAAACTGCTAAGAGATTTAATTTGTTAATATAGCATAAGCATACTGTGGGGCATCCACATGAAACATGCAGATAATTGAGTTCCCAGGAGCATATTGGTAGAAGCTAATCACATCATTGTTGAATGACAAGAGGTTGCAGAGAGAATCTATTGATCTGTGGGGAGTTAGAGGGCTACAAAACACATAATGTTAGAAGTTGAGTACCAGTGAACTTCATTTTAAGCAAATTGTTTGAGCACATCATTCAAAGACAATGATTATATATGACATTCCTAAGGCCATAAACAAGGTTGCAGAATTCATTGAACATTTGGCAAGATGACTAAAATGGTTTTTCAAAGTGGTGACAGGATGCGTAGGGTGTAAGCTTAATCAGCGGCATTCTTGTAGAAAGCGATTAAAAGTTCATAAATTGAAGCTTTTATAATCTTTTATTGATGTCTGTTCCTTCATTGAAACTGTAGCAGGGACATATCAATTTGATCTTGCTAAATAATTTATATTCATTTGTTCGAGTTCAAAAAATTGCATATTTTAGGTAGCTTAGATTCTTAAAATAAAAACATTACCAATAACTTTATGTTGCAAATCCCATTTATTTGATATAACTGCCTTTTGGCTCATTCCGAGGGTATGGTTATAGTAAATTAGTAATACATGCATATGAACTAGGTAAACAGGTAAAAAGGGACAATGCTTGTTCTAAATCCCTCTAGTTCTAAATTGCCTCCATGGCAATTGTTGAGTTTAAACAAGTGGAACCAACTAAATCTTTCATAGTGCAATCTTATTCTAAGTGAATTATCTTTTTTCTCTTGATCCAAAATATAGTTAGCAAATGCAGAATGTAAAACTCTTTGCCTACTAGGTTGCATAGTTTAAAGGGACAATGCTTGTTTTAAATCCCTCTAGTTCTAAATTGCCTCCATGGCAATTGTTGAGTTTAAACAAGTGGAACCAACTAAATCTTTCATAGTACAATCTTATTCTAAGTGAATTATCTTTTTTCTCTTGATCCAAAATATAGTTAGCAATTGCAGAATATAAAACTCTTTGCCTACTAGGTTGCATAGTTTACTCACAAATCTTCTTTAAATAAATGTCAATCTGAAATAGTTAATGGATGATTCTGTTGTATTTTCTTTTTCTTTACAAGCTTTTGAGAGAGTATTAGAAGAAGATATGGCTTCAGGAGAGTAGTGTGTAGTTGTGTTGAGTTTCTTGATTATTTGGGTAGTTCTTTACAATTTTCCTTCTAGACGAGGATAGGTAAGGGATATAACTCAGTGGTAGAGTGTCACCTTGATAGGGCAAAAGTCATCAGTTCAAAATTGATCATCTCTAAGCCTATTGCGAGTTCTTCTATTTTAATAATTTTTTATTTATGTTTGCTCTTTTCATTTATTGCAAAAAAAAAAGGATGCCAGGGGTTTGACATAAGAGACAAAATATGACACTTTAATATGAAGTGGAATTCAACACTCACAAGAATGAAAAGATAATATCTAACATATCATATCATTAGAATTCATTTGAAATAATTAACTGAAGATTACTAGACAGATACGGTTGTGCAATTCTGCATTACAGAAGATGTATTAATATGGCAATGCAAGACAAAACAGTTATTCTAGGAAATCCGTTAACATGCACTATATCATCATCAAAATTCATTTGAAATAATTCACTGAAAATTAGAAGACATACGGTTGTGCAATTGAAAAGGTGCAATTCTGCATTACAGAAGATGTATTAATATGACGATGCAAGAAAAAACAGGTATTTTAGGAAATCCTTTAACATTGAAAAGCAGTCTGATTCAAGGGGAACCAGCACTTTGCCATGCTGCAAAATAAAGCTTAATTTTCTACAGGAAGTATTGAGAGAGTTGATGAGTAGTTTGTTGTTACTAATTCACCATAAGGCATGATACTTTGATACAAATGAAGCTCATGACAGAATTTTAGGAGGGCCACATTTTTTTAAGTTTTGTAAAAAAATATTAAAAGCAGAAAGAAATAGCAAAAATACAGAACACCCATCAAAAACTCCTTACAAAAATACAGTCTAGAAGGACTAGGTATTTTAAAGGATAAAAAAGTTAAAAAATAGAAAATTGGGGAAGCAAAGTTTTTAATATCACGGAATTCAGTAGATTTTACAAGCTTTTTTATAAATAAGAACACTTAATGTTTTGTTGTTTTTTATATTAAGGAATTCAGTAGATTTTACAAGCTTTTTTATAAATAAGAACACTTAAATAAGAACACATTTTTTTTGAATCAGCTGAACTTCAACTTGGAGGAGGAATTTGTGATTCATGGACTAAAAATTTAAAGATACAGAAAAAGCAAAAATTTAAGTACTCTGAATGTAGGTTCTAAACTAATTTTTTGAAAAATGGGTAAGGTAAATGGATCAAATCCTTACTGCACTTAAAAGTGTTCATGTTTTTCAGCTTGACATGCGGGTCAAAAAAGATATAGTTGCATTTAGTATTTTGAAAAGCCTTTTAGTAGAGATGTTAAGAGTGAGTTCTAGAAGTTGTGTATTTTTTTTTGTAATTTTTTGTTAATATTCCTTTTTTGTGATTTTTCTAAGTGGTAGCATCCTAAAAATTAAATACGGGTCAAATAACTTGCACCAAACTAATTCATTTTTTTTAAAATTGTAAAGAATAAAGTGTAGAACAATAATATATAATTTATTTCAAATTTGAACAATTAGGTCAAAAGTTTTTTTAAAAAAAAATGGTACGCTTATGTTTGAGAGGTATGAAAATACTAGTAATAGAAATTAAAACTTAAGATGTTAATGTTCAAATCTAAAAAAAGTGATACGGTTAGAAAGCTCAGTAGACGTGTTGATGACGAAGTTGAGAAACCAAATAGGAAGAAAAAAACATGTCAAAAGGAGGGAAATGAAGTTCTCAAGCGCTGAGGCTTGTCATCCAAGCATAAGTCCAAGCCTAAATGCACACGTGTAAAAATCCATACACACTTTTAATTCAAAAAAATGCGATCAAGTTTTTATACGTAGAAAATGCGATCAAGTTTTAACGTATATATGTTTATTCAATATAAAGCCATACAAATATATTTGTGTGTGTGTGTGTGTGTGTGTGTGTGTGTGTGAGAGAGAGAGAGAGAGAGAGAGAGAGAGAGAGAGAGTATAATCTATATTCATGTATCTATATATGTTTGAAATAAAAAATCTCCGAATGAATGCAATCTCTGTGTCTTAGGAAATAACATTAAAAAATGCGAAGAATGAGGGAAGTGAATCATTTAGTCATCATCTATTGGCATCTGCGAGGGAAGGTATTCTATGGGACAAGTGGAATGAAGGATAATTGCATTCCCTCAACATTTTTTGAAGCTTTTCTCTCCGTTGTGAGCAGTGTAAATCCCTCTATGAGATCATATTGCTTAAGATACCTCCCCATTAATATCCCCATTGTCTCCAAATTATCATCTATCGGTGGTTGTATGGATTTGATATAGATGTTGACTTTGTGCAATGAATTGCTTGTAGTTAGTCATTTGGGATCAATAGTAAGTAGGTGCAAAGCCAAATTTGAGCTTGCTTCTATGGGCAAGTGGCACAAGCTAATAGGGGACAATCCATAAGTTGTAGAAGTTGTTGCACTATCACTTGCTTATATGGAAGCGAATGCTAGCGGACTTGAGTTGTTTATGAGTAATTCACTTGGAGCAATGGACATTCTCAAGCGAAAACCCCTCAATGAAGATTTCAAAGTCATATCAAAGCTTAACAAAAATCTTCACCATTACTATTGGCGATCTAGTTCCTTAAACTCTCTCAAAATCCTCCCTTTCTCATCTTTGTCTGTCTCTCTTTCTGTCTATTTCTCTACCTCTCCCTCTCCCCCTCCCCCTCCTCTCTTTGCCACGCCTCTCTCATTCTCTTTATCTTTCTCTCTAGCTTCCAAATATTGTTATGATTCTCCCTTTACGCCCTGAGGTGGTTGAAGCAGTGAAGGGCCAAGTTGTTCACATCCATCCATGGATCATTTTGCTTTCAATGTATGAGCCGTGTGGAGCTCAAAAACTATTAGAAGAGGTAAAGAAAAATGGAGGTGCCTATTTCAGGTGACAATTACTTATAGAAACTTTAAGCAATAGAGGGTTTGTTCAAGAAAGGTTTGTATATAATTATCGTTGGGTATCTTGCATATCTATCCTTCAAATTCTCAAACATATAGAAGGCATTAAACTATGAGAGTTGTTCTGGAGTCTCTAGTTTATAAATAGACTAAACCAAGATTATTACGCAGTAAATGAAGTCTTGGATGAGCGAGCAATTAGCTTCCTAAGAAAAAGCCCATAATGCACATCGAAACTATTACAATAATAGTTAGTTTCTATTAATGGTTATCTATTTAACTGTTGTTATCTATTGTAAATATTTGAATCTTTCTAATATTTAGTCTTCAATTAGTTAGAATAAAATGTTTTTATTCTTTACGATTGTTTCCTAAGGAAACATCGTTTATTCTTTTGTATATATAGATCTTTCAATCTCTGTTAATAACATCCAGTATTTTACCAATTACTTCTCGTAATATGGTATCATAGCTATTTTTAAAAAAAATAATAATTTCATTCTTGAAATTTTCTGTGTTATTTTTCGAAATAGGTTGTTCAAATTTTTCAATTTCTTTATCAAATTTTTAGATTAAAAAGTTTTGAATCTCCTTGGCATGGTTTGTGTTCAAAATTCTGGGGATTGTTCATTTTCTCCAACAACCCACCTAGGGTTTCCGCACTTTTGACTAGGGTTTTGACCCTTCAGTTTCATTCATTTTTTATAGCCATCAATTCATTTTTTCAGAGATTCTCAGTCACGTTTTGGAGAGTTTTTTTCTCTGCAACTCGTGCTCGTTCTTGCACCTGAGAGGCGAAGGTAACTGTTTGAGGGTTGGTCGAGCCTTGGTCGTTGACGGTCTTCTGTCTGCTCCCGTGCAAAGACACCCCTCAAATCCGCGCGACTTCTTCTGGTCGTTTCTCGCTTCCTTTTTTTGACGCCATTCTACAGTGTGTTCGTGTTTGGAATCTTCTTACAGCCGTTACGACCTCCATCACAGTCATTTATGCTAAAAACAACAGGTTTTTTTCACATATTATTGCAAATTTGCCATTTTTTAATGCTTGAAGCTGCGACCTAGGGTTTTCTTTGAAAACCCAATTTTTTTGGCTTGGAAATTTGTTTTGATCACAGATTCTTGGTGGGTTTTTCGAGAGCTCAACTGGGTTGTTGTCCTTTTTTTTTTTTTTTTTTTCTGTGTGCCTCAATTTTTTACCTTAATTTTTGAGGTATCAAATCTAGAATCTAATAGCATATTCCTTCTGGATTTTTTGAGCTCTATTTTCGGTACCACTTCATTTTTTTGGTTCTTTTGACATTTTGCCTCGAAGTATGTACCTTCTCATTTCTACACATTTTTCACTAAATTTTTTGCCATGGCATCACTGACAAATTTACTGCTAGAGGGAAATCAAAAGTTTAATGGTCGGAATTATAACACATAGAAGCAACGGATGCTAACCATCTTCGAATATCGTGACAACGATCAGGTGGTTTTGGGTACTACAAAGCGTCTGACTACAAATGGTCCTGATAAGGTTGCTTATGACCAGTAGAATCGGGAGGCAGTAATGTTTCTCAAATTATTAGTGTTGATGATCAACTCCCTCAGATTCCATCCGACAAAACAACTCTCGAGATATGGGAGCATCTCGAAACCCTACATGAGACTTCAGATAAAAGCAAGGCCTTCTTTCTCAAGAACACTCTGTTTTCTATTATCATGGATGAGCGAAAATTGCTCCAGGATCACCTGAATTGGATTCAGGACATTCATGATCAATTGCTTGTCATTGGACGCAAGATGGAGGAAGAGGACATTGTGGTAATAACCCTCAAAAGTTTACCCAAGTCATACGAGCATTTTATCGACTCTCAACATCACTTCTACTGGTGTTGATTTGAAGTTCATCGATCTCTGCACACTTCTGCTTCAGCAAGATCGGTAGAAACAACAGTTCGGTAGTAGTTCCACCTCCACCTCCACCGAGCAAGCCTTTGCTGCTAAATCCTTTCAGAAGGATAAGGGCAAGTGTCATCCTCATCAGTCTTCTCAGCAAAAGCCCTCTTCTCCAACATCATAAGGCTCCAGGAAAAAGAACATTCAATGCCACTACTGCCACAAGTATGGTCACATGAAGGTTGACTGTCAGAAGCGCTTAGCTACCCACACTAAGCAATATGGTTCGCAACCCAAAGCGAACAACATAGAGCACACTGAGCAGACAAAATCTACCTTTTACGCTTTCATGGCTAAAAGACAAACATATCATGTCAAGTCGTCTACCTGGTACATTGATTCAGGTGTTTCTCGTCATTTCACCCACCGTAAAGACTGGTTCACTGACTGCCAGTCTTATTCATATTCAGTTATTTTTGGTGGAGGGGAAGAGTACTCAGTTGTCAGCAAAGGCAACATTCATATTCAGTTTGCTGGGAGGAATCTCGTTTTCCTCGATGTGTACCACGTTCCAAGGATGGGACTTAATCTACTCCCAGTCAGTCAGATCCTACGACACTCTCCACAGCTGGATATCACCTTCAGTTCACATCAGGCACCATCACTGATAGGGAGTTTCAGTCTGTTGTTGCAGTTGGTCTTGAGGATCATGGTCTTTTCAGACCTGCAGATTCAGGGACTTCTTAGGAACTTGCTATGGCTGCCCGACAGTCTTCTGTTAGTTCACTTTGGCATCAACATTATGGGCACTTAAATGTGCACTATCTCTCTCAACTTCCTGGTGACGAGCTTGTCCTTGGTTCGCCAGAGATTCAGACTTAGCAGGTTGGAGTTTGTGATGCATGCCAGGCTGGGAAGCAACATCGCACACCGTTTCCTGTTGGCAACTCATGGCAGGCTTCTCAGGTACTTCTGCTTGTTCATGCTGATATCTGCAACCCTATGGCCACTCCTGTTCTTGGGTCCAGGTATTTTCTGTTATTTGTTAATGAGTTCAGTAGAAAAATGTAGGTCTATTTTCTTCAAAAAAAAAAATAGAAGCGTTAACTGTATTTCAGAAGTTTAAACCTCTTGTTGAAAAAGAGGTAAATCTATTATTGCTCTTAGGACAAATAATGAGGGGGGGGGGGGGGGGTTTTGTTCTNGGGGGGGATTTTGTTCTATTGAATTCTCTAGCTTCTGTGATCTTCATGGCATCAAGCGCCAGTTAACCACACCCCACACACCACAGCATAAAAGTGTATTTGAACGTCAGAATAGAACAATCACCAATATGGCTAGGTCTATGCTTGAGCACAGACATGTTCCGAAGAAATTTTGGGCGGAAGTAGTTAACACTGCAGTCTACCTTTTGAACCGATCACCCATTGTGGCAGTCAACCATTTATGCTTCTCTCATGTTCCCGATTCAGCATACCAGCCTTTGAAGGCTCATGATTTGGGACTTCCCTTAGGTCCATCTCATGGGAGGGCTCCCACAACTTAAGTAGCTCCAGTTGTACGAGTGATTCCTGGACAGACACCTCTGACCTCTCCTCCAGGATCACCTAGATATGTAGATGCTTCACCTGATTTTGATCCAGATTCTTCTGATGAGGAACTTGATCATTGAGCATCTCTTGATGCTAATGTTGGTCCTCCTCCTCTCCGACCTAAATGGTAGGCTAAGACACTTGTTGATCTTCGAGATGATGAGCTCATCAAGGGGAGAACTACTCGAAAAAAGAGAAAATCTACAACGACTATCAATATTGCTCTCATGGCCAACATTCAGAGTGTGTTTGAACCTTAGACATACTCAGAGGCTAAAGGAATTCTAGAGTGGGAACATGCCATGAATTTTGAACACCAAAGCCTGCGGAAGAATCACACCTAGGTCCTTTCTAATCTTCCACTAGGGAAGAAACCCATTGGCTGAAAATGGGTCTACAAAATAAAGTATAAGTTTGATGGTACTTTGGAATTGATTATGAGGATACTTTTTCTCCTACACCAAAGATGAGCACTATCAGATTAGTCCTAGCCGTGGCAGCTCAGTTTGGCTGGCAGGTCCATAAGATGGACGTCAAGAGTGCTTTCCTGAATGGTGACCTACAGGAAGAGGTCCACATGACACAACCTCTTGGTTTCAAGGTTGTTGGTAAAGAACATCAGGTACTCAGACTGGTGAAATCTCTCTATGGCTTCAAGCAGGCCCCCAGGACATGGTACATGAAAATTGATAAGTACCTCTGTGATCAAGGCTTCCAAAGGAGTTCTTCAGACTCAAATTTATACATCAAGACTACTGACAGTGATATCATCTTTCTGGTAATTTATGTGGATGATTTGATCATCACTGGTACTTCGACATCTTTGATTCAGGGAATCAAACAGAGTTTATGTCAGTCTTTTGATATGACTGACCTTGGCCTCATGCATTATTGGCTCTGTGTTGAGGTTTGACAACAATTTTCTAGGTATATTGATTTCTCATTCCAAATATGCCAGGACTATGTTAGACAAGTTTCGTATGCAGGATTGCAAGCCTGCATCTACAACTATGGAGAAAGGTGTGAAGTTATCGACCAAGTCTGATTCTCCTCCAGTTGATGATACTACATACATGAAACTAGTAGGCAGTCTCATCTATCTCTCTGCTACTAGACCTGATATCAGCTTCACCGTCAGTTACATTTCACAGTTTATGACAACTCCGAAGGCTGATCATTAGATGGCTGCTAAGTGTGTGCTTTGTTATGTGAAGGCACTCATGATTATGGAATTCTCTACTCTCAGAGTCCTAATCCTAAACTCATTGGTTTCATAGATTTAGATTGGGTAGGCTCTGTTGACGATAAAAAGTCAACTTCTGGATATGTGTTTAGTTTGGTATCTGGTGCCCTCACATGGACTAGTAAGAAGCAACATGTCCTTTCTCTCTCCTCTATAGATTCTGAATACAAACAGACAATTAAGGCAAGGTGTGAAGCTGTTTGGCTTCGTCAGATGCTTGGGGATATGCAGATGTCACCAACAGGCCTGACCACTTTGTTTGTTGATAACAAAGGCGTTATCAAGTTAGCACGGAATCCAGTCTTCCATGAAAGAACCAAGCATGTAGATGTTCACTGTCACTACATTCGACAATTGGTTGAAGATAGGACAATACATTTGCAGTATGTTCCTACAACGGATCAGACTGTAGACATTCTCACCAAGCCTCTTGGTCCAGACAAGTTTGCCAAATTCAGAGGATAGCTTGGCGTAGTGGATAGATTAACCATTAAGGGAGGGTATTACAATAATAGTTAGTTTCTATTGATGGTTATCTATTTAATTGTTGTTAATCTATTGTAAATATTAGAATCTTTCTAATATTTAGTCTTCAATTAGTTAGAATAGAATGTTTCTATTCGTTACGATTGTTTCCTAAGGAACCATCGTTTATTCTTTTGTGTATATAGATATTTCGATCTCTATTAATAACATCCAATATTTTACCAATTACTTCCCGTAATAGAAACTATCACCCTTGTAACTCACTTCAACCAAATTGGCTTGTCATTTTTCTCTGAGACAATAGTGAAAGGCCATTATTTCAACTAAACTATCGTATTTTAACTATTTCGTTGAAAGAGTTATTCAAAAAACTTCTATAAAGGTCAAATTTACATGAGATCCTAATCCTTTGGATCCTAGGATACCATTGTTGTTCCCAATCTACAAGTCTCTCAGAGCTCAAAAACCATGATAACATCAATGAAAAGGAGACCTGTCTGTTTCAAGTGACAACTATTTGCACAAGTTTCAAGGAAGAGAAGGTGAACTTAGTATACACCAACAAAGATTATGACACAATAAATGAGGTCTTTGACAAGCAAACAATTTTCCAAGTAGTGGACATATGCAATTATGTGTGCCTCTCTTTCCCTCTTTCCCCTTAATTCCCCTCCCTCTCTCTTCCCTTACAATTTTTTCATTATGTGAGTTCCCTTCCTCGTTTATAACAAGTGAAAAACTATAAGTTTACAAAGGATTCCCATATGAAATCTTCATGTGAATCACTAATCAATGAAAATAACCTTTTGCAACAAAGAACATTCAAGCTTTTATTTATAGAAACTCGTTTGAATTTGTAAATACTAGATTTGAATGTTTCTCATAATGTTGTAGAAACACCATTAAAGTGGCAAGGTATTCCTCATAATGTTGTGGCATCCCCCCCCACACACACATGGAGGTTGTGAAAGCAACCATAGCAGTTAGTTCTGTTACCTTGATCATTAACAATGAAAAAAGCTCTCTCTCTCTCTCTCTAGATGATCACGCAACTTCACCGTGCGAGCAATGCCTATAGTGTCAAAAGCTCATACACATTATTTAGCCATTGGCATTTGCGAACAAATTTAGGAAAAGTAACACATACATGTGTAATGTCATAAATTTGCACCCCTATGTAATTTTTCAATACACCATGCCTCTACCTTAGCTTAAAACACAAAAATCCACATCACCATCCATTCTCATTCATCTTACCTTATCACTGCCCATCTGAAATCCTAGCCACGCGACCTGGATGGTCCAGGATGTGTGCGTGCTGCGGAAACGTCCACACAGTGCACACTTGTCTCACAAATCTGCAAAAGTATCATTGAAGCATTACATAGTGTCAACCTGCAACATAATGGATGATTCCTCTACCCACCAATGCCCAGATTCGATTTTGACCATTATATCTCCATTTTAAACTTCATTTTGGCTCTTTAGACACTTCTTCAAAATCTTGGCAAACTTCTTGGTCATTCACGACTCCATTTCCACAAGTTTTCTTATTACGTTCTTGAGCTCTCTATTGTATTGGGATAGCTTGCAACATGTTGGTTCGATCATATTGGTCACTTCGCTTCCATCTCATTGAGGGGAGTCTTTTCACTCTATTTCATTTGTGTTCTTGATAACATATCACAATCTTTAACTACTTCAAGCACATTTATTATTTTATATCTTTTCTATACCGTTATCTATCACCGTTTTATCATATCTGTATTGGATGATGTGGAAGTGGAAACACCAAAGCAGAGATTTGACCGAGGTAGGTCTCTAAATGGCCACCTAACATTTTCCCTTCATTTTTGTGGGTGCAGGTTCGTCATGTTAGCACTTTTTCTTGTATCTCAACCTTAAAATGATTATACTTGAATGAAAACTCCTTTTGACAAGAGAAAGGCTAATTGCTAAGGATTGGATAATATCCTTCTTCGTTTTCGAGCTCCACATACTCAGGCAGGTGTTACCTAGATAGTTCACTATATTTCAACTAAACCTCAAATGGTGGATTGGGTCTTCACTGTTATGTCATTATATTTCTGATTATATCAACAAGATACCACTCTTCATATGACTGGAAACAATTCTGAAACATAGCTTAAGAGGGAAATACTTATGACTGTAATAACAAATAACAGTGGCATAATGATGCCTATCCTTCTTCTTTTTATGAGTTTAAACTCAAGGAAGGCTAACCTTTTGATTCTCTCTCTAAGGAATCAACAAACTGAATAGTATCCTGCTGATACAAATTCTTATGAGTTCTGCTCATTTGTTCTT
>MU227111.1:1494654-1514593 GCA_018584345.1 Thuja plicata
CAATGCAAAAAGAAGTTCGTCAAAAGAATCAACTGGCCAAAATTTATTCACTGGCAAAGTAGGGCATTTGGTAAACTTAACTCCTTTCCGCACTGCAAACTGAAGAAACTGCCTCTGAAGAATGAAAACAAAGGGTCATCAAAAAGATCTTTCAGAAACTCAACCTCTGGATCTTGACTGAATGTAATATGTAGAACATGACCCCTCAGTTGCCTTCCTCTGAAAAGAAACCACTGAACTGATACTGATCTAAAAAGATAGCACTTTATCACTTTCTGAACCAAAACCTAATAGATATGCAGAAATCGGGTTCAGAATCGGCAAAGAAAAGTGATCAACCGGATCAGTCAAGGCTTGGGAATCTTCAAAGGAGTTCATTCCTAGGTCTATAATGCAGGTCAACCTTCAATTATGTCTGACCTCGAACGGGGTGCAAATGGGGAAAGGACAAAGTATGCCACTTAATTCTGAATTCAGTAGTTAAGTGAAACTTTAAGAAATTGGAAACAGAAAGGCTCTTGCAAAGTGGACAAATGGATTGATAGGAGTCTATAAATCTTGAGGTAGGTACAATCCTATGTTTACAATACGAGGAAAAAGCCAATCATCCAAAATTTTCACCTGGGTACAGACTTTCAAGACCTCAAAGTAGGTCACTTAGTAATTCTGAATTTGAAAACACAGGAAATCAGATTTAATCACTGTCAGAATAGTTCTTGAAAATTTGTCACCTGATTTCATAAAGATTTGCAGACTGGAACATATGGAGTGTGTGACCTCTGGAACACAGTGCAAAAGGAATTTTCTCAATTGGATCAACTGGTCAAAAGTTATAACACGTCAAACTGGGCTTATTCAGATTTCAAGGCAGGACAAAAATGCAGACAGTTCTGAGCAACCAACTTTGGGAAGTATGAAAACTTATCAAACGGATTTGGAATGACCTGAGGTTTAACACATAAGCTCTCTGATATGCATGCTAAACATTCCCAAAGTGGAAAACTATGAAACTCAACAGGGTGCAAGATACTTAGAGGCAAAGTAGGCTCCGGACAACAAATTGACAATTTTAGCAAAAATGCAGAATTAGGTGACCCCCTCGAAATGAGTACTCCATAAACATGTCAGAACTGAAACTTAGGAGCTGGGACCCACTGCATACATCAAATGAAAGGCATTAAAGCCTCTTCCAAATTTGTATCTTATAAAAATCCTCCGGGCACCTTTTACAAGCACTCCAACTGAGTCTTCTTACACAACTTTTCAAGGGTATTCACTTTGCTTGTCTGAAATTTTTTACATGGTCACTCCAAATTTGTTCCAAATTTAGGAGTACCAACACGTCAAAGGTAGAAACAATATTCTTTGTTGGTTTCGTCAATATCACTGTGATCTTCCTCGTACTGTGAGTCTACCTCATCATTCTTCCTATTTTATTAGAGTTCTATTTATCTATTTTTTGTGTTTCTATTCTCTAAGTTTTCATATCTTAGTTAGCATTGTTATTTCTGTTTTCTTCGGAATCGTGCCCTAAATGTTTTACTCTGTCTACAGAGGTCGAATGTGCGCTGCACATTCGTCCTACATCTATGCCGTCATCCTTGGGCTACACAACTCTTCGAGGCAACGAGTTTGTGAGTTTCAATGTTCTATCTTGGTGATCTGCTCTTTTATCTTCCGTAATCAAAATATCATTATCTATTGGCCTCTTTCAGTTATTTACGTTTGTCTACTTTTGGTATCTTAATTGTCTTATTCACTTTAATCCATTTGCGTTTAGTATTTTAGTTCATCTATCCTCTTTATCTCTTTATTTTCTTGATCCCTTAGCTCACTACATAGGTAGGAGAAGTGAGGTGGTGCAAGGGATAGTCCATCTCTTGAGATTTTAATTAGTTTCAAGTTTGGCGCACTTATCCTTCTCCACATTTTTGTGAACTTGACGTGCACTTACATCTTGTAAAGTTCTTTTGTTTCCTTGGATGTTATGAGCCCTTATGAGCTTTACAATCCAGACCACTTCAAAAACTGTTGTGCAAATATCTTTAAGACCCAACATCTCTCCCAACGATTATAGTTTGACAGATCAGATCCAATGATCACTGGGAATATGGATCCTAATGAGTTTAGTGGATTCCAATTCTTCAAAGGACCAATACTGGGACTTAACACCTCTCCAAAGGCTGGGTCCAAGCACTCTACACTAGCAAGTTCTCCTCTCAAATCCCCTCTTTTAGTAGATCACACATCAACTCTTACTGTTGAGTATGATAAGATTCAATCCCTTGAGGAAAATCTAAGGGCTTTCGAGAAATTTCTTCAAAGCCAAGATTTTCACATGGAGGCTAAAAATGTCATTGGCAATTTGAGAGTTATTAATCTCAAACAAGCAAGGCCTCAAGGTACTCTTAGCATTAGGATAAATAGTTGATGATCATGTATCTATTCCTCGTTTTGATTGTCAAGGAAACCAATCAAATCTTACTAGGAAATAGGTTGGCATTGCGATACCTACAGTGTCAGTGCACATGGTAACATCAAAACCAAACATTGACCCTTTGAAGTTTGAACAGTGACACCATCCCTAGCATTAATGTGAATAAAATTCCCTTAGGATACAATTCACAAGATATAGGTATAAATCTTGGACCCGGTCAAGGGGTTGGTGGTGTAGGACAAGGTCATAGTTGGCCCTCTACCCCTCTTGGGGGAAGTAATCCACCTCCACCTCCTCTGCCTCATAACCATATTCTCAACACCATATTGCAAAATATGGCCCAGTTGCAGCAACAACTAGCAAATCTATCAACTATGATTAATCAGAGTTCTCTAACACCCTATTATCATCGCAACCCCTTGACCATGCAAGTACTAAAAATTCTGCTGCCACAGGGTATTGAATCCCTAAAGTTTGAAATGTATAGCGGTGATGAAGATCCACATCTCCACATCGATTCTTTCTTAACTCAGTGTAGTGACTATCATAACCTATATTATGTATTGCTTAAGCTATTGTCTCAATCCATTAAAGGAACCACTATGGAATGATACAAATCTCTTCCAAAATGTTCTTTCAATACCTTTGACCAATTGATGGATGTCTTCCTCACTCAGTTCTAGGATAACATAGTCAACAAGGTCACTATTTCAGACCTTGTTCATTGCAAGCAAAAACCAAATAAAGAGATATCTGAATTCATTTCAAATTATTAATCTATCTCCACGAAAGTTCCTTATGCCTTACCCGATGGTGACCTCCAAAGGATGTTCATCAAGAACGTACAACCAACACTAAGAGAGAAGCTTTCATTGAACAAGTATGCCAACTTTACTAGCCTTTGTAGTGCTTTGACAAACTATCAACATACCATGGCTCAGTTTTTGGGATTCCTCCTCAAATGCCTATGGAGGGGCCTCTTCTTGTAGAGGATCTCTAAAGGACAAGGATGTGGCTAGTGTAATGACACTTCTATAACCCTTTGAAAGGAATTACTTCTCAACAAAATTGGAAAGGAGTCAAACATTCACTAAGTTGTCAAATTCCTATGTGAGCATTATGCAAAGGTTGTTAAAAGACAACCTGGTTTCAATTCTAGAAATTGGACCCCTTCTTGATAATCGTTCATACCCTCGATGGTACTATGGGTCAAAGTATTGTCAATACCATCATGTGCCTGATCATGCCATTGAACATTGTGTGCGTCTCTGACATCTCATCCAAAGCCACATCGATAGCGACGCCATCTGAGTAAACATAAGGAAATCAAAGAAAAACAAGTCTGTGGATAAAGCAAATAGTGAATTATAGATCTACATAAATCCTTTGTCATCACATTCATCAAATTTTCCCCTTTTGTGAGTGATAGTGCCTTCATAAGGATGGTGACCATCACTCTTGTTTTTCCACCTTCCTGGAGGGTCCTTGAAATGAACATCACCTTTACCTCTCTCTATGATCCATATATTGGAGAGCCTTCTCCTCTCTATATCCCAACACTGATCAATAATATCTCTGTTATAGGTGTCTTGGTTGACCTTATCACAAAGGAGGTCCTCTTTGTCAACAACTTGAACCATGTGATATACGAGTGTGTCGCTACCATCAAGATGCATGATGGGATGTTACTTCCCCCTTTAGGGTCCACCACCTTGATGGCCTAGGTAGGACTTAAGGCAATCTTTTTGACATATGTCGTGATCCCCTTATCAGATCTATGTAGGGTCAAGCTAGGTATCCTCTAGCTGACATCTATGGGGTCGTCCCTTCGATCATACACAAATGCTTGAAGTTTCATCACAATAGCACCATTCACATGGTCTAGGACACTGGTTACCACACCTTGGTGTCATGTGGGGGCTTTTCTCTTGATCATTTCTGGCCCACTCGGGTAGGGCCCTAACGTCCCTAGAAAGATTTGTTGTTCCTCACTTATCAAAAGTATAAGAATGAGGAACTAAATTCTAAATCTCTAGCACCTATTCTCACCCCTTCTGTTCATCCCTCTCATGAGGCTCAATGTTATTTGTCCTTCACTCTTTCATTGGGGGCTCAGGGAAGGTGCGTGCCCCATGGGAATCCTCCTTGTTCGCCTTGAGTTTCATATGCTACAATGGTGCCTTTTGTTCCCGCATATGCACGTAGTGCAGACAAAGGAAAGGCATCCATGCTGCCCAAGTATAAGGTGTGCCCACCCTTTCCTGTCCCCATCATCAGAGACATACCTTTCCCTTCCATCTATGAAAAGGATAAGAAGTCTCCTAAGAGTGCTCCATCTCCCTTAACACATATCCCTCAGCCTTAGAGGGTGTCCTCATTTCCTCCATCGCCTGCATGACGATAAGGAGAAAGGTGCTCATGACATAGCTGATAGAAGCTATGTTAGTGCCACCTTTTACTCCATTGGTGAGGCCCTCCTCTTTACCGATAATGACATCGATGATCTCTCCCATTGAGTAGGGTGTCATTCAACCGCATGCTTCCCAACTTGGCCTATATCTATGTAGGAACCAGCCTACGTGCAAGCATCACTTCCAAGAGAGGGCCATGGTATGCGAGGCCTCTATGAGGGAATAAAGTGCATCTTTGAGTCCTTATTTGCTACATTCACTTCTATCCATAGCCATGCTCTCGCATCTATGTCAGTTTCTCAAACCTTCCATCCCACAACATCCTCCATATCACTTCCCCCTACATCGAGAGTGACCATTGGGCCTCATGCCAAGCAGGTCCAAGTCCTCATCTCTCTAGAGTAGGAGTTGCTTCTTATCACCACTCTGCTAGACATCTCGCCATTATTTGCACCAGTTAACATGCTGCATACTTAGGTGGTATCCAACACAATGATTTCCACCTAGCTCGCGCCAACTTCATCCCATGACTGCAATCCTAACTTCCTTGATGTCCTCAAGGATGCTACAATGGATCAAAGGGTTTCACCTCCGTCCTTGGCGCAAGGTAGGATAGTGGAAGTCGGGGCCAACGACACACCCAACTATCTAGCCACCCTGTGAGAAAACACAACGGAAGCAAACAACACATAGAACAAAACCAAAGAGAGAAGGAACAACAAATTCTTTTATTGATTCATGCAATTACAAAATACACGCCCGACTGTGAGGCCTTTCGGGTTACGCCCAAGAGGATTTAAAAAATCCAGACTATTCCATCTTCTATCTTCTCATATCATCATCTGCTACTTGCTCTACTAGCTGATACCTAACCTACGCCTAGACATATTTATTTATACTTTCCAAAACAACTTACAAAGATGGAAGGCCGACCACCAATGGTTTGCAAACATCCCAAGACAAGATCTAAATATTAAATGTGCAATAAGAAATTAAATACAGAATTCAGTTTCAACAGAAACCAAACACAGACAAGCTTGGTCAAGAATAACCAAGCATCAGGTTCACTCGCCACAGGAAGGAACGCTCGGCCAACATTGGCAGCTCGAGAAAAATAGGAACTCAGCTAACACTAGACAGCTCAACACACACTGCAACTCGGCAAGAACTAAAACTTGGCACTAACTGACAAAATGAACAAAGATGATTAGGATAGAAAGGCAACCTAGGATGCTCCTGCATCAGACAACTGGGGTTGAAAGAAATGATTTCCCCGAATCATTGAGGTGTCACAACCTGAGCTGAATCCAACTCAGATTGAGAAATCCTTGTAGCATCTTCAACTGGTCTTTTTTCCACTTCACCAAATATTCATAGTAATATTTTCCTCTTGTGCTTGTACCAATCCTCTGATCAAATATCTGTTCAACCTCTTCAATCTGCTTCTTAGGTTAATCATTTGGTATAACAACTTCATCATCTGACGCATGATACTTTTGCAAATTAGCAATATTGAATATAGGAGATATATCCATGTCACCAGGTAACTCAACTTCGTAAGCATTACCACTGCCAAACTTCCTCAGAATTTTACAAGGACCAAACTTCTTCATCTTCAACTTACTGTATGTTCCAATAGGAAATCTTCCCTTCTTCAAATGAACCATCACCTCATCACCAACTTCAAAAACATGACGTCTCCTAGACTTGTCAGCATTTTCCTTATATTTCTGATTACTTTGTTCCAACTTCAACTTCACTTCCTCATGTAAAGACTTAAAAAAATCAACAAATACTTCCCCTTCATCACTTCTCTTTTCTTCATCAACAATATCCCTCAAATCTAATAGTCCTCTAGGCTGCATTCCAGTAAAAATCTCAAAAGGTGTTTATCCTGTACTCCTATTCATAGAATTATTATATGCAAACCCAGCTTGTGCCTATATGATCTCCAATTACTCGGCTTATCTCCAACTAAACATCTCATAAAATTACCCAAGCTTCTATTCACAACCTCTCTCTGTCCATCTGTCTATGGATGGAATGTAGAACTAAACCTCAACTCAGTATCCATATTCTTCCACAAAGTCCTCCAAAAGTAACCAACAAACTTGCTATCTCGGTCAGAGATAATACTTCTCGGTAATCCATGCAATCTAACAACCTGTTTGAAGAAAATCTCAGCAACATGCACAACATATGATATCTTCTTACATGGTATGAAATGTGTCATCTTAGAAAATCTATTCACAACAACATATATGGAATCATACCCTTTTACTGTCTTAGGTAATCCAATAACAAAATCCGTATTGAGGTGACTCCAAGGTTTCTCAGGAACAAAAATAGGTGTATACAATCCAGTATTCTGACTTACTCCTTTTACAACTTGACAAATTCCACAACTCCTTACAAAATTGTGAACATCCTTATACATATGAGGCCAATAGTACTTTTCCTTAAGCAAACTCAATGTCTTATCAATTCCAAAATGTCTAGCCAATCCACTACAATGATTTTCCTTAATCAAATTAATTCTCATGGAACTTCTTGGTATACACAACTAAATTCCTTTGAACAACATACCTTCTTGAATGAAATAGTCCTCAAACTTACTTGGTTGTTCTGACAGATTTGGTGCTCTGCACTCTCTCCAAGCCTCAAAAAATCAGGGTTAGTATCATACAACTCCTTCATCTCTGCAAAACCAAGAATAGGAACCTTCATCTCGGTCAACAAAGAACGTCTTCTGCTTAGTGCTTCTACAAATCGGTTAGTAATTCCACTCTTATGCTTGATCACAAATGTGAAACTCTGTAAATATTCAACCCACTTCATATGTCTCTTATTCAACTTATGTTGACTTCCCAAATACTGTAAAGCTTTATGAGTGGTATACAACAGAAACTCCTTAGGAATCAAATAGCGTCTCCAATTTTTTGAAGATTGAACAATAGCATAAAAATCTTGACCATACACAAAATAATTCCTTTTTGCATCAGTCAACTTCTCACTAAAGAAAGCAACAGGTTTACCTTCTTGACTCAACATAGCTCCTATTGCACTACAACTTGCATCACACTCAATTTGAAATACCTTATTGAAATCAGGTAAAGCTAACACGGGTAACTCAGAAACCTTTTGTTTTAAAGTCTCAAAACTCTTGTCAGCTCCATGTGTCCACTTAAAATCCTTTTTATCTCCTCTCATAGTCTCAGTTATAGCATTACAAAAAGAACTAAAATTCTTAATGAACTTTCTATAGAAACTAGCCAAACCATGAAATGACCTTACCTCACCCACATTCTCAGGTATAGGCCATTCCAGAATTGCTCTAACCTTCTCAGGGTCCATTTTCATACCATCAGCTAAAATCACAAATCCTAAATACACAATTTATTCTTGCATAAAGGAACACTTCTCCAGATTAATCAATAGCTTCTCCTCTTTCAGTCTTTGCAACACTTGTCTAATATGCTCAAGGTGTTCTTCCTTAGTCTTACTAAATATCAGATTATCATCCAAATAAACAATCACACACTTACCCAAAAATCTCTTGAGAACTTCATTCATCAACCTCATGAAAGTACTAGGTGCATTAGTCAAACCAAAAGGAATAACCAACCACTCATATAAACCCTCTTTTGTATTGAAAGCAGTCTTCCATTCATCACCTTCTCTAATTATGATATGATGATAGTCACTCTTCAAATCAATCTTTGTAAAATACTTTGCTCGACTCAAACAATCCATTATGTCATCCATCCTCGACATAGGAAACCTATACTTCACTGTTATCTTGTTGATAGCTCTGGAGTCAGTACACATTCTTTATTGTCCATTCTTCTTAGGTTCCAATACAACAGGTACATCACACAGACTTAAGCTTTCTCAGATCAAACCTTTCTGCAACAACTCTTGCACTCGTCTATTAAGTTCTTCATTCTTGGTAGGTGTCAATCTATATAGTGCTTTATTTGGAAAACTAGCTCCAGGAATCAGATCCATACAATGAATTATACTTCTTACTGGCTGTAAACCATCAAGAATATCCTTTGCAACAATCTCCTTGTATTCATTTAGCAATTTCTGAATTTCTTCTGGCACTCGGTCTTCACTGTCTTCTGTCGCTTGACATTTACTATTTTCTGTCACTCAACAATTACTATTTTCTATCACTAGGCAATTACTATACCCTATCACTCAACATTTAGGAATTATAGCAAAAAAGAGTTGATTCTTCTTCATTTCTCTCAAATTGCTGTCCATTAACCATGCAAATTTTCACATTAGTACAATTTATCTCATTTGGAACCTCAATCAAAGGTAACAATGTTTTCTTCTTCCCATTCACCGAAAGAGTATATTGATTCAATCTACCATCATGCACAACATTTTTATCATACTACCAAGGTCTACCCAACAGATATGCCAACAATCTATAGCCATAATATCACAAAGAACTTCATCAAAGTAATTTCCAATCTTGAATTTCACAACACATTGCTCACTTCCCAACAATTTATGCTCATCCTTGATCCATGAAACATGATAGGATTTAGGGTGTCTTAGCCTCTTTAATTGTAACTTTGTAACCAGCTCCTCTGATGCTAGATTCGTTGTACTTCCACTGTCAACAATCACTTTGCAACATTTTCCTTCCATCTTACATCTGGTCTTGAAAAGAATTTCCTCAAAACAGGTTCTTCATCCACTCGGTTGTTACACAGAGCAGTCCTTACCATCAGGTTTTCTCTAGCTTCAGGTCCACTTGGGGAACCCTAAAGATCCTCTTGTACTACAACATTCCTGTGAATTTGTCAATTTCCAATCAGAGTGCCTACACTCGAAAGATCCATGCCCTTCTTTGCCACATCTGAAACAATTACCACTAAAACCACCTCTACCTCTTCCTCGGTAGGAACTACTACCTCCTCGGTAAGAACTACCACCTTTCCACTCGGTCTTGCTTTTATCATCAGTTTTCCATTCAGATTTTCCCTTATCTTGCACAAAATTATTAGGTCTACAACCTTCACCATAGGATCTACCTCTGCCTCTCTGGAATCTACAACCTCGACCTCTCTATCTTTGTTCATACTTCTTTGTCAAGATCTCCTCAGATTTCAAGGCATATTGATAATGCTTCTTCCACACTATCCAATTTCACAAAACTTATTTCATCTTGATTTCCAGATCTCAATCCATTTAGGTATCTTGAAACTTTCTCAACTTCATCATCCACATGTCCAGATCTAATGTCCAATCTATAAAATTTGTCAGTGTATTCCTTCACACTCATGTCCTTTTATCTAAGGTTCTTCATCTTCCTCAACAAGCTAACTTGGTAATCGACAGGAAGGAACTTCTTCCTCACCTTGTTCACCATTTTCAACCAAGTTATGATCTTTTCCTTTCCTCTTCTGTGTCTATCAGTTTGCAAATGCTCCCACCACAACGAGGCATGACCTTTCAACCTAGTGATTGCAATTTAAACCTTCCTATTATCAGGAGTGGTTTCAAACTCAAAGAAATTCTCCATGTCAGAGATCCAATCCAACACAACATTCGTATCCAATTTTCCATCGTACATAATAACTTCAACAACAGGCTTTGAATGTGCCCTAGACAATACTCTCAATAATCTTTCCTCATCTTGATCTTCCTCAAGTTCTGGATTTGGTTCCACTACTTCATCATCACTCACATCATCAAGATGCGCTCCTCTTCTCTAGGATGTCTCCACAATATCTAATTTGGTTGTAATTTGTCTCAACATGTCCATTATGGCATTATCAACATTTCCTCTACCTCGAACCATTTTGACAATTCCAGCAAGATTGTAACCCTTTGCAAGTTATAGGTCAAATTCACAGATCTTCCACCCTACAACCAAATCGACTCAGGGTTCTACATGATCCCATCCACCAAGGATGAATTTTGATTTGATACCACCTGGCGCAAGGTAGGATAGGGGAAGTCAGGTCCAATGACACACCCAACTATCTAGCCACCCTGTAAGTAAATACAACGAAAGCAAACAACATGGAGAACAACACCAAAGAGAAAAGGAACAACACATTCTTTTATTGATTCATGCAATTACAACATACATGCCCGACTGTGAGGCCTTCTGGGTTACGGCCAACAATATTTACACAATTCAGACTATTCTACCTTCTCATATCAACATTTTCTACTTGCTCTACTAGTTGATACCTAACCTACCCCTAGAAATCCTTGTTTATACTTGCCAAAATGACTTACAAAGATGGAAGGATGACCACAAACGGTCCGTACACATCCCAAGACAAGATCCAAATATTAAATGCATAATAAAAAATTAAATATAGAAGTCAAATTCAACAAAAACCAAACACATACAAGATCGGTCAAGAAGAACCGAGCATCAGGTTCACTCGGCACAAGAAGGAACGCTCAACCAACACTGACAGCTCAACACAAATAGGAACTCGGCCAACACTGGACATCTTGGCACACACTGCAACTTGACAAGAACTGCAACTTGGCACTAATTGGCAAAATGAACAAAGATGAGCAGGATAGCAAGGCAACCCAGGATGCTCCTACATCAGACAACTGAGGTTGAAAGAAATGATTCCCCTAAATCATTGAGGTGTCACAACTTGAGCTGAATCCAACTCAAATTGAGAAATCTATTTAGCATCTTCAACTGGTCTATTCTTCCACTTCACAAAATATTCATAGTAATATTTTCCTCTTGTGCTTTTACCAATCCTTTGATCAAATATCTGTTCAACCTCTTCAATATGCTTCTTAGGATAATCATCTAGTATAAAAAATTCATCACTTGACTCATGATACTTATGCAAATCAACAATATTGAATATAGGAGATATATCCATGTCACTAGGTAACTCAACTTCGTAAGCATTACTAGTGCCAAACTTCCTCAGAATCCTACAAGGACCAAACTTCTTCATCTTCAGCTTACTATATGTTCCAACAGGAAATATTCCCTTCAAATGAACCATCACCTCATCACCAACTTCAAAAACATGATGTCTCCTAGAATTGTCAGCATTTTCCTTATATTTATGATTAATTTGTTCCAACTTCAACTTCACTTCCTCATGTAAAGACTTCATAAAACCAAAAAATACTTCCCCTTCATCACTTCTCTTTTCTTCATAAAAAATATCCCTCAAATCTGATACTCCTCTAGGTTGCATTCCAGTAACAATCTCAAAAGGTATTTTTCGTGTACTCCTATTCACAAAATTATTATATGCAAACTCAGCTTGCGCCAATATAATCTCCCAATTACTTGGCTTATCTCCAACTAAACATCTCAAAAAATTACCCAGGCTTCTATTCACAACCTCCGTCTGTCCATCTGTCTGTGGATGGAATGTAGAACTAAACCTCAACTCAGTATCCATCTTATTCCACAAAGTCCTCCAAAAGTAACCAACAAAATTTCTATCTCGGTCAGAGATAATACTTCTCGGTAATCCATGCAATCTAACAACCTCTTTGAAGAAAATCTCAGCAACATGCACAACATCTGATGTCTTCTTATAGGTGGTATGAAATGTGTCATCTTATAAAATCTATCCACATCAACAAATATGGAATCATACCCTTTTACTGTCTTAGGTAATCCAAGAACAAAATCTATACAGGTGTCACTCCAAGGTTTCTCAAGAACAAAAATAGGTGTATACAATCTAGTATTCTGACTTACTCCTTTTGCAACTTGACAAATTCCACAACTCCTTACAAAATTTTGAATATCCTTATACATATGAGGCCAATAGTACTTTTCCTTAAGAAAACTCAATGTCTTATCAATTCCAAAATGTCCAGCCAATCCACCACAATGCTTTTCCTTAATCAAATCAATTCTCATGGAACTTCTTGGTATACACAACTGAATTCTTTTGAACAACATACCTTCTTGAATGAAATACTCCTCAAACTTACTTGGATGTTCCGACAAATTTGGTTCTCTGCACTCTCTCCATGCCTCAAAAAAATAGGGTTAGTATCATACAACTCCTTCATCTCATCAAAACCAAGAACGAAAACCTTCATCTCAGTCAACAAAGAATGTCTTCTGCTGAAGGCATCTACAACTTGGTTAGTAATTCCACTCTTATGCTTGATCACAAATGTGAAACTTTGTAAATATTCAACCCAGTTCATATGTCTCTGATTGAACTTATGTTGACTTCCCAAAAACTGTAAAGCTTTATGATCAATATTGTTGTAGGTCCACAACACACACCCCATTTTTTGGTCCTCTAACCGTGCCCCCCCCTTCTTTTTTCCTTTTTGGTCTGCCCCAACCCCTTTTCTTTGAACTGAATTTTTTGGAGGGGCCTATTGAGAGAACAAAGGTGATTTTCATCCCTTTCACACTTTCTACATTTCAGAGGACCTCAGGTCCTTTGAAACACCGAAAAGGAAAAAGGGTCGAGCCCACACCTTTCAGTGTTTCGGCTTCTGAAACATAGAAAAGGCCAAAGGGCCAAGCCCATACCTTTTGGTGTTTCGGCCTCTGAAACACTGAAAGGGGAGGAGGCCACCCAATTTTGGCATTTCAGTCTCCAAAACCCCAAATTCGGGTGAGGTCACCCCGAGAGCTATTTAAGTGACCTGGGCCACTTTGTTGCTCACTTGCATTTTTTTGTCTTGTTTTTTCGAGAGCTCTTCACACGCGCTATGTTCTTCTTCATTGTCATTCATTTCCAGTTGCCCCTTTTTGCACCCAACAAATTTATTGTTTGCCCCCTTTCCTCATGCCTTGCAGGTAGGGCCTTTTCATTTTTATCCCTCTTTTCATTTTGGTTTTGTGTTTTTGTTTTGGGTCAGTTTAAGTCTCATCTTCGGCCTAGTCGGATCATTCTCCCTCCTAGGTCCCTAGAGTTCGCACCCTTGGACCTCTGGTCGGGTCACTCTCCATCATTTTAGTCTTTTTCTTTACATTTTTTAGGTTAGGGTTTTTTAGCGTTGTGACCTATTCGCAAGTTTTTGGCCTCAAAAAGGCTGAAAATAGCCCCCTCGTTGGAAGATTTTACCCAAGTGCAATTTTGCACTTTTGGCATTTTGCACAAATAGACACATCCAAAAAATGCCGAAACACCCGAAGACAAGGTCACCCCTCCCATAGGTTTTGGTCTTTCGAATACCAAAACCTACTTCAGACTTTTGCACACCGAAAGTATCTCTCCAACCCCTGAGTCTCTTCGAGATTTTGGGATTTTGAACCTCGATATTTTTGCATAGTTTTCGCACTCCGTAAGCCTAAAAAACTTTC
This sequence comes from Thuja plicata, assembly GCA_018584345.1. Taxonomy (NCBI): domain Eukaryota; kingdom Viridiplantae; phylum Streptophyta; class Pinopsida; order Cupressales; family Cupressaceae; genus Thuja; species Thuja plicata. The sequence goes on from MU227111.1 coordinate 1,508,807, forward strand.
TTCTGCATTACCTCATCCTTCAAATTTTGGCCTTTCGCACCACGAACTTGTCTTCGAAGTCCGAAAACCTGAAAGTTTGAAAAGAGCCAAAATTTTGTTATTGGCTACTTAAGAGCCATCTGCTTTTGGTTTTCTTAGTTAGAGTTTTGTTTCTTTCCTGTTTTAGTATTTTTTCTAATAAAGACACTGATACTTGCATATTTCCTCACAGGAATTCTTGAGAAGCATACAACATCACCAATGAAGTACCCATTTAAGAGATATCACCCTCCATCAAAGATCAGGAATAAGCATATAGAGATCAATGATACAAACATCGAGAAAGTGGACTAGGATCAATTCTTGGTAAGTTGTTCCCAACCAGCGGGAAGGACTGAAGACTGCACCTCCTTGGTTTTATCAAGCTTAGTCAATGCAACAACACACCTGATAGTGGATATGTCCTTTGAGCTCATCATGATATTGGCCAACCACTACACACTAGATGAAAGGGTGGTCAAGAATACAGAAGGATAGATAGTCCTTGACCTGAGTCCAGACAACATTGAAGATGTCTTCTATCTTCAAGAAGGTGTAGACAAGTTCTATGACTTCTCCATAGAGAAGGGTTTGAGATGGTTCAGGAAAAAAATTGAGGATGCCTATGAGATTTCCAATCAGGAATACCTCCAACAACCTCCCCCAAAGAACAAACTAGAAAATAGATCTCAGAAGGGGATGCTTGAGAGATAACATCCAGGAAATAGTCACATTGATAAGCCGAGTGTATGGACTACCTCAGTCCATCCAACTGGAGAACTTGATGATCTTTTTGATAGAGAAGATACATAACCATGACCAGATTTCATTGGGCCACCATCCTAAGTGATAAATTGGATAAACAACTAACCATGGTAAAGCACAACACCAAGTTCTATATGACTTCATACATAGTGTACCTTTTGGATGCACGAGCATAATATTTGGGTCTCACAAAATGGGGAGACTTTGGTGAACCAAATGCATGGCCTTTCATTGTCTATCTGCAACTGGTACGAAGAATAGACATGCCTGAAAATAGCCTAGATTATAGAATAGTGAACGATGCCTTCATATTCATAGTCATTAGATCCATAGAGGGTGACTACGCAAAGAGACTATCAGAAGAGGCTGGTGCTTAAATAAGGGCCATAGGGGCATACTACATACAATTTAGAACCTTCACGTTCATCAGAGTGGCAAGATCTACCATGCACCCCAAGAAACTACCCAGGTACTCATCTGATTGGGTAATCATCCTAGAAATGGCTAGGAAGCTTGCAAATGCATATGAGCATATCAAACATAAGAAGTATTATCGGGACTTCCCCATTTCCATAGGCCCCTACACTCTCAAAGACATGAAGGTCTGTAAGTCATTGGCCTTTGAGTGGGACGAGTGCCCTCTCCAACTATATAAAAACATCTGGGCCCGATTCAAACCTATAGGCACATACAACCATATCATTGGAAAATTCTACATCCACAAACCACATATTGAAGATTATTGGATGAATTGTGTGGATGACCATGAAGTAAGGATCAGGGATTATTCCAGGGTGTCCCTCACATTAGCACAGGCAACCGTAGAGATAAATATTCCCCCAAAGGTTTGGGAAAAATATTCAGATAATGTGCTGGAACTGATCTATACTATTGATAAAATATACAATAGGCCTATTTTGAATGCAAAGGTAGATAAGTAATAAAACGAGAGCATTGAATTCAAAGCAAGGCATGTGGTTAGAACAACTAAGGCATGGATCAAAATGCCTTTTGAAATGGATCCTATTCCCATGAAGGCACTAATGAATCCACCCAAGAAGGAGGATAAGAAACATGGAGAGAGGCCCACAGTGCCCCAGTTCAAGAATGGCCCACCTCATTAGTCAGGAACAATATATGGGCATGAACGTGCAGTGGAATACGGTTCCAACCCTAGGCACAAGGCCCCAAATATTAGGATGACAGGGCAAATAAATCCTCCTATTGGATTATCATAGGATTCCCAAGGGGAAGGCCCTTCCACCTCTAACCCATCTCCTCTTACCATTGGAGAAGGTAAGATGACTTAAAAAAGAAAGAGAGCTTATGCCTCTCCTTGATTGGAAACTTTGCAAGAAGAACCAGAACTGGAGGATGTGCCCCCAGTAAAAAGGGTAAGTTCTTGGGTAGCCTCTCTAAGGCAAAAGCATATCACAAAGAAGCAGACATAGGCTCCAAAGGATCATGACAATCCTTTGGATACCCTAGGCTCAGATGAGTTCCTCATGTCCAATTTTGAAGGCTTAGAGGGTTTTAATGACCAAGGACAAGATACAACTGAATCCACGACAAGAATTGACATAGGATCACAGGTACCCATCCATCCTTAGGTGATCCTTACACCACCTCCGTTCCAATTCACAAACCCCACACTAAATATGCCTCCCATGGGAGTGGATTCTATACTAGCCAAAGGGAAGAAACTCAAGATGCTAGCGCTGCCCAAAACATAGAAGGGGATAAGACTGTAGGAGAAAGTTCAACTCCACTACCTTACATTCCAACTCCACCAACCTCTATCCTAGCTTCCATTCTGACTCCACCACCTTCTCTCCCAACTCCCACACCAAATCCGCCTCCTTCTATTTCTACTCCACCACCTACAATGAAGTGCCAACTCCAGCACCATATATTCCTTTGCCTTCCTCTATCCCGACTCACCAAATGTCAGTAAGTATAGAAGATACAACTCCCCTCAAAACCACACTAGAAGCCATGACAAGTCTTAATGCAGAAATATCAATAACTTCTTTTGGGGATGAAGACAGAGATAAAGGTGCACAAGATGCTACAAGGGAAGAAGAGAAGGGAGAGGAAGAGAAAGGAGAGGAAGAAATCCATGAAGGAGAAATGCACGAGGAAAAAAGTAGGGAAGAAGGTGAATATGTGGAAGAGTTAGATAAAGAGAAGGGGGTGACCCCTAGATAAAAAAATCTTGGCTTCAGTCCTCCACATTGCCCCATATGAGATGGTTACCACCTTTAGTAAATCCACTTGGTTCACTAAAGATATTTAGCCACGAAAGAGAACTTACACAGATGAAGAGGATGCAGAAGACACATATATGTCATTCTTAGGGTAAGCCTTCCATCAAGTAGAGCCTAATATACCGACAAGAACCATATCATACATCAATCAAGACACCAAGGGTGGCTGTAAGGCATAGGTGGTAGTTCCTTCTACCAGCACATCTCAAACACAAATAACCCTGAAGGATTATACATTTGGAGAGGTAGATCTGGGAGAACCAACCAGAGATGGACGCAAGACCCTGGAAAATTTAGGGCTGAAACATGCTGTAGGTTTTATGAGAAAGATGAGGAAACCATCAAGTCCCTAACAAAGAAGAATGAGGCTCTGAGGAAATTTATCCATAAGATGGTAGGTCCAATTGATCCAAATTTCCCAGAGGCCTCATTTCATGCCGTACAAGAAAAGAAAGACACTTCGGACTTGCCGGCAGGTATTGATGCAAAGTGCACTGCAAGAAGACCTAGATGGGCTCCAACTCCTTGTTACCACTTCAAACTTCTAATTCAACCACCCCAACTGCACATATGTCTTCCTATCGCATGTAATGAATTTTTGAAGAGGCCAACTCACTCCTTTTATCACAACTTATCTCTCTAAGCTAAGATACCAATCTCTGCAAAATCTCCTTTAGGGACACTTACCCTAAACCAAGCTAAAGAGTAGAAATATTTACTAGAGGCTTTGGCCAAAAAACCTAGGTGATGGAAGAATTTGTTTGGACCCCAAGGGTAGAGAATCCACCAATTGATTCAGTCTTATAGACCCAAGGATGGTCAAACACTAAATGGCCTAGAATTCCTTGTAGCCCTATCCCAAGGGTTTTTCGAGCACAAATTTCAAACATAAGAGGATCTAACTGATTTGATTAGGTTTATAGATACCCTTTTGTTGGAATTAATGGAATGATGTATTGAGAGGGGAGGGGTGAATCAGTACCTCTAAAACTTTTTATGTGATTGGCCCATTAACCTTTGTGTCATCAGATTTGTATATTTACCTATCTATCTGTTCATCTTTCTTTATGTATGTGAAATCATAACATAAGTTCTTTACATGTATAAACATTCAAGAAACATCCATGAAAGTAACACATAAAACATGACATGATATTGCAGAAAACTCATGTTAGGAAGTAAAAACTGCGATGGGGATGTCACCCACACAAATTCACTATCTGCAGATAAGAAGGGAGCTGGTTAAGGCTTATAATTTGATCACTTCTGATGATCTACCCTATTAGGTGTATTAGAGTGGAGACCTATTAGGATCTACTTCATTTGAAGCTTTAGCAACACCGTTAGGTGTGCACTCTATTAAGAGATTTATCAAGAACTGTTAAGTCCACCTTCTACTAAAGGATTTTTGATGTGATGCACTTGTTAGAATGCAACTACATTATAAATGTTGATCTGATAGTATATACAATCTCTAATTGCTGATAACAGATTCTATAAAGCTTACAATGTATATGTAATCACCTTGAGTGATTGAATGATACCTTGTCTCTGCTCGTCGGTAGCCTTGTCTGTGTTCTTGAGAATTGATATGATCTATTTTTGAACTTTACATGAATTCACTTCTGCTGCTTAGATGCTCTTTGTGGCTACAATAATTTATTAAATCATTACATATTTAGAAATGATTGAACATCTATATATACTAGTTTCTAGGTCCATTATTGATTCACGCTTTTCAAATTAACTCTAGATCCAAGGTTTACAACTTGACCTTGATCTTTAGTTAGTTATGTTTTAGATTCGTTAGGATGCTTTAAAAAATTTACAATATACTTGCTTGACCCTCAAGTAATGATTTAAAACAAATTAAAAATCTATAAATAGAGTTACAATGTTTTATCTGACGTGGAAAGTTAGATCTAATTTTTGCGGGTTTTGTGACTGACTGTCGGTTATGCAGTGTGCTGTCTATTGGGTATGCCTATACCGATGACCTTTATCATGTTTTTCACTTAAGTATACTAAAGAAAAAACTTAATGTGATCAATCTCCCCCTTTGACATTAGTATCAAAAAATGATATGTGCAACATACTTAATGTATTAGTATGTACAACTGTGTATACTTCATCCTTAGTCATTTTTATTTTAGTCATGAAATGACTCCCCCTATGCATATGCCAGTAAGTGTAGGTTTATGTACATATGATTGCCTTTCCTTTTTTTGTTTCCTTTTTTTGATATATGATATATTGTACATATCCATTCTTGATGTACATACAACACACATATCATTTTTTCTTTCTGCTAATGTAGTATATTGTACATATGTATTATTCATTCCTCCTTTTTTGATAATAAAGGCAAAGGTACTTACAACTTGTCAAAAATGTGTGAGTGTGAGGCTTTGATTTCCTCCATCATCTTCTCCCATTGTAGACACCTAAAATTGTCCATTCACACTAATATTAATTTTTATTAATATTTTCCCTTAACATTATGGTTAATTTTATAATTGACTATAATTGTTATATTCTTCTATTTATTTAATTAAATAAATTCATTTTTTCTTTGTATTTGAATTTTATTTAAATACTATAATATATTAAATTCAATTTAATATATTATCCCTCCATTTCCCTTTTTAAAATAAATTTATTTTATTTTATTTCTCCACTAGCCTAAAGTTCTTCTAAACCATGATTAAATTAAATTTATTTTAATTTAATCCCTTTT
>MU227111.1:1526056-1539148 GCA_018584345.1 Thuja plicata
ACCAAACTTACAAGTGTTTGTCCTTGATGACCTTATGGTGTTCATGTTCTCCTCAAGTTGATTTAACAATATTTCTGCAAGATCCATCTTCTTTCCTAGTTTGATGATCTTGTAGGCTGTGCTCATAACAGTGCTTGCTATGCTATTCATTCTGCTGGCCTGAAAGATTTTGTATCTTACCACACATGCACCAAACTTGAGTTCCTCATCGGTGATGGTGCTAACCTTAAGATCTCTTTTGTCTGATTTTGCACCTATTAAATTTTCTACTTCCTTCATGGATGGGTGCTTATGAGCTTTTGGCTTGTTGATTGTGGGATATCTAGTAACCGCATGAATAACATCTTTTGTTATTCATTTTGGCTCATCAAGTCACAATGTCTGGTTATGCATTCTGTTGAGAACTATCTGTATCCATTCGGTCTTAAAAACCCTAGGAAAGTGTAATGTATTTGTCAGACCTTTCATGTCTAGATGCATGTGCTCTTCTTTCAGGTTTTCAATTTCATCACATAGTGCCTTATAGGAATTGTCTAGGTCTAGATCTCCTAATTTTGAGATCTTTCAATGTATATAGGACCTTACGTCCTCTACCAACAAAACCCTAGGTGGGATTCTAGAGAATGCTCTAGGATCATCAGGTTGCAATGCAATTTCTGGGTGTAACTTGTATTTAGGTTCAACACAAGTACTGTTGCTAATAAGATTAATCATTTTCTTCTTATCCTCTTTCAATTTTGCTGTTCTTGAAGTAGATGCCATCATATTTTGAAATTTAGGGCTTTTCGTATTGAAACATAGTGCGGTCGGTGATTGTAGGTACTTATTGAATCTCTGTGATCGCTCGTGAATCTTTTGATTTGTGTTTGAATCTTTCCAAGGTCGCACTTCAATCTATTCTTCAATCGCTCTGCTTAGCTCTGCTTCGTTGCTCAAAAATCGCTGGTGCAAAATGAGTTCTTCCGTCACACTTTTATAACTTTTTGTGCCCTATGTTTGTCATTAATGCCCAACAAATTGTCAGTATACAAAGAGTGAGTTTGTCGGTTGAGGCATAAATAACATCTTTGGTGTAGGCACAAAGTTTCAGGGTAGCTAGCAGCTTTGATGATTTCACCGATGATTGTCGGTAAGATGGCGAAGACAACCTCTGTCGGCTCAAAGATCACCGATGTCTGTCGGTTACACTTAGCAACTTGGATTTTGTGTAATGCCCGATACATTTCGGTAAGTAGTGTCAACTTTACTGTGTGTGTTCACCGATGCTTATTTGTACCCATTAACCGATGGAATTGTTTTTCAATAATATTACAAGTAACAATATAGTGCATCTTCAATAATGCTAATTTTGTCAATATGATCAATGTGTAATGGAACTAATGCATAATATAACTTGTCATAATGCAGTTCCATACTTACTTGTGCAACTTAGTTGGGAATGGTGATGCCACTAGATCCATTGGATGGGGTGTCATCATTTGCATTGCTTGTTCCAACACCTTCAGTGTTTGTAGCTTTCTCCACATCTTGTTTCTCATCTTCTTGATGTCATCAATGGTGTTTCCATTGGGATAAGTGCGTGTGTCTGTCAGTCAATCTTTGCAATCTTTTACCACATGTCCAACCTTATGAAAATGTAAACATGCCATACTTGGATTGGTCCATCCTCTTGGTCTTTTAGTCCATTTTCTCATATAGTTAGCAGAAATATGACCATACCTTCCACATGCTATGCAGTTCACCCATGTGTTATAGTCCCAAACATATGAGTTACCGATTCTTTTCGGTTTATAGCCATTATCAGGTTCTTTTGGTGTCCATGCTTTCTTGTTCTTTTTCCAGCACTCCTGATGTGTATGTTCATTCATTTTGTAGGTAGGACAGTACTTGTCCATGTAGGTTTCCGTATTTGGATTTGTCACCTTGGATCTTCATTCAAATGCTTTGTGTCCTTTCTTGTGACATTTATAACAATTACCAATGACAGTAGATTGTGATTGAGGAATATCTTTCATTTTGTTTCTGCAAATGTTTGAGGTGTGGCCTGATTTTCCACAGTGATTGCATGACATCTTCTTGGTTCTTGGAGTTGCATAAACATTCCTTTGATCTAATTGATTAGATGATTCTCCATTTTTGGTGTACCCTATGCATGTGTAGTTGTTGACTCTTCTTTGTCCTTCAAGAAAATGCTATCTTTAGCTTTCTTGATTAATTAATTGTGTTGATTTTGAATTCTGACTTCATGCTTTAGCTTTTCATTTTATTCTCTTAGCTCATCGATGATCTATATTCTTTCAATGATTTTAGTATTTAATTTATTTTCCTCTTGACTCATAAGAATAATCTGATTGGTAATCTCATGGTGATGATCAATAAGTCTTTGCATCTTTGATTCTTTTTATTGTATCTTCTCTGTGAATTTCCTCCTATCATCAATAGCCAATGTTCTCTCTGATTGAGATTTTATTGAATCATTCATGACATCAATCATTTTTACTATCTGAGTCTCTTGACTGATTTGCAACATCTTGATTTGCTCTGTCAGATGTAGATTGACCTCTTGTAGACTTGTGATTTCTTCTACTGATGTGTTTGATGTTTTTCTTGTTGTTGATTCAGCTGAGTTGAAGTAATCTGGGATTTCCTCTTCTTGATAATCTTTCTCATTAAGCCTAGTTTCCATAATCTTTCTTTCATCAAGAAAATTTCTCATGCTTACTCTTGCCTCTTTGTACTGCTCATAGTAAATCTGAATTTGTAACTTCTCATTCTCAATAGTCTTGTCGAGTCTGTAATTTTCCATTGTCTTGATCTTTTCTCTTAAGTCTTTAAGATTTTCAAGAAAGATACTTAGATCTGATACCAATTGTTGGAATTACTGGAATGATGTACTAAGAGGGGAGGGGTGAATCAATACCTCTAAAACTTTTTATGTGATTGGCCCATTAAACTTTGTGTCATCAGATTTGTACATTTACCTATCTATCTGTTAATCTTTCTTTATGTATTTGAAATCATAACATAAGTTATTTACATGTATAAACATTCAAGAAACATACATGAAAGTAAGTAACACATAACACATGATATGATATCGCAGAAAAATTCTGTTAGGAAGTAAAAACTGCGGTGGGGATGTCACCCACAAAACTTCACTATCTGCAGATAAGAAGGGAGCTGGTTAAGGCTTACAATTTGATCACTTATGATGATCTACCCTATTAGGAGTATTAGAGTGGAGACTTTTTAGGATCTACTTCGTTTCAAGCTTTAGCAACACCATTAGGTGTGCACTCTGTTAAGAGATTTATCAAGAACTATTAAGTCCACCTTCTACTAAAGGATTTCTGATGTGATGCACTTGTTAGAATGCAACTACATTATAAATGTTGATGTGATAGTATATGCAATCTATAATTTCTGATAATAGATCCTATACAGCTTACAATGTATATATAATCACCTTGAGTGATTGAATGATACATTGTCTCTGCTCGTCGGTAGCCTTGTCCGTGTTCTTGATAACTGATATGATCTTTTTCTGAACTTTGCATGAATTCACTTCTGCTGCTTGGATGCTCTTTGTCGCTAAAATTATTTATCAACTCATTACATATTTACAAATGATTGCACATATATATATATATTAGTTTCTAGGTCCATTCTTGATTCACGCTTTTCAAATTAACTCTAGATCCAAGGTTTACTACTTCACCTTGATCTTTAGTTAGTTATGTTTTAGATCCATTAGGATGATTTAAAACATTTACAATATACTTTCTTGACCCTCAAGTAATGATTTAAAACAAATTAAAACTCTATAAATAGAATTACAATGTTTTATCTGACGTGGAAAGTCAGATCCACTTTTTGTGGGTTCTATAACTGACTGTTGGTTATGCAGTGTGCTGTCTGTCAGGTATGCCTATACCGATGACATTTATCATGTTTTTCACTTAATTATACTAAAGGAAAAACTTAATGTCATCACCTTTATGGAGTTTTGAAACCTCCCAAAGCCTTAGTACTTCACTCCACTCCTGCACTACTAAACTCTTGCAAAGCTCACAGTCCTAATTAGCTAGGTTAGGCTTGGATTACTAAGAAAGTGGTCTAAGGTGGTTTCACAAAATGAACACAAGGGATTAGATAGATTCCTCTACCCCAAAATGGTCTAGAACCACCATTGGTTTGATCCTCCCAATCATATAGTTCACATGCATGTGACTGTACTAAAGAACCAGGCTAATTACATGAAGATAATTAGCCTAGGGCTTTGTCTCAAAAATCATAGAACTAACACTGAGATTCTGAGCTTTAGGAATCTTAAAGCGCATGATCCTAACTTGTATTTCCCAAGTGGCCGAGCAGATCCACTAGTTAAATCCCAAGTTAGGATCACATCTTTCGAGCAGACTTAGTAAACCTTGGCTTCTCAGACAATGAGCAAGCAAAATCTCTAACTCTTATGAAGCTTCACAAAAACAAATCAAACCAATTGGAATGTTGAAGTAACTCAAAGCATCACAAATTTCTGAAATTGGATCCACAAAATGAAGCCATAATAGGTCGTACACTGTCCAAATGAATCAGAAAATTCTTCTATTCCCTTCTCTAAACATCAAGCTCCGTACACAGTAAACTCTAACCTTCATAGAAGGCATAAGAACATCTAATACCATCCTCTTGGTGTTACAAATGCTCCAATAAGTTGGTGTGGCTGGTTACATTTGAGTTTTCATTCTTTGAGCAACATTTTGCAAAAGTTGCTCATGCAACATTTTACAAAAAGACAACTTTTTGGCAACATTTGACAAAGTTGCTATTTTGAGTAAAATGCCAACATTAAAAACCTCCAATGATGTGGGAGAGGTCCAAAATATGCCAAGAGCCTATCTTAAGGTCTCAAAACATAAACTTCTAACTAAATACAAAAATCACCAAAAGGGACTAACATGGTCTAACATGGTTTTAGGAACCCATACATTTATAACTTACCTTAGGGTCCTTCACCTTACACAATAGACCCACACATGCACACACAAGGGTGATCCAAAGGATTCACCTTATATAAACACTTAAGCATAAAAATAGGAACTTCAAGAGGCGACCTGCACCATACTCCCCATGGCAAAAGTAACTCAAGTCTCTTGAGTTGGGAGGTCTTCAAGTGGGTAGCCTATCTTCTGAATGTCTTTAGGGGTCATCCAGGTAGCATCTCCAATGGGTTGGTTTTTCCATTTGACTAAGTACTCATAGTAAGTGCCTCTCCTAGTTTTCTTGTTCACTCTCTTATCTAGGATGCTTTCAATCTCAAGTTGAGTTGCTTGGGGGCATGTCTTTGAGTGGTTGGAGTGTAGGAGGCTCTGGAGTAACTGCAAGATCATCAGTACTAACAAAACCTTTATAAGCATAGATATCAACAACATTAAAAATAGGGGATAAACCAATGTGAGAAGGTAGATAAATCTTATAGGCATTGTTGCCACATTTCTTCATAATCTTGAAAGGGCAAAGATTTTTCAACATAAGGTTTGTGTATTTTTATTTGGGTAGTCTCTCCTTCTTGAGGTGAATCATTACCGAATCTCCCACTTTGAACTGTAAGTCTCTCCTCTTTTTGTCAGCCTGTGCTTTGTACTTCTCAGTGGTATGCTGCAGTTTGGTTTGCACTTGGTCATGGATGTTCTTCATCACTTCAGCAAAGTCTTCTGCTAGTGCACTTCTTTTGTCCATGTCTTTGATATATTTGAGTTCCAATACCCCTCTAGGGTGAGTACCATATACAATATGAAATGGAGTTAAACTAGTACTCCTGTTGACTGAATCATTGAATGAGAATTTTGCTTGTGCTATGATAGTATCCCAACTGGCTCCATGTTCTTGTGTGAGACATCTTAAAAGGTTGCCAAAGGACCTATTTATGACTCTTGTCTGCCCATCAGACTGTGGGTGATATGCAGATGATAGAGAAACATTTGTTCCAAGCTTTCTCCATAGTGTTCTCCAAAAATTTCCTAAAAACTTAAGATCCCTATCTGATATGATTGACAGTGGTATTCCATGAAGTCTTACAACCAAGGAAAACTTAGTGGCAAATATTCACCATTTGGCGAATCTCTCATGTCAGGGACCCAAAATTTGGTGATTATAATGTGTATATCATGTGGGCCGTGTCACCTGAACTTTATAAATTTGGGTCAAATTCCCTGGACCATTGCCTATCGGTTTATGTAATTTTATCCTTTTCTTTCACAATATCACCAATCAAATATAATTTTTGGACATAGTAGATTGAAAAAATTTGCCTACAATTTCCAAAGCTTATCGTAATTAACAAGCATATTCGCCAATATGTAGTCAACATTTAAGGTTAGGGTAAGGGTTACATATATATAATTTATATGTGTCTCTATTTTGGAGACTTTCTATGGAACTTTATGTCTTTTAAAACTTTGGCCCGAAATAGACTTAACATGTGTGACGTGTCTCTATTCCAGAGACTTTTGGTGGAATCTTTATGTCCTTTAAGACTTTGGACTGAAATAGAACTCATGCTATTGATTTTGGATCATCCAATGGTTATAAAAAATAGTGTTAGTTCATTTCAGACCATAGAACTCATGCCCCTTGACCCCGTCTTGGGGGCGCTGCCCCCAAACCCCCGTTGAATACTTTGCGGGGTAATTGCGTCGATACAATGGGAAAATTTATCCTTCAAGTCTAATAAACCAATTTTCTTGAATAATGAAAGATTCACCAGAATTTTACAAATTTTTTGTATGATTGAAAAATAATCGCCAGTATAATTAATATTTTATCCTTTCAAATTAAAAAAATCACCAATAATATTAATTTTTTTCTCCTAAAATAATTTAGGATTCGCCAAGATTTTACATATTTTCCTAAGGGGGGGTGGGTTTCTTAAAGTTATCCCTGCTTACAACTTCTCTGAAGAATAATCCTGTTATGTGAGATGCATCATGAGTTGTTCTACAAGGGATGAAGTGTGCCATCTTTGAAAACCTATCAACTACAAAATAAATGCTATCAAATCTAGACTTGGTCTTTGGAAGACCTAGGACAAAGTCCATACTTACTGAATCCCAAGTTTTTGAAGGGATGGGAAAATGAGTGTACAACCCTACATTGGAGGTGTGTTCTTTGGCTTGTTGGAAAACTGAACAACTTTCCACAAAAATCCTAACATTTGTCTGCAATTTGGGCCAGTGGAAGAACCTTCTAACTAGCTCCAATGTTTTATCCACCCAAAGTGACCAGGTAGGTTTCCACTATGCTTTTCTTTGATTATGTTCTCCCCCATGTATCCTTTTGGGACACACAATGAAGTACCCTTGAAAAGAAGACCATCCTGCGCAATAAACTCTGAGAAATTAGTGTGGTATATTTCTATCATCTCAGTGCAAATTTGGTAAGCCTCTTTGAAATCTTCATCCATAACATACATATCCTTCATGGCATGAACTCCAACACTCTCCAACTGAATGGTTTGGGTGGTTAGGTGTCTCCTACTAAGAGCATCAACAACTTTTTTTACAATCCTTTTCTTATGCTTGATAGAAAATGTATGTGACTGTAAGAACTCCATCCATTTCACATGTCTGTGATTAAGTTTCTCCTGTCTATTCAGAAAACTAAGTGCATGATTATTAGTAAAGACTACAAATTCCTTGGGCAACAAATAATGCCTCCATTTCCTAAGTGACTAAACCATTGTATACATTTCAAGATCATAAGTAGAGTATTTTTGCTTAGCTTCATTGAGATTCTCACTGAAAAAGGCAACTGGCCTTCCTTCTTGGCTCAAGACTCCCCCGATGACTTTATTGCATGCATCACATTCCACTGTAAAAACCTTGTGAAAATCTGGTAGGACTAAGATAGTTTGCTCTGCAATCTTTTTCTTCAACAACTCAAAGGACTCATTAGCTTCATTGTCCATGAAAATATGCATTTTCTTCCACCTTTAATGGTGTTGATAATGGGAGCACATATGCCACTAAAGTTTCTAATGAGTTTCCTATAAAAGCTACATAAACCATGGAAACTCTTTACCTCTAAAGGAGTAGTAGGAGGTGGCCAATTGAGGATGACTTCAACTTTGGAAAGGTCCACCTTGAGACAGTTCCTAGAGATCACAAAACCTAAGAACACAAGTTCTTCTTGAAGGAATACACACTTCTCTATATTTATCTTCAACTGTTCCTCATGGATTTTTCTCATTACCATGTCCAAATGCTTGAGGTGCTCTTATTTTCTCCTGCTAAAGATCAAAATATCATCAAGGTATACAACAACAAATTTATTAAGAAAATGCTTCAAGACTTCATTCATTAGTCTCATAAAAGTGCTGGGAGCATTTGAGAGACCAAAATGCATCACAAGCCATTCATAGAGGCCTTTTGTGGTATTGAATGCTGTCTTCCATTCATCTCCACCTTTGATTCTTATCTGATGGTAACCACTCTTGAGATCTATCTTGGAGTAATATCTTGCACCCCCTAAACAGTCCATCAAATCCTCTAATCTAGGCATAGGAAACCTATATCTAATGGTTATGCTATTGATTTCCCTATAATTTATACATAGTCTCCATGTGACTTCTTTCTTGGATGCTAGGATTGCAGGGACAACACAAGGACTCACACTTTTCCTAATGAGACCTTTTGACAAAAATTCTTCAATCTGCCTTGCTATCTCTTGGTTTTGTTCAGGGGTCATCTTGTATGCTGCTTTGTTTGGAAGAGTGGCCACTGGTATGAATTCTATATAGTGACTCACTTCTCTTTTATGTGGCAAATATTCTGGTGTACTCTCAGCTATGATACCCTTATACTGGTCTAATAGTGCTTTGACCTCTTTGGGGCCTACATCCCTAGTAGGGGCCTTGACCTTTGGTTCTTTCACTGGTATCTTTTTGGGCCTCACTACTAATGGATAACAAGGTGTATCCCTTTCTTTTAGTACCTTCATAAACTCTTTCTCTCTCCTACATGCAAGACATTGCTAGTAACATGTTTTTCTTTTTCACAGTTAGGGAGTGGATTCATCACATACTCAACACCATCCTTAACTATAGTATATATATTAGGCTTTCCATCATGCTTAGCATCTACATTAAATTTCCAAGGTCTACCTAATAACAAACAACATGCATCCATCTATGTGATATCACATAGAACTCTATTTGTATACTCCCCTATCTTGAAATCTACCAAAACTTGTTCATTGATGACAATTTGTTTCTCTTTTGTCAACCAAGAAGCTTTATAAGGGAAAGGATGAGGGATTACATACAACTTTAACTTAGTGACTAACTCCCTAGATGCAATATTATCAGTCGATCCAGAATCAACTATAACTTTGCATACCTTGTTATTCACCTTGCAGTTTGTTATGAACAATGACTTCCTCTGAGGTGGTTCTGCAATAGTAGGTACTCTTAGGAGTGTCCTTTGCATCATGAGGTATTCTCCTTGTTCTGGATTTGCACGTCTTGAAGTTGCAGAATGATAGGAGGATAAACTTTTATTGTCATCTTCTTAGGTGAGTTGTACTCTTCTATCCCCTCCTTGTCTGGTGGTGCCATTCTTTTCAGGGCATCTAAAGGCGTGGTGTCCAATTTTATTGCAAGTAAAACATTTCCTAGTTAAGAAACTAGGTCCTCTTCCACCAAATCTCCCTCTACTATTTGATCTCCTTCCTCCGAAGTTGCCTCTATTATTGTATTCTCCTCTTGACTCATGATTACTAAACTCTCCTTGAATTATTTGAAATGGACCTCTTCCATTGAACCTACCTCTGCCTCTAAAAGTATTCCCTCTACCTCTGTTATTTTGTTCTCCTCTCCTCTTATATTTTTCTTCAATTTTTAGTGCCATTTGAAAACACTTATGTACTGATTCAGGGTTGAATAAACTCATTTAATCTTTAATGCTATATTTTATTCTATTTAGGTACCTTGCAAGCTTGTGTTTCTCACTCTCCGGGACTTTGGCCTTCAAGGTCATTCTATGAAACTCTTCAGTGTATCCACTCACATCAAGGTCCTTCTACCTTAGATTTTGCAACTTTTTATGGAGGGTTATCTCTTAGTCCTCTGGAACAAAATGCTTCTTGACTTATACCAACATCCTTTTCCATGTTGAGATAGGGTTATTTTCTTCCTCTATCCTTTCATTTTGTAGAAAATTCCACCAACTTAAGGCAGGGCCTTTCATTTTGGATTTTGCAACTTTGACCTTCTAATTTTCAGAGACATTGTCACATTCAAAGTAATTCTCCAAAGCTTCTATCCAATCCATGCATTCTTCAGTGTCCATTTTCCCATAAAACATGGGAATGTCTGATTTCTGATCTCTCCTTCCAACTCTCTCAAGAGCTTCAAGAAATTTGGCTTGCTCTGCAGGTATGTTCTTTGTTTCATCCTGCTTTGTGTCTTCTTCCTCTTCTTCTTCAGAATCTTCTCCCTCCTCCTTCTCTGTTTGGAGGTCATTCAACTTCTTTATATCCTCCTCCATCTTCTTGTTCTTGGTTACTTGTTCTCTGACTATTTTAGCCAATTCCACATTAGTGATTCTAGTAGGAACTTCATCTCCTTGAGATTCTTCTGTTATGTCACCCATTCTTCAATTCTACCAAGGTCTTAGCAGGCTCTGATACCACCTTATGCAGAGTGCACTGCAAGAAGACCTAGATGGGCTCTGTTAGAATAATAGTTTATCGGGTTACTAATTTAAATCATTATGATCTAATTAGTAACTTCCCTATTCACTCTAGTTTGCTTCAGCTAACCTTAGACAGTTTCTATTTCTTGTAGTTTCCCTTTTAGGGTTTCGGTATTCCTTTATAAGAAATCACCTCTTTGTATTTCATAAGGAGATCATTTTGTAATCTTTATTGTGTTAATAGAAATTTATTCTGTCACAATGGATTTGCAGTCTCTGGCCTATCGGCTGCCATAGATTTCTGGATCCTTCTCTCTTCTGTCTGCTTCTTCTTCTTTGTAACTGTCTTGCATGCAGGTGATCTTGGTTGTATTGATGTTCATCAATATTAACATGGTATTAGAGCTTCCCTGCTGGTGACTGTTCGAGCTTTGTTGAAGCAGCGAGGGTTTGAAGCTCTCAGAGGTTTTTCCAGCATTTGCTTATTGGTTCTGGGGGGTCTCTATTTTTGGAGGCATTTTGGGCCCAAACGGACACTGCCATTGCGTCCAGAAGGCCCCAAAACCCTAGAAACCATATAAGTTTTGTCCATTTTGGACACCGGGGCCTCTAAAAAAATTTTCTCGGCCTCCCAAGGCCGTACGACACATTTTTCGATGCAAAAATTGAATTTTTTTTTCAAAAAACCTTATTTTTCTAAGGTTTTCGGTTGAAATAACAGTGCTGCCAATAGATTTCAAAAGGCGCCGCCCAGCGGCCACTGCGCCGCCGAGCGGCCACCTGCCGACCACCTCCCGGGCGCCGCTGCCTCCTGTCTGCGGGCTCCGCCGCTCAGTTCAAAGCGGCCCCCGCCGCCCGCCGCCCCCCGCGGCTCTGCTCCCGCTGCCCCGCGGTCCTCCTCTCTGCCCTCCTCTGGCGCCGCTGCAGTCTGCGGTGTCTCCGCGGCCCTGCCACTCCGTGCCGCCCCCGCGGCCCCGCTTCAACTCAACTCCGCCCGGCCGCTCCGCCCACTACTCCGGTGGCGCGATTTATGCAGCCCCCGCAGGCTTTAGTTCTAGCCGCGAGGTCACATGGGGGTCTGGGGGCTTCGGCCCAGCCCCCTGAGTGCACATGCGCCCAGGGGCCAGACCTTTTTTGGCCCCAGGGGCTTATCTGTGGCCCTTTTTTGGCTTTTTGGGGGTACTGGGCTTTTTTCGCTCTACAAGGAGCATACGGGGGTATTTTTCTGAATTCCATATACTGTCAGAAATATCTTTTTGAGCACTTTCCGATGGTGGAGGTTAGGGTTTTTGGTTCCACCGTTTTGACAGTGATTTTTGCTGTTGAAGTCCGATGTCTTGTTTTGCCTTCCGGGAGCCATATCTGGCTCATCCGAACTCCTTTTTCGGCAAACAAGATATCGTCAGAAAGCTGATTCTGTGTACTATTCAGTGGCAGAGGTATTTCTTCCAGATTCTTCTCCAGGTTTTCACTCCTCTGATTTTTGCAGTTTATTCCCTCTGGTGGTGTGCTTGGTTCTACAGGTCCGGGGATCTCTTCCTCTGAGTTCATAGTGCACTCCTCTTTCTGACTTCTAAGCTTGCATGCTCTTTCTGATGCATTCTTTTCTGTAAATGCACTGAGATAAAGTGCCTTCTTCTGCATTCTTGGATCTTGTACACCTGGTTTGGCTTTTGTACCCGCACTGTGTTATAAAGTGCCATGGGGGGATTATGATGCATTTGCCACTATAGGCGCATCCACTTTTGTCAAGTGAGCATACCTTCTATGACATTAGCCCATATAGTCTGTGTCTATGACATCGCCCTTTATCCTGTGTGTGTACTTCTGTTGCACTGTTGGTGTTCCTGGTTCTTCTTCTGCAACTGTTTCTGGTACTGCATTTCAGTGTTCCTATCACCTCTCCTAGTTCAGCATTATGGGGGGGTTCACCTGTTGGTTCTATTGCTTCCTGGTTTGATTGATCAGCTCTTCAGACACTTGTCTTCTCTACCTGGTCATGCACTTCAGTGGGGGTTCTAGCAGTATCTTCTGACAGAGTTTTTCAGACATGCTTCAGAGATGCTTCTTGCTCTCTTCTTGTTCCTTTCTCTGGGACATCTTTTGCTTTATGTTTTGGGTACGTGATCAGGCCTAGTTGCCAGGACCCATCTTTCCTGCTTTCTGCAGTAGTTTCCTAGGTTTGGCTTCTCCCTAAGCTTATCTTAAGGGGGGTGTTAGAGTAATAGTCTATCGGGTTACTAATTTAAATTATTATGATCTAATTAGTAACTGCCCTATTCACTCTAGTTTGCTTCAGCTAACCTTAGGCAGTTTCTATTTCTTGTAGTTTCCCTTTTAGGGTTTCGGTATTCCTTTATAAGGAATCACCTCTTTGTATTTCATAAGGAGATCATTTTGT
>MU227111.1:1539198-1550432 GCA_018584345.1 Thuja plicata
CCTTTTAGGGTTTCGGTATTCCTTTATAAGGAATCACCTCTTTGTATTTCATAAGGAGATCATTTTGTAATCTTTATTGTGTTAATAGAAATTTATTCTGTCACAATAGATTTGCAGTCTCTGGCCTATCGGCCGCCATAGCTTTCTGGATCCTTCTCTCTTCTGTCTGCTTCTTCTTCTTTGTAACTGTCTTGCATGCAGGTGATCTTGGTTGTATTGATGTTCATCAATATTAACAGGCTCCAACTCCTTGTTACCACTTCAAACTTCTAATTCAAACACCCTAACTCCACATATGTTTTCCTAGGGTGCGTACTAACTTTTCTAAGAGGCCAACTCACTCCTTTTATCACAACTTAGCTCTCCAAGCTAAGATACCAATCTTTGTAAAATCTCCTTTAGGGACACTTTCCCTAAACCAAGCTAAAGAGTAGAAATCCTCACCTGAGGGTTTGACCAACAAACCTAGGTGATGGAAGGTTTTTTTTAGACCCCAAGGGTAGAGAATCAACCAATGGATTCAGTCTTATAGACCCAAGGATGTTCAAACACTAAATGACCTAGAATTCCTTGTAACCTTATCCAGAGGGTTTTTCGAGCATAACTTTCAAAAATAGGAGGAGCTAACTAATTTGATTAGGTTTCTAGATACCCTTTATGGATTTTTGAAACCTCCCAAAGCCTTAGTACTTCACTCAAATCCTGCACCACTAAACTCTTGCAAAGCTCACATACCTAATTAGCTAGGTTAGGCTTGGATTACTAAGCAAGTGGTCTAAGGTGGGTTCATAGAATGAAGATAGGAGCTTAGATAGCTTCCTCTACCCCAAAATGGTCTAGAACCACCATTGGTTTGATCCTCCCAATCATATAGTTCACATGCATGTGACTCTACTAAAGAACCAGGCTAATTACATGGAGATAATTAGCCTAGGGCTTTGTCCAAAAAATCACAGAACTAACACTAAGCTTTTGAGCTTCAGGAATATTAAAGAGCATGATCCTAACTTGTATTTCTCAAGTGGTTGAGCAGATCCACTGGTTAAATCCCAAGTTAGGATCATATCTTTGGAGCAGACCTAGTAAACCTTGGTTTCTCAGACAGTGAGCAAGTAAAATCTCGAACTCTTATGAAACTTCACAAAAACAAATCAAACCAACTGGAATGTTGAAGTAACTCAAAGCATCACAAAGTTTTGCAACTAGATCCACAAAATGAATCCGTACCAAGTCGTACACTGTCCAAATGATTCAGAAAACTCTTCTATTCCCTTCTCTGAAAATCAAGCTCCATACACAGTAAACTCTAACCTTCCTAGAAGGCATAAGAACATCTAATACCATCCTCTTTCTTTATAGATTCTCCAATAAGTTGGTGTGGCCGGTTACATTTGAGTTTTCATTCTTCGAGCAAAATTTTGCAAAAGCTGCTCATGCAACATTTTACAAAAAGACAACTTTTTGGCAACATTTGACAAAGTTGCTATTTTGAGTAAAATGTTAGAGTAATAGACCTTTGAGTTATTAATTAAATCATTTCGATCTAATTACTAACTCACCTATTCACTCTAGTTGCTTAAGCTTACCTTAGGTTTTCCCTTTTAGGGTTTCGTGTTTCCTTTTATAAGGATTCACCTCTTTGTATTTTTTAAGGAGATTGTATTGTAATCATTTGGATCATAATAGAAATTCATTTTTTGAACATGGATATAATGTCTCTGGCTTTTTAGCCTCCATAGCTTCTTCTGTCTTCTGTCTTTGCTTCTTCCATGTGACAAGTTTGCATGCAGGTGCTCTTGGGAGATTAACTTTCAGCCTAATCTAACATGGTATCAGAGCTTGCTTGCTGCTTGCTGTTCGTGTTTTGTTGAAGCGTGCCAAAAATAGGAAGTTTGTCAAGGGTTTTAGAGTTTTTTGTGGTGATTTAGGGGCAGGCTTTGGTTCTGGTCACTTTGGGCTCAAACAGACATCTCTATTGAGCTCAGAGCACCCCAAAACCCCATAAACCACATAAAATTTGTCCATTTTGGACATCTGGGCTCTGGAGGTAAATTTTTTTGGTTTCCAGTGCTGTACGACATGGAAACTGAGAAAAAAACAAAAAAAAACATTATTTTCAATGTTTTTTATGCGCAATCTGTGCAAATTTCAAACTGGCCGCCGCTGCGCCACCGCCAGGCCACCGGTGCTCCACCATCGCCGGCCAGCTCCTCCAACGCCCACGGCCCGCTCAGCCCACCGTGCGGCCTCCGCCGCCCTACGTCTCGCCACCACCGGCCCCGCCGCTCCGCTGGCCTCTGTTGTCCGGTACCCCGCCGCCCCGCCTGCCCGGCGCTTTGTTAAGCCCCGCGAGCCTATTTCCCTCTAGCGGTAGTCCTATTGGTGACTGGGAGCTCTGCCCCAGCCCCCTGTGCGTGCCATATGCTCATGGGCTTATCTTTTTTCAGCCCCGGGGACTTAAAGCCTGATTTTGAGGCCTTTTTAATTGACCCTCCTGCACTGTTTTTGCTCTATCTTGAGCATACGGGGGTGTTTTTCTGACTTTCATATATCGTCAGAAATCTCTTTTCGAGCACTTTCCGATAATGGAGGTTGGAGTTTTGGGTTCTTCCATTTTGATAGTGTTTTTTGCTGTAAAAGTTTGATGTCTATTTTCTACCTTCCGAGAGCCATATCTGGCTCATCCAGACTCCATTTTTGGCAAACCAGATATCGTCAAAAAGCTGGTTCAGTGAAATTTTTAGTTGCAGGGGTCTTTTTTCTAAATTCTTCTCTAGGTTCTCTCTCCTCTAAGATTTTCTCTTTCACACTCTGGCAGATTACTTGGGTTCTACAGGTCCTGGGATCTCTTCTTCTGATCTTCTGGCTCACTCTTCTTTCTGACTTCTAAGCATTGTATGCTTCTTTACTGTAACATATTTTTTCTATAATCGCACTGCGATAAAGTGCCTACTTTTGCATATCTAGGATTTCAAGCACCTTGTATGTTTTTTTGCACTCGCACTTAGTTATAAAGTGCCATGGGGGGTTATGATGTTATGCCATTTTGTGCTTATCCACCTTTGTCAAGTGAGCGTACCTTCCATGACATTAGCCCATACTGTGTGTTGGTGACACTGCCCTTTATCTTGTGCTTGTACTTCTGTTGCATTGTTGGTGTTCCTGATTCTTCTTCCTACAGATGTTTCTGACATTGCATTTCAGTGTTCCTGTCACCTCTCCTTGTTCAGCATTATGGGGGGGCTCACTTGTTGGTTCTATTGCTTCCTTGGTTCGATTGATCATCTCTTCAGACTTTGTCTTCTCTACCTAGTCATGCACTTCAGTGGGGGTTCTAGCAGTTACTTCTGACAGTGTTTTCAGCCTCATGCTTCAGAGATGCTTCTTTCTCTTTCTTGTTCCTTTCTTTGGGACTTTCCCTAGATTGGACGCTTAGTTTCCTTCATCTAGTTTATTTCATGTATTGGGTACTTGATTAGGCCTTGTTATCGGGACCCATCTTTCCTGCTTTCTACAGTAGTTTCCTAGGTTTTGCTTCTCCCTAAACTTATCTTAAGGGGGGGTGTTAGAGTAATAGACCTTTGAGTTATTAATTAAATCATTTTGATCTAATTACTAACTCACCTATTCACTCTAGTTGCTTAAGCTTACCTTAGGTTTTCCCTTTTAGGGTTTCATATTTTCTTTTATAAGGATTCACCTCTTTGTATTTTGTAAGGAGATTGTATTTTAATCATTTGGTTCATAATAGAAATTCATTTTTTGAACATGGATATGATGTCTCTGGATTTTTGGCCTCCATAGCTTCTTCTATCTTTTCTTCTTCCATGTGACAGGTTTGCATGCAGGTGTTCTTGGGAGATTAGCTTTCAGCCTAATCTAACATAAAAATTCCAACATTACCAACCTCCAAGGGTGTGGGAGAGGTCCAAAACATGAAAAGATCCTATCCTAAGGTCTCAAAACATAAAATTCTAACTAAACACAAAAATCACCAAAAGGGACTAACATGGTCTAACATGGTTTTAGGAACCCATACATTTATAACTTACCTTAGGGTCCTTCACCTTACACAATAGACCCACACATACACACACAAGGGTGATCTAATGGATTCACCTTATTACAAACACTTAAGCATAAAAATAGGAACTTCAGGAGGCGCCCTGCACTAGGTATAACCCCCTCTTTCATTTAAGCAAGTGTTGATTGTAAGAATGATTTTGAACAATTTGAGAAGGGGTTTTGAAGTTAAGCTTTAGACCTTTCAGAGTTATCCTAGTAGAAACCGCTAAACTATTAGACATGATGGAGAGTGATACGGGGTTGGATTCAAGATTGACTAAATGACAGACTGCCCTCCATAACCTCAAGACAATCAAGAAACAATGCTTCCAAATTTTGGTCAAGATATATGAAGGTGCAGAGCTAGACAACTTTGGCACCTGGATTAAGAGCATATCCAAAACACTTAGGGTTTGCAAAAAGTGTCTAGACCGCATAGATCAAAATCATAAGGAAATTATGAAGTGGGTAGAAGAAATAGAGAACTTCTTCACAGGTATTGACTTAGAGCTATACCGAGACCAAGAGAAGAAAATTCTATGCCCAACCAAAGAGGTGATACAACAATTCAGAGAAATTATGGCAGGAGTTAGCACCAAAGAGGGCCTACACCAACTTTTCTATTCAGAGGAGGATATGCGGAGGATGTTTGATCACAAAGAAGAGATTAAGTTCTTTGCTTTTGAATTGACCTTTTTCAAAGAAAAGCAAGAACGACACATTGCCAAAGTGAAGAGGAAAGAGGTGAACTATGAATAAGTACAAGAAATAGTACAGAGGTTGCAGGCTACTCATCCAGAAGTGTTTCCAAATTGATTACTCAATCCAGACTTAGCCATCTTTTGGAGGGGTGAGGAGAAAATTCTTTGGGATAGTCCCCGATGCGACCATGAAATCTTTGTTGATGCAGTTGGAGCTAGGAGAACAAAGGGGAAAATGGATGGCGATCCTGCAAGAATTTGACCTAGAGATCCAGCCAATGAAACTAGTAACATGAAAAGGCCTAAAAAATCTGATCTTTGAAGTAGAAGAGGGTCTGATATGCCAAACTTACATTGATTAGGGTGTGGTCACTGAAGTATGGTATTAAGAGGTAGTCTACTACCTGCTACAGAATCACTGCTTGGAAGGGATGAATAGATCACATAGACGAGCTTTGAAAATTAAAAGTAACTCCTACATGTTGAAGAATGGTCAGCTATATAGACACAATTATGAAGGTCTATACCCAAGGTGCCTAGATAGGCTCGAAGAAAAACAAGTCCTAGAAGATTTCCATGACAGATATGGGACAGGTCACGGGTCAGTCGAGGCAACTGCTCACCAAATCTTAAGGGAATGGTATTTTTGGCCAATATTGTTTAAAGACACTAGCGAACATGTAAGATCATGCCACACTTACTAGACAAGTGCAACTCAAGAGAGAAATACGATGATCCCCTTACGACCAGTATACGAGGTACGTCCATTCACCCAGTGGGGCTTGGATTTTTTTGGAATGATTAACCCCCCTTCGTCTGTAGGTCATAAGTTCATCCTAACAACTACCGATTGCTACACACGCTGGACGGAGGCGTAGACACTGAAGAATTACACTACGGAAGTGGTAACCATGTTCTTTGAAGAGCGTATAATTACCAGGTTTGGAATGTCATTCTATTTGGTATGTGAAAATACCCCCTCTTTTTCCTCTCACTCTCTCACACAATGGGCCCTTGAAAACTAGGTAATCCTCAAATTCTCTTCTAATTATTATCCACAAGGCAATTGCTTAGAGGAGTCCACAAACAAGAACCTGATGACAATGATTAAACATCTCCTCGATGATAATCCTTGAGATTGGCACACACAACTAAAATATGCATTGTGGACTGACCGTGTGAGAATTAAGAATGCCTTTGGGACATCCCCATACCAATTGGTCTATGGATTGAAATTGGTCTTCCCTATGAATTTGAAAATACCAATCTTGAAATTTATGGACTAGTACGCTGGAGGTGAAGATCAAGTGCAGGTTAGACTCATGAACCTCGTCAACTTGGAGGAGAAAATAACTTTGGCATTGGAGCATGTGTCAAAGCACCACACCATCTTCAAGTGATGGTTTGATAAGAGAGCTACCATTAAAGCTTTCAGGATCTCTGACCTTGTTCTCATGTGGGACAAGGCAAAAGATAAGTCGAGAAGCCACACCAAATTAAAAAAATTATGGACAGGCCCCTATCAAATATTAGAGATCTTGGGGGAAAACACTTTCAGGATCAATTCTTTAGACAGAGAGTTGATCCCATTTCCAATCAATGGGAAATTCCTCAAAAACTATTTCAGATCCTAAGCGGGACTACCTTTCGTCCCTTGTATTATTGTTTCGTTTGTTTTCATTTTTTCTTTCTTTCTTTCTTTATTTATTTATTTATTTATTTATTTATTTCTTTCTTTCTTTCTTTCTTTCTTTCTTTCCTTCCTTCCTTCCTTCTTTCTTTCTTTCTTTCTTTCTTTCTTTCTTTCTTTCTTTCTTTCTTTCTTTTGTCGTCACTCTATTCCTCCCGTTCGTGGTTATTCCCCTCTTTTGTTAGGGCTTGTTGCTTCTTTTTTCCTTTGGGTCATTGTGTCTTGGACTAATTCAAAGTGGTCCTTAAATTGGAGCAGAGGTATTTCTTAGTCAAATTATCCAAAGAAACATACAACGTAGAGAACATTCCAAAAGTCCAAAGTGGCAGTATCTTCCATTGACAACCAGAATGATGTTCGATGCTTAGTCATCCTAATCACAAAGCACACTAAGAAATGACACCCAAGAGCATTGGTTTCTTGAGCGTTTGTCAGTTGGGGCCATCACTAGTACGTTGATTTAGGTACCCACTGATCCCAGAACCTAATTCTAGTGAATGCGGAAGAAGGAGGAAAGGAAAAATAAATGAAGATGAAAGAAACAAGTACAAAAGAAAAATGGCCCAAAAAGTGGTTACAATCATAAAATCCAGGTAGCATAGCCTAATTGTTGCTCGGATCGATCAAAGAAGACAGTATGAACCTGAGTATAAAACTACATAGATCAAGGGTCTTGATATGGCTCATGCAAGAAAATAAGAAATTGTTTCAAAGAAAAGAACTCTCCTACATAGCTCCAGCCCAACAAACTAAATAGACAAGGGTGACTATTGTTGTCAGTCAAAAGAAGTTTCCCTTGTAAAATTTGCTAAGTAGCGTGTATTTTATCAAATGTATATTGAATATTGAATCTTGAACTTCGCAGTTCAAATTTGAAGATTCAAATTGTAGAACCCATGTTACTCTGTGTTTACCTTTCTTTTGGTCGACAAGAAGTTTTGTGAGTAATGTGTATCTTTGTTCTTGAAATTTTGAATCGTGAACTTTGACCCATCCTTTCGACAGTTCAAAGTTCAAAATTTGAAATGCACACGATATCCGACAGTCTTTGCCCCGTGTCTTCATTTGCTCTGACGTCCCCAAATTTTCTCATCTTGAATCTTGAACATCTACTTTTTGTTCATAATTCAATATTCTTTGTGCGTCATGCATAAGTCTCATTTTAGCTGTAAGCCTTTCAAGTGATTAAAGCATTATGGTTTTCAAAATTTGAACCTCGCTTCACAAAGTTCAAGGTTCAAAATTCAATGTGCAATAAATAACCAAATATTTGTAGCTGTTGCCAAATCTTTCCTTTTTTGTGGAAAATAAATTGAAAATACGTTGGCTTGAAAGCCAGCTCAGCAAAAGTACTTGTCATGCTGAAGTAGAGTAAATGTGATTGGACATATTCATCAAATGACAGTGACAATAATCAGTTCGTGGCAAGATGTCATGATTACCAAAATGGCAACTCAAGCGTATGTATTAATTTATCTCATTTCTTGCCATTTTTTTTCACTAGCAACCATGATAGCATAATCAGAAGAAAGTTGCAGCACATGTAATCGCAGGAAAGCAAGAATAGAGCATCAGTGAGCCCCAAGAAATCTTCTCCATTTCTAGTTCTAATTTTAGATTTAATTGTTGTAAGAAATAAATTAGACTTTTTTTTTGTTTTTCTTAAGGTTACTTGCTTAGTATTACTATGTCTAGTCCTAGCATGTCGGCCTCAAAGGTCAAGTTTGTAAAAGAGAACAAGTTCTCTCCTGTGAGTAGTTGTCTTCCCAAAATGAGGGATACAATATTTTTAGATGAATATTTTGAAGGAATTGTTTATAGGTTAAAAAGTGCAGAAGAAGGAACCTTCACTGTGAAAATTATAGAAAGTGGTTTGTTGGAAGCAACTGGTTTTCCAGAGGTGACTCCATGCCCAAAATTAGTAATGGAATGCATAAATAGATATGACATGAGTAATAGATGCATTCATTCTCTTTCCAGAGAAGTGCTGATATCCATTAACAGACAGATAGTCATGATGACTCTCCAAATTCCTCCAATGGAAGCTTATGGTGATTGGAGTATTGAGAAAGCTCAATGGGAGTATGACCAAAACCAAAAGGAATACAACAATAATATTGCTAGAGATTGGCTGATAAAGTCTGAGAGGGGTGGTTCCAGTTTACCTAAGCCATTGAAGAAGAATCACTTGAATAGAGAAGTCTGAGACGTAGTTATCATCGCTGAGCAGAGTGAATAGAAAATCCAATGATATCCTCTGGGAGGATTGGATGTACATTTTCATCCAAGATTTTCTAGTTGAGGGATAGTATGTTGATTGGGCGGAAGTGATAGCGGAAATGCTTCATGAAGAATTATCTCAATCTGCAGAAGCTCCAAGTTTCTTTTTGTCTTCATACCTATTTTATGTGTTTTCTACTTGCATGAATTGGGAGGGTTTGCCACATGAATGATGGAAGGAAAATATGACAATTTATGAGTTCAGAAGAAAATAAATTCAGAAGATTTTTGAAGGGTTCAGAACACATTCTTGGCCAAACTCTTTTTCGAGCTAAAGGGAAAAATCAACTGCAGGATGTCTGAAGAAGCTATGGAGCTAGTCAAAATTTGTGGTAGCTTTTTCATCCAGTCCCCTTGTTGGTTGTATTTCCTGTTTTTGCTGTTTTTCCTTGTTCCTTGTCTTATCTTCTGTAAAATTTTCAGGTTTTCATGTCTAAACCTTGCCAAAATTGCAAAAACCCTAAAAAACCCTAGTTGTCCAAGTGTTAAACGATGAAATTTGAAACCCTAGGTCATGTCTTATGTTTCACTGTTGCTTTTTCAATCACTAAAGACATGTGTTTTAAGTTAGGTCTCCTCGTCGCGTTACCCCGAGCGAATATTCCACAACTCTTCCTGACTTTGCTTTTCCCTTATGTCGCGTAGTCTCAATCAGAAACAAAATATTCCTTCAGCGTTCTGAGACTTGGTGAATTCTTTCAGTCAGGTAGTCGCAAGATGTCATGTTATAAGCTTTGTAAAGAATGGGACCCACTGTTAGTCGGGTGATCGCAGGAGAAGTCTCATAGTTAAGAAAATGTTCTCAGACTTCGCAATTGCTTCATGTCGCGTTGTCGCCTGATCAAGCCAAAGTTCACGGTTAAGTTTTCCTTCAGTCGCGTGGTCTCAGAACAGGATGGCGGTTAAGTGATTTCAATTCAGACTACGCGACTAACCGTTTGAGGTTTGCGACATTGCTCAGTCGGGATGTCGCCAGAACATGATAATGCTTCAGTTTCCCGTTATGCATCAAGTAAAACCAATTGGCAACTAACATCTGTCATAAAGTAAGTGGGTTGTCGGGAGGTCGCCAGAAAGAAGAAAAGGATTAGGCGACTATGAGACTAAGGTATCTTGCCTTCAGTCGCAAAGTCTCAGAATGATTTAAGGGTATGACCGATCATTAAGCGATTAAACGACAACCATCAGATGAAAGAATCAGAAGATCCAGTGGCAGTCGCGAAGTCTGGAAAGAAAAGTGCCCCAGGGAAAAAGTCCTTCCGACTTGGCGATTAGGGTATGTTGCACAGTCACTGTAAGTAAAGAAACGACGCATGTAACATGTTAAGGAAAGTTGAATGTATCTCCCGACTGGGCGACTAAAGGTTATCACTTAGTCTTGAAAAGGAACATAAGCATCTAGCGACAAAGAGATAGCTGTGAAGGTTAATGATAACGGCTAGTCGCCAGGTCTCAAAAAGAAAGGTGACTTAAGGTTAACTGCTCGCTACTTTGATTTTTGTTTTGTCGCGTGATCGTCAGATGGTCACTGGGGTCGGCCAGAGTTAAGAAAATAAATTTTTTCAAGGTCTCGAGATGGAACCATAGTTAAGAACAAAGGCCCATGACAAAGAGACTTAATACAGTCGCGGGGTCGCCTGATCACAAAATCTAAAAAATGGCGGCAGTTTTTTAATGTGACAGAGCAAATCTCTCGGCAACCAATCAGAGGCTCAAATTTTGATCACAGTGAAAAAAGGGTAGCTGAGATGTATGACAGATAATAAATCAAAAGGTGACATGTCAGCTATCATAAACATTTTATGATTGCTCCGAGGATTCATATTTGAAAATTTGATTTCCTGTCAACTTCAGCAACTACGGCTAGGTTTTTCAAAGTTCACGGCATTGCAAATTAATGGCAGAACTGATGTTTCTGAATTATGAGTTGTGTACTCTAAATGAAGGCTATAAGGAATTGGCAGTGCACTCATTCCCATTCACCGTGCTTTCAATTTTTCAGAGCCAAGTTGCTAGGTTTTCAAAGAAGAGTGATATTTTGAGCAGTTGCAGTGTATCTAGAAGTGATCAGAAATTTCTAAAATTTGCAGAAGTTTGTGCTCAGAAGCAGTCGGCTGATATTGGAGATTAGATTTGTTTCAATATCGATTAAAGGAAAGAAGTTCAAGGTGTTGCAGAGATGAGTATGGCTGTGAGCGTTGCTTCAACATGTGGAGGCAGTGGAGAAGAACAAAAAGGAAAACCGAGTTACTTTGATGAGTTTCTCCAGCTTTTGCCAGGTTCAACGCAGAGTAAGAAGGCCGATGCTAGTGTCTTTCTGGATGATTACAAAGACATCTGAGATGCTGTGACCCCAGGCACAACAGGTTAGTCTCTTTTCACATACTTTTATAAGAATTCTGATAAGCCCATCCCTATTTCAAACCCTTGGACATGTGGTCTGGCTAGGTTATTAGTTCCTGATGTGTTCTTAGATGTTGACCTATTTCTTGACCTGG